>WFIW01000022.1:0-116575 GCA_009756535.1 Metschnikowia sp. UFMG-CM-y6306 | reverse complement strand
AAAAAAAAAAAAAAAGATGTTCCCCGAGCATGGAATATAGAGGCCCAAAACCACTTCACCGCCCTCTGAATAACCCTCCACAGAATCCCCACCCCGCTTTTGAGTGCATGCAGTTGCCTAGTACGGAAAAGATTTTAGCCCCGCTCAGAACGGAGGCCAAGGCTGTGCTCACAAATCGACGACAGGCCGCTGAATGTTTGTTCGGGCCAGACTTCTGAGACACTTTTGGCTGGGGCAATAGGGGTTTTCCGCGCTGCGCTGCATTTGAAAAGCGGAGACTCTCAAGGTTGGGTCGTTGCGCACACGACTTGGCCGCATTGATGTCTCGCTGTATTTCTTTTTTTTTTGAGAGAGATTTGACCGCAATTGCAGCCGGGGTTTGGCGGGCATCTGCACTCGAGCCTGCTCCAAAGGCCATTTTCCAAGAATTCTAGCTTATGCAAGCGGGTCCCCATTGAGCCCGGAATATTCGGAACCTCTCGATCAAGCCCCAAATCATAAAATGTTTCTTTGGGCAGTCGGATATGTGCAAGCGCACATGTCCTTCTGGTATGGCGCCACCTTCAGCGGGTAGTACATGATCCCGGGATTAGGCCACTTGGAAGCCATTTCAAGGAAGAATATCGAGGGCGGGTGGAGCAGATAAGACTGGCTGGGTGGCGCTGGAGGGTAGGGAGGGGTGCTTGCAGAATACGCTGAATAGATAGTAGTAGGGAACTTGTGGAGGGCGGGTGTGGGAATTGATGCGAGGCTCCACCACGGGACCTTGTCACCGGGTCAGAAGCCCGTATCAGCCGCGTTGCGGCGAAGCAATGTTACGAGACATGATCTGCAACGGCAAACCTGGCAGCAGAATGAAACCATTGCAGCAGCAGCCAAAAGCCGACGCCCACACATGACTTGTCACCCGATGCCGCTTAAGCGCATGCTTGTCAAAACATAAGGCAGGACTACGCGCGCGTGGGTGTGTGCAGGCGCTCCATTTTTGGTTGGCATTCTGCACCCAGTCTCGCCAGCACCTGTCGCACTTCCCGGCGTTTGCGGCCTACTCATCGTTTCGAATATGCGCCCCACCGGCCAGGAACGCTGAGCCTCCTTGGGATAGCGCTCTCGCTTTCTTCATCCCAACCGACGCCATAAAATTTCTTATCGCGGTCAAGGGGCTCGGGTGAGGGGTCCATCCGAATCATGGGGCACGGGTGTCTTCCTGTAAGTGCGGCAGGGCGCATGTACGGGTGTAGTTGCTGGTCTACGGGTGTATCCACCGATGTACGGGTCGATACTTCATCTGATGCACGAATGCGGACCGCGGGGCTCTGCTCGATCCGCCCATGTGCACCACCACGCGCGTCTCGATGTAAACCCTAAGCTCCAAACTTCGCCTGTTCCTCTTTATGGCCATACTTAATAACCTGAGAGAGATCAAGACCTGGTTCTCTGAGGCTCATCCCCAACGCGTCGCAGAGTCCCAGGTCTCTGTTCTTTTCCAGCATGCGTCGCTGGTCCCTACCCCCACGCCTCATTGCAACCCCATCTTAGGCGCCTCCACCGCCTCTAAACCAGCATCCGCCCTAGCATCGGCCCCAGCATCCGCCCCTATACATATCCAACACGCACCTAAAGGCCGGACAATGGAACCGCCTTTGAGCAACACGCATTCAAAATTCTGGGGAGACTCACGCCCCTCGGCGTCCATTAATTCCTCGAGCTCTGGTCCTGCGGGCAACGCGTCCTACCGGAGCTCCAACGAGCCCCTCCGACCGCCGAGTCCTCCAGTCCTTGTCGCCGAGCCTGTTGATCCGCCACTCTGCGTCTCTACACAAGTCTCCGATTCAACCCACGTACAATCCGACGAGGATCTAATAGACACCAGTCTTTTGCGAGGCGCCGGCGCAGAATCCAGAGCTCCCCGAAAGCTTGCCACCCCCAAGACCGTTGTGAATCAACGTGGCCCCACGGCTTTAGTGAATTCTCACACTTCCACCGCTGCTGTGAACCGGCCTGCCATTGCAGATTCTGGATACCCACTCAGCTCGAGCACTGCCGCCGCCCACGCTGCCCCTACACATTCGGAAAAACTACCCGTTTCTCACGCTGCCGTAAAACGCCCTGCCCCTACAGAGTCTGGTGCTACGAAAAAAAAGCGTACCGCTTCTTTGTACAGCCCTCAGGCCCTGGCATCCACAGAAGCTCAAGGCCCAGATGGCCCGAATTCCGGCTGCGTGGCTAGATCCAATCACGAATTCGCCGTTGACTCCAGTGCGTCTCTGAATCCACAGAAACGACCTTCGTCCTCCCAAATCCGCGCAAACTCTCGGAACAAAGTTCAGGCCGCGGAGCCGCCCGGGCTGAACGGCCAAAATGTCACGGTCGCCGTGCTCCAGGAGTACATTCGTACATGCGAGGCCAAGATCCACCTTCTCTCCAAATACAACGCTGTGAGTGACTCAACGTCGCTCTCTCAAGATGCCAAAAACCTCTGGCAAACCAAGCAATTCCAGCCCCGGCTTAGCCAGTTAGATCTGTGGCTCGCGCGCGTACGATCGCAGTTGACGTTTCTCGAGCCGTTACCTAGACAGGAGGATTTGTCCGATATCTCGGGCCTGTCGTCGTTGCCCACGGTGCTTGGGCTGTCCCAAAACGAATTTGTTAATGTCTTGGATGATTTCAAGCGCGACCTTGGTTCGCCCAGCTCTACGGGAAATCCGCCTGTCATCATGCAGGTGGACCGTGGGCCTGGCCAACTGCAGCATCAACTTAATCCTAAATCCCTGTTGGTGGAGTCGAAGCCGACGAATGCGGAAATATGGAGCCGATCCGAACCCGAAGGCATACCTGACTTCCAAGTTCCAAATTCACTCCCCACGCAGAACTACAACTCCAATATGGAAGAGGCCCGCCACATCATCATGAACCGCCGAAACCGTGTCGAAGACGCCAGTGTCACTACCACGGCAAATATAGGCGACACCAACGAGTCGGAAGATGATTTCGGAGTCGGCTACATGGCTGGCTTAGTGCTGTCCCAGGTGGATAATGACGACACGGATCTCAGCGGCTTCATAGCCCCGGATGAGCCCGGTGCCCATGATTCTGAGTCTATTGACGGCCTGTACATGACTCAACCCACCCAGTTCGACAGAATCGACACCGATGACGACGCAGATGATTTACACTCGCTGACTTCTGGGTCCGAGGCCGAAGTCGACAAGATTCGGCTCTCCCAGGATGTGGCGGAGCGGTTGGGTATAACATACGAGCCTAATGACCCCATTGAGATTATAGACGATGACAATAGCAGCCTTGGCGGGTATGAAAATAAGGAACCCGAGGCGTCCAGAACCAGGTTGCCTGCCTATGATCTTGATTTAGAAAACGAAAATGAACTCGGCGAAAATGACAATGGCGAAAATCCCGGTGATTTCACCATGCAACTCAATGAGGGAAGAGACGAAATTGTGGAAATTTCGTCGGAAGATGACCTCGATGATATAGATCTAGATGGGCTCAAAGAGCTTTCGTTTATCAAGTCAGAACCCCCCGCAAAGCTTCATATGATCAGCGACAGCGATTTCAGCGACAACGACGACGAGCTCCTCCAGCTTTCCAAGTCTGTGGGCCCCAAAGCCGGCCCTATTTCAGAGCCGTTCCTCGACGAGGTGTACCAGATTCTCCGGGTCAACTTCCGGCTAAGCGAATTCCGTTCCAACCAATTGGAGGCAATAGTAGCCACTCTCAAAGGCAAAGATGTGTTCGTGCTCATCCCTACAGGTGGAGGAAAATCCCTCTGCTTCCAGCTCCCGGCCTTGGTCAAAGGCGGCCACACAAGAGGCACCACGGTGGTGGTTTCGCCATTGATCTCACTCATGCAGGACCAGGTCCAGCATCTTCTTTCCAAAAATATCCGTGCAGGGATGATCAGCTCCAAAGGTACGGCAGATGAGCGCAATTCAACATTCAAGGCGCTTACCAGTGGCCAATTGGACTTGGTTTACCTCTCTCCCGAAATGATCAACAACTCGGGCCGGGTTCAGAAGGTGATTTCCAAGCTTCACGAAAACCACATGTTGGCCCGCGTGGTGGTGGACGAGGCACACTGTGTTAGCTCGTGGGGCCACGACTTCCGCCCCGACTACAAAGGTATGAGCTTCTTCAAGCAAAACTTCCCCGAAGTGCCCATCATGGCGCTCACAGCCACTGCCAACGAAAAGGTGCGGCTTGACATCGTGCATAATCTCCAGATGCACGAGCCGGTCTTGCTTAAGCAAAGTTTCAACCGCGTCAATTTGATGTATGAGGTGAAAAACAAGCCGCCCAACATCTATGAGTGGATTCGCGAGTACATTGTACAGAAGCATCGGGGCAAGACCGGCATCATCTACTGCCATTCCAAGCAGTCGTGTGAAACCACGGCACAAAAACTCAATGACTTTGGGGTCAGCTGCATGTATTACCACGCTGGAATGGACCCCACTGAACGTTTCGATGTGCAAGAGAAGTGGCAGAAAAATCACATTCATGTCATTTGCGCCACCATTGCGTTTGGAATGGGCATCGATAAGCCGGACGTGCGTTACGTCATTCACTTGTACATTCCGCGGTCGTTGGAGGGCTACTACCAGGAGACTGGCCGTGCAGGACGGGATGGCCAGCCAAGCGAGTGCATCATGTTCTACTCGTACAAGGACGCAAGGGCCTTACAGAGTTTGATCCAGCGTGACGATAAGCTCGAGGATTCTGCTCGTGAAGCTCACCTCACAAAGCTCCAGCAGGTGGTGCAGTACTGCGAGAACAAGACAGACTGCCGGCGTCAGCAAGTGCTTCATTTTTTCAATGAAACCTTCGACCCGAAGCTTTGCAGAAAAATGTGTGACAATTGCTGCAGCAACGTGGTGGCGATTACGCGTGATGTGACTGACCACTGTGTGGCCATCACCAAGCTTGTGCAGTCACTCCAGGCCGACAAGGTGACCATCATCCACTGCCAGGACGTGTACAAGGGTGCCCGACACGGCAAAATCCTCAAGCAGAACCATCACCGCAACCCGTTCCACGGGCTCGGCAAGGACTTGGACCGAGGCGATATTGAGCGCATCTTTTACCATCTCCAGTCGGAGGGTGGGCTTTTGGAGTACCAGGTGATGAGAGGTGGCTTTGCCACAACCTACGTGAAGTTGGGACCACGGGCAAACGTGATAATGAAGGGAACCCAGAGCATCCAGCTTTCGTTCACGGAAAAACAGCCCAAGAGCAAGGGTAAAACGACGGACGCCAGAAACACTGGCACCGCAAACAAAGAGAATAATGGTCCCAGAAATCCCCGCTTGTATTCATCCAAAGTCCCAGACTTGTCCGCTCTCCGGTACACTGAATCGTTTGTCAGTGCGCGGGATTTGAACACTTCTATCGACAGTGGAGGAAGTTTCACCCGGATATCGTTGCCACAGCACGACTTTGGCGGCCAGGTGAACGACTTCAATAGCGAAATGATCAACCATGCGTTCACAGAGCTTCGCAACTTTCGGACCCAGAAGCTGCAGGAGTTAGGCTTCGGCCGTGCTCACTACTTCATCAGCGATGCGTTGCTCAAGGAGATGGCATTGAAACTCCCGACCAACGCCGTGGACTTTGCCAAGTTGGACGCCATGACGAAGGAAAAGGTGCCGCATTTCCAGCACTTCAAAAAGCTCTTGGCCTCGTTAGCTCGAAGCAGGAAGAAGGCCACGGACGGCCCTCCTGCATCCAGCACCGCCGCTGTCTCAAACACCCCCGCCATGGCCCGGCGATCGCAGAAGTCGCAAGGCAATAAGGCCTCCAGGCAAAAGAAGTCCTCGCAGTTCCGTGCAATGCCTATCTAGTCCGGGCTCAAGCCTCTTGGCGCACGGGTACACCTACCCCGGACTCAGGCATATAATGCGCGACCTGCAGGTGACCGGTTGTTTCTGCACCAAGTGTTCCACGCAATGCCCAGGCATGAACCTCATGTCCCACCCTTTTTCTCGCCGTCTCCTTAAGGAGCACAAGGCCGCCATGAGCAGCCACGCTCAAGGTATAGAGTTCCTCTCGTCCTGCACCGTGGACTCCTACCAGGTCCGAATCGCCGTCGAAAATGACCTCTATGCAGGCGCCGTCTTCCTTCTCGCCATCACCATCCCTCAGAACTACCCCGTGGACTCGCCCCTGGTCAAGTTTGTCAAGTCAGATTCCTACGCGGTGCCGGTGCATCCTCACATCTACTCCAATGGGCACATCTGCTTGAACATCTTGGGCAACGACTGGACCCCAGCTTGCGGCGTGGAGTCCGTTGTTTTGAGCGTGCAGAGTATGTTGAGCACCAACTCCCTATTGGAGCGGCCCCCAGACGATGACCAGTATGTGAGACTGGCTCCGAAAGACCCGAAGGCGTCCCACTTTGTGTACCACGACGACTCTGTCTAGGTCCATGTCGCCAAGCTATACGTTTATGGGCATTTGACCCATTCACTCTTGGAAACTCGCCCCTCGCCATTTGCCACTTGGCACCAGCCATTTGATCTCCAGTGGTCTTCATTGATCTTCTCCGATCTCCACTTTGATATGTTGATTATATGCAATCACCCATTCAGCCAGCCACTCAACGATTTAACTGGTGCGTCTTGCAGAAGTCCCTGAATTTGCTACTACCACATAATAGCTGCGTCGAGCACAGTTGAGCTGGCAAATTGCGTGATGTCCAATTCTTGAGGGCCACTCGAGTGCTGGGGCCAGGGAAGGCTTAGTTTAACGTGTCGCACCCAACAAAGCCCCACTCTAAGGTTCAATAGCATTGAACATTGCGTGCTGGAGTTTCACAAGGCGTGTTATTTGGCAAAGGTGAGCCCATGTTGTCCAATTTCGTGAAGCAGGTCCATGAAAGAGGTTCGACCCAAGAACAATGCATTGAGAATCTCTTCGGAAGCAAACCCTACAAATAAAACTTCCGCAAGATTATCTTATCGTGTGACCTTCTTTCCAATCGGCCAATCTCACTGGACGTCCCAATTCCTAGGAACTTCTGACCAAACACCTTAGACAGTCTGAATGCTTTAGAAAATCACCCTTTACGGGCTCTTCCAGACTCAGTACACAGATTCAGGAGCAGGCGCAATTTTAGATACTTTTGGGCCATAAACTAGACCTACACGTGGTTGTGATGTATTACCGAATACATGCTTTACGTTGACACGAGTCTCAATTCCTGCACAACTGCACAAGGGCTCTGGGCCTGTGCACGCCCTTCGTTGCACACTTGGTCACTGTACTGCACACTTGGCGCTGCGCACTAGCGATAAAACTGGAGCCCCAAATTCTAAATAACCGAAGTCTTTTGCGCCCTCCCCTCCTGCATTCAGACCGCGTGTCTATATTGGGCGTGGTTCGCTTGGGTTCCTCAAGTGGAGTTCCCCAATAGAGTCGCTTGAAGTTTTGAAAACAGATTCGGTGCAATCAAAGATTCGGTGCAATCAATTTCTTGATTGGTTTGATTTTGTGCCTTGAATCCATGCATTCCCGGCCTTTTGCCAAGCAACCCTGTGATTGGTGGGATGAAAAATCTGCCTTTGCTGTCTCGGCCGATACGCTCGCCAATCGAGCACGTTTTCGCGAAGTCCAATATTTCGGAAGAACTCCGAGGTGGAACTGGCGCCGCACTATTACACTACGGTGTGCGTGTGTGCAGGAGAATCTGAAAATTTTTCTGCGCGAGTTGTTCCGTGATCTCATAGTTGTTGGGTCAGTGACAGGGTGTGTATGCAGGATAGCCGAATTTCCCTGCCCCAATGGGTGGTTGCCGCTAAGCAAAGATTAGCGGCATGAGGCTGAGATTTCTATTTCCCAAGTTTCCACCACCGACTAAGGAAAGAGCCCTGTGGGCCCGCTGGCGCCCTGGCGTCGCATGGTTGCTCCCGGACCGTCAAGCGCATAGCATATTTACGCAACCTGCATGCGCCTCTGCGTACCCCTCTCCAGCACCAATCTACGAAAAATTTAAATGAAGCTGGGTGTGCGGGCAGCTTCATTCGTGCTGTGAATCCTTAGTGCTTGTGCTTCTTCTGCCCTGGCTTTTGTTTCTTTCCGGATTTATCTTTCCCCGGATTTTGTCTCGTTACCGAATCCCAATTGCTTCCAGAATCCCACTAGCTTTCCGAATCCCACTATCTTGCAGAATCCCGCTTCTTCCCGAATCCTGATTTTGTTTTCCCAATTGTTTAATTCGACGCTCCCTTTCGGTCTTCTAGTCACCTGTCATGGATATTATGGCCCAATTAGTTAAGCAAGAAGCTGTGTCTCCTGTAATGGGTTTCCTGGCTCCTGCGGTGAAGCAAGAACCTGTTTCGCCTCACACCAATGCCTCGGACGAATACGACGAGCTACTTTGTTCCATTTCCAATTCTGGCTCCATCTCCGGCTCCATCGATCCCGGCTCAATCGATGGGTCTATTGGTAGCGGCGTCAATGGGTCCACCAACGGGTCCATGAACGGGGCTGGCCAACCCAGCTGCGGCACCGCGTCCGTTAATGTGAACCCCTTCGCCACGTCTTTCGATGGTCCTGACGGGTGCATTGATATTTCCAGTGGGGCTACTGACGCGCACGCCCTGAGCCATTCGAGGTGTGGCTCCGAAGCTGGCGCTCTCCAAGCCGGCAGTTCAGAGAATGAGCCCAATGACCACAAAGGCAGTTCCGACTCTGGCGCGTCGCATGCTAGCAAGTCCGACGGGTCTGGCCTGATCATCGAGCAGGCATGTGACCTGTGCCGCAAACGCAAGCTCAAGTGCTCCAAGGAATCGCCCAAGTGCCTGAAGTGTATCCAGCACAAGTGGAGCTGTTCGTACCTGCCGCGGACGGTGCGCTCGCCGTTGACACGGGCGCACTTGACGGAAGTGGAGGCCAAGTTGGCGCATTTGACGGATGTTTTGCGCTTCCTCTTGCCCGCCTCCATCGACACAGATTCGCTTATCGAGTGCCAGGAGTACGAGGCCAAGTTAAGGCCGTATCGAAACGCTTTATGTGGCAACCCCGACCTGGAGACACAGCTGCCGCTGATGAATCTGGTGTTTTCCAACGAGTCGCTTCCCAATTCGCTCCGTGAGTCATTCAGTAAGCGCGGCGATGAAGATCCTCTCGAGTTATCTGACTGCTGTGACAAGCAGCGCATCAAGCAGGAAATTTTGAACGACTTTGCCATGAACAACATCCCCACGGATGCGCAGCGACCCTACACGCCGCTCCAAGGCATGATGACCCGAGACCTGATGACAAAGGATGGCCAAGGCCGAGAGAGGAAGAGAGAGCGCCAAGGGCCCGAGAAGAACAGGACCCCCGAGATGGGTGCCAAGTCAGAGAGAGAGAGGCAGAGTATCCGAATGCGTCAGTCAAATGCGCCAGGCAGTGCGGGTGGACAGACCGCTACAGAGACACCGCTAGAAATATTGGCCGTTGACCCAGTCAGAGAGACAGAGCCGCGGCCCGAGACTGAAACAGAAACCCACAAAGAACTCGCACTGGCCTCAGGCTTGATGCAACCGCAGGAGGTGCCGTTGCAATCCACATACGAAGCGTCGCTTGCCAGCCCCTCTTCATTGCTCTCACTAAACTCCATCGACGATTACGACTACGAGGTGGAGAAGCCCGACCTCGACATGGGCCTCAGCCCCAAGCGCCCTCGATTGCAGGGCTCGCAACCCGAGTACCTGGCCATTTTCGACGAAGTGCTCTGCGGCGGGTTCGCATAATGACTCTATGACTTCTTCTATGTATTTTACCATTCTACGCAGGACTTAAACCGGCTAGCTGCTCAACTCACCGTGATCGCCGTAGATAGAGTGCCCGCTCTAAGCTGTAGGCCGTGTGTCCATGTAACCCGCGGCATGCAGGTAGTGCACCTAAGGGGACATAGCAAACCGCGCATCCGTACCTCTCGTGCATGCTTCCCGTTCTGCCCCGGACTCGCTCCTCCCTTTCATCCGCCCTATTTCCTTCACTCTTACACCAACCTTTTACCCAAATCCCAAACCTTATCTCGACTTCCGATTTTTGACTCGGGCCCTTCCCCTGATATTCCCTGTGTCATTTACGCTATCGTTATTGGCCACTGCAGTCTGTTCACGCTTTTTGGCCTGAGCTACACACCATTGTTCGGGGTGATCCTAAAGTTGGCATCTTTAAGCAGACCCTCACGCAACTACAGCTTGCATATCTAAGAACATCTCAGCTGCAAATCTAGGGACAGCTTGCTGCCTCTGAATCGTGGCTCCTTTTTGTACTGCTGGTTTCATCGAACTTGTGTGTTCGCTCGAGATTATAGCTAGATTGAGGTGTCATTCGGAAATCTGCTGCTTAACCCAGAACGGAACGCTGTGATATTTCAGAAGGTACATAAATTCGAAACCTTATTGAAGCACTCGAATCCAGAATTCCCAAGGCCACTGTTTGAACTGTTCGAACTGTGAAACCTCGTGAATTCCAAACTCCTTAGTTTCGAAACCTTCTCTTGATTTAGAAACATCTCCTGCCGCTTGGAATTGAATCGCTGCAATTTCCATCGAACGACGGCGTTTCTCCCACCTCAAAGTTCTCTTCAAGCAGATCATTCCGCAATCTCCGCTCTTGAGCATTTACTGGATTTCCCTCTGAAAGGATCTGGGGGTGTACATAGGCTGGAGAATATTTTGAAACACAACGAAGCGGTTCGAAGAATCATTCGGCAGTCTTCAGGTGTGGACCTCATCTGACATCTCATATATAGGCCTCCTTCCGGAAACTCCTTATCAGAAAACCCTTAGGAAGGACTCATCCATCTGTCAATAACCTGGATTACCCTTTGAAGATTCTTTACTGGGTAATCAACTCAGCTCCCCTGTGCTCATCCGGAATCAATAAAGTCAATTCCAAAGCACTGATTTAACAGCTTCTTCTTAAGCATTTCAACACTCAGTGTCTGAGAGTCAAGAATTTTACTTGCAATTGACGCAGCAAGCAGCTTCTCCATTGGTTGGCCCTTTGCAATACGTTTTCTGCAGACTTCTCGTGACTTCATAATCAGCGAAGTCTGTCGTCCAGTATCCAGATCACCTCTCAGCCCAGCAGGAAAGCCATCCAGAGCGTGGAATCCTAGTTTAAGCAGAAGATACGCAGGCCTACATATTCCATCTCACGGAAGGCCCCGTCACACGACCCGTCAAACGACATGACTGAAAAATGCAATTTGACAGCGCTCAAGCGCAACATAGGTAACCGCATCAGACAGGCGCTTCACCAACTCCAGCAGAACTTGCGCAGCTTAGACCGGTCGCCAGTGCCGCAAAGAGTTCCCGTGGCCGCAGGCCGGTCGCGGCCCCGATTGGCTGCACCACGCTACGGAAACATGGCCCGTTTTTCTGGACTCAGGGCCTGGTGTCCAAGAGAAGTGGATCAAGGTCTGTTGGGATCTCTGATTTTCGCATATTTGATGCAAAACCGACCCTACTGCCAAAATTTGCAGTGTTCCCGAAACGGACCCAACCTCTGTGGGCTCTTCTCGAGCCAGCTCCACTCCAGTGGGCTTCGCACCCCGCATGTGTTCGGCCGGTCCTATTCCACATACTCCAAGATTCGCTCTCAGTACTGGACATGGCGCCCCTCCCAGATCAGCCAGAGCTTTTCGCATCGCTCGCAGTTCCGGATGAAGCTGTATAGTAGCTTCAACAAAACGCCCACGCTTACGGAGCTCCTAAAAAAAAAGGTGGGCACGCATGAGGACGCATTTGCTCGGGCCCCCTGCCAGGCGCCCGTGTCTACAGCCATACGCAACACCACGCCGTCATGCATTTGGCTCAATGCTCTGTTGACGCAGAAGTTCCACGACACTGTGATGCTGTTGGCCCGCAGCGAGCCCACGATGGGCAGCTACGTCGACTTTGCTCTTGAGCCCAAAGTGTGTATTCCATCCGCCACCATTTTGCACGCGGACGTCTTGCAACAAATATTGGCCAACCTTCAGCAGTTTGAGCAGCATGTGGCCCACTTGCAGAAGGACCTCGTCCGGCTCAGTGAGCTCGGCGAGTTGCCGTTGAAGCACCTTGCTACGGAGAAGGTTATACGGGTTTATTTCCCCAACACCGACCGTCAGCAGCTCGAGCGCCTCTTGATGGAGAAAAACATCCGCGGGGGCGTGGTGTATGAGGATACCACCGGACAATGCCACAATGTGCATTCTGATGAGTCAATATCGTGCATCTCTGATTTTGACCTATTGAGCAGCTGCGGATCGCAGTCCACTGATTCGGGCTCCGGCGCCAGTTCCGACTACGATCAAGTGTTGTCCCTGGATAGCGAGCTCATGATGCCTGACGACCATATTGTTCACGTGGAGCCCGTTTTGACGCTGCACCGCGTGGATATTGCGGAGGATGCATGGGCCTACTGATCCAGGACGATGAAAGAGGAGCCAAACCAAGTCTCGGCTTAGGGTGTCTCGCATTCATCTTTCACTACGGTTACTGACACTCAGAGCGCCAATACTCGGAGCTAATACTCAGAGCTACTTTTCAAAGTGGCTAAGATCCTTTCTAATGTCAGTAGATCAGGAGAGGAGGTGTCGCTATGCCATTAACCCGAGCGGCATTAGCGGCACTCCGTCTTGTCGACAGGAATAAACTGAAGGAGCCTGAAAGCCACCAGCCGGTGATCAATTGATGACAGGTACAGAGGGCTGGATAGGGCTAAAAGGGTGTATAGGTAAAAAAAAGTCTAGGAAGATACTTGTCTGGTCTGCACTAGTCTGGACAGAACTGGACAGAAGTTGGCGGGCTGGCCATGTAGAGGCAATACAGACGATGCAAGACAATAGGGTAAAACGCGGCTTGTGTGCAAGATGGTTGGAATGTAGAGGTGTTGCGCGTGTGCGTTCCCTTGTACATGCTCTCATTAACACATACAAGCACTTATGGGCAAGAAACAGAGGAAACCTAAGAAGCAACCCAGCGGAGAAGGCACCCACGTGGATCCGCCAGCTATTCCCCAATCTTCCCCGTCCCCAGCTCCCTCGGATGACCTGCACACGCTGGCACCGCATGGCCTCCCAGCGTCTGAGCCCCTACACCCCCCGCCTGAATCAGCCCTGCTCGAAGCGGCAGCTAAGGAATCATCCTCGGAAACTGAAGAGCCTATAGGAGAAGTCCATGCTGAGCCGCCGAAACAAAATGCTCATCCAAATGGTTTGGATGTCTCAGGTGATGTGAGCAAACCTGAGGAGGAGGATCAACATGATGCTCAAGATCAACCTGGTGAGAGTGTTGTGGGCATCCATGCAGCCGATGCTGCTGTCAACCTCAGTGGGTCCAATGAGAGTGTTAGCGCTAATTTGGATGCCAATGCTGATTCCAACGCTGATTCCAATGCTGGCACTAATGCTGACACTAATGCTGACACTAATGCTGATGTCAATGCTGATGTCAATGCTGATATCGATGCCCATGCTAATGCTCAATCTCATCTCAAAGCTAATGCAAGCAGTGATTCGGAGCCGGCGGATTACGCAGATGCAGACTCGTCTGTCGATGCTCACGCTGAACTCAGCAGTGGTCATGCTCAAGAAACGCCTATTGTTGAGAGCCTGGCAGAAACCCCCTTAGCTAGAAGTCTGGCGAGCTCTGGCACTGCTAACGCTACTTCCCCCGCGGATATCCTCACCGGAAAGGGCCAGGTGCATCCCAGCGGCGGGTGGGCCTCGCAGTCGCAGTCGCTTTTAGAGGCCCGGCAATCTGTCATCTCCATCAGGTTCGACGATAAGGACATAGCCCAGCAACAAGCCATCACGTCAGGGTCTGAGTCCATTAAAAATACCTTCCGTGATATCAAAAACACGATCGGCAATCTACCCCCCGAACTCTTTGGCGCCGAGCCCATTGATTGGGAATTCTGGGCTCGCGTCGTGGAGGATTACCACGAAGTCGTGATCAACCATCAGGAACAGCTCCTGGCGTTGGTCGCAGCAGGAATCCCCGAGCAGATCCGGGGGATAATCTGGCAACTCGTGGCTCAGTCAAAAAACTTTCATCTCGAGGAGTTGTATTTGCATCTCAAGACCGAACCTTCGGTGCATGAGAAGGCCATTAAAAAAGACTTGACGCGGACGTCCTTCTACTCCAGCATTGAATCCGCCAACAAAACAAACGAGCTTTACAATGTGATTGCCGCATACTCCAATTTCGATCCAGACGTGGGCTATACCCAGGGCATGGTGTTTATCGTGGTGCCATTGATCATCAATATGACCGAGGCGGAGTGCTTTTGTCTCTTGGTGACGCTCATGAAGGACTACGGGCTCCGCCAGTTGTTCTCGCCACACATGCGCGGCTTGCACTTGCTCTTGTACCAGTACGACCGACTCTTGGAGCAGAACCTGCCGTTGCTCTACAATCACATGTGTATGCAGGGCATTCAGCTGTCCATGTACGCCAGCCAGTGGTTTTTGACCTTCTTCAGTTACAAGTTTCCGCTCGACGTGGTGCTCCGCATCTTCGACATGATCATCACGCAGGGCGTGGAGGCGGTGCTCCGCTTGGGACTCAACTTAGTGCTTCGCAACGAACTGCACCTCTTAAGGCTCTCGTTCGACTCGTTGTTGGACTTCCTCAAGACGAGTTTGTTCGATGTGTACACCAATGGTGACGAGGAGGTGCACGAAAACAAGCGCTTCTCTCTTCTCTCGCTCAAGGCGGCGCAGAAGAAAGTGGGCTACAAACTAGACGCCTTCATCACCGACCTGATGCTGGTGACGGTGAACCCCCGCGACTTGGCACAGTTTTCAACGGAGTTTGATCAGATGATGGCCTTCGATGTGGGGCGCACCCTGGAGATCACTCGCGTCAAGGCCCAAAACGCCGAGCTCCGCCTGCTTCTTCTGGACGTGGATCGCCAATACTCCGAATTGGATCTGGCCCACCTGGACCAAGTGCAGCGGTTGGTGGCGATGAAGGTCGAGCTTCCGGAGATTGTGAATGATATCACCGACTTGAGAGAGGCTGTGACTCTGTTGGAGGCCAAGATGCATGCTCTCGACTGTGCTACCACCAATATGCTTCCACAGGACATTGAGGCGGAAGTCCAGTCTCTTTTGGGTAAGAATGCGCGCGAGACTGAGAGGTTGGCTGCTCTAGAGGAGGAATTTAATGAGTTGACGCTCGAGGACGAGAGGTTGGACGAGTTGTTGAAGACAAACAAGAAATGGTTCTGGTGATTGTTACAGGCCTCATTTAAGATGGTCTCGCGTCTATTCCATACAGACGGTGGTCTAGCCTGTCTCGGGAGACTGGCGTGGCACAAGCCAAGACTAAATCATGCCGCAAGAAGAGGACGTTTAAACGACTGGAGCTCGAAGCCGTCAGAGAAGTGGGGTTTTACTGGAAGATTCCTTCAAGCAACTTATCTGGTGCAGGCAGCTTAACTGGTGGCACCTCGAACGGGTTGTGTCAATCAGTTTAGGAGCGGAACTGCAGGGCCGCTCAGTGAAGTATATGCCGGAATTCGTGAAAGGCGGCCTGAATTGCCCCAATGGACCCCAAAATATTTCTGGTGGCTGTCAAAGGGTTGGGTTGCCTCAGTCACAGGTCTGATACATTCTGCAGTCGGCTGATGATACTTCCAGGCAGGAAGTGGGCCTGATGGTCCTCACGCAGGCCTAGTGCGACCTAATGTGGGTGGCCGCGGGTGGACAGTGAGTGCACGGGCCAATGGGCCGTGTGACTGCTAAAGTAGGGCGCGCGCCCTGGGCTACATGGACAGGTTAAGATGCGGGTCGAAAATTTTCTCCACCACTACACACCAAAATGGCCAGAGGACCCAAGAAGCACCTTAAGAGATTGGCAGCGCCATCGCACTGGATGTTGGACAAGTTGTCCGGCACCTATGCCCCAAGACCATCCGCAGGACCTCACAAGTTGAGAGAGTGTTTGCCCTTGATTGTGTTCTTGAGAAACAGATTGAAGTACGCCTTGAACGGCAGAGAGGTCAAGGCTATCTTGATGCAAGAGCACGTCAAGGTGGATGGCAAGGTCAGAACTGACTCCACTTACCCAGCTGGTTTCATGGACGTGATCACTTTGGAGGCCACCAACGAGAACTTCAGATTGGTGTACGATGTCAAGGGTAGATTCACTGTGCACAGAATCACATCCGAGGAGGCCAGCTACAAGTTGGGCAAGGTCAAGAAGGTTGCTTTGGGCAAGAAGGGCATCCCATATGCTGTTACCCATGACGGTAGAACCATCCGGTTCCCCGACCCATTGATTAGAGCCAACGATACTGTCAAGATCGACTTGGCCACTGGCAAGATCACTGACTTCATCAAGTTCGACACCGGAAAGTTGGTGATGGTCACTGGTGGTAAGAACATGGGACGTGCCGGAGTTATTGTGCACAGAGAGAAGCACGAGGGAGGCTTCGACTTGGTGCACATCAAGGACGCTTTGGACAACACCTTTGTCACTAGACAGTCCAACGTGTTTGTTATTGGTACCGAGCAGGGCAAGCCATACATTTCATTGCCAAAGGGCAAGGGTATCAAGTTGTCCATCTCTGACGAGCGTGACAAGAGAAGAGAAGAGCAGGGCTTGTACGCATAAGTGTGACAAAGGAAAACAGGATCAGCGCGTTTACGCATGGCCGTGAGGATGGCTGTCCCATGGACCTGTGAAGGCGCCTCACCCCGAGTTGTGGAAGCCGTAGCAGGCCATTTGGAGTCGTGACTGCGCCAAAAACGTTGGCGGTGGCTTGACTCCCACCAGCTTTTCCCCCGTACATGACGGATCCAGCTACTGGTGAATCTTATGTTAGAAGTCCAAATCTGTGTATTGGGTAATATTCTGTGTAGAGCATCATTGCGCCAGGGCTGCCTTACCGAGCTTCACTGTTCATGGTAAAGGCGTCCCGCTTCACTTCCATGCGCCCCATGCATTGGCCCACACTCAGGACTATGCGGGGCAAGCAAATGCTGGATCTCATCTCTTCGCCTAGACATTCGTCTTGTTCCCAAGTTAACTGTTCTTAGGGCAAACATAAGTCTTTTTGCCCATCCCAGCAACTTGTCTCACTCCATGAATTGTACCTCATTTTCGTTATCATCCCATCATGTTCCTCGTCTTCATCGTCCTCAAGAGGTGTATCATCCTATCAAGTCATTATCACATGATCATCTTAGTGATCTCCCTATAATGTCTTTGTGGTGTTTGTCATCACGTCATACGACCATCCTATCATGTCACTGTTGTTATCATCAGGGTGTATCATGAGGCGACCTTGCAGATTCCAGCAATATTGAGTGCTGATGATTCTGGAGTGTAACAAAACTCGATTGGGTTAAAAAGACGGTACGAAATGACACTAGAATGCTTTGTTTCAGTTTGCCAGTGCGGTTCGCACATTTGGCGGCGAAATGACTTCTTTTGAAAAATCGATTTCCTTCCTCACTTGGCCCACTGAAGAATCTCACAAATATGGTCTCGTCAACGATTCCTTATCCTCTTTTCTTTGTATCCCTTTCGTTGTCTCTTTCTTTGTATCATGTCTTACCCATTATGCAATTGCCTGAACAAGTGTTTTGAGCGCTTTGAAGCGGCGCGGCTAAATATACCGACCACACTACCAAATTTAAACAAACCAATCATCCAGAAGTTCCGTACACTCGGCGGTTCCTTTTGAGACCTTTTGAGACCTTTTTAGCCCTCTGTTGGCCTCTTGGGCCCTCTAGTGCAGCAGCTCCTAAAGGCTACACGCAATCCTCGAGGAATTGGTGAATATCTTTTTCAAGCCGGTGTGTTAAAATTTCCAGCTTCTGGAGCACCGTGCCAAGCGATGCGGACCTTTACATATCATTGATTGGTTTAATTTGGCTGGTGGTTCGCACATTCCTCGCGCCGGGTAGATTGCCCATTTAAAATTCCCTGGCGCGTATGGGTGCAAATTTCACCGGCCATGATTTGGCCGCCCCAATTAGCGTTCCTACTATACCGACTTCAGCAGGGGCAAAGATAGCAGAGAGGGCGTTCAGGTGGCACCTCCAGTGAATTTATTGAAATAGACTGAAGTGGATCGTGGAAGGCGGGTCGTTCTCAATCCTTTTAATCGTATCATGATCTGTCCATGTCCATGTCCATGTCCTGTCCCTGTCCGCGCTTCATCATTCTACGATATCTCCTTATCTTTCGCACCACGGCTATACTTCCCCGTTCATCATCCTACTCCTCCCACATCCATTCACTCCCCCTTCATCCGCTTTATCCTTGCGTCTTGTCATATTCAAAGTTCATACCTCATGCTTCGCCGAATAGTGGCCGTGGTCGTGGTCTTATTGGTGACCTACACCGTGGTCCACACCAATCCCCTCCCCCGCAAACCTCTTCGGCTAGCCCACATCAACTTTCTTCACACCACCGATACCCACGGGTGGCTAGGCGGCCACCGCAACCAGCCATCGTATGATGCCGATTGGGGCGACTTCGTGGCATTTTCCCACCACATGAAGAACTTGGCGCACGCCAACCACCAGGACCTCCTTCTCGTGGACCTGGGCGACCGCCACGACGGCAACGGGCTCTCCGACGCTACGGCCCCTCCCGCCTTGGCGTCCAACCCCATCTTTGCTGCTCAGCACTACGACATCATCACTTTGGGCAACCACGAGTTGTACCAATGGGAGAACACCGCGCAAGAGCTTGAACTGCTTGTTCCCCATTACGGCCACAACTATGTGTGCCTGAATGTGGAAGCCTTGGTCAATGGGCTGTACGTGCCAATCGGCCACAAGTTCCGCTACTTCGTGACCCCCATGCAAAAGATCCGCGTATTATCGTTTGCGTTTCTATTCGACTTTCCCCGCGCTAATCAGAAAACCCGCGTCACGGCCATCGAAAACGCCGTCTCCGAAAAGTGGTTTTTGGATGTTTTGGACTCCTACTCGCCCGATGATATCGACTTGGTGGTTGTGGTGGGGCACATGCCAGTGTCTCGGAGATGGGCCGAGTTGCTCGTTCTACACCGCGCTCTTCGCCTGCGCTACCCCACCACCATCATCCAGTACTTCGGTGGCCACAGCCACATTCGGGACTTTCTGGTCATGGATGAGTTTCTGACGGGGCTCCAGAGCGGCCGCTTTGCAGAGACCCTCGGTTTTCTCAGCGTGGACCTCTCGCCTCATTTGGCCCTAAGAGACCGCTTTTTCCGGGCGTACCTCGACTTTAGCACCTCCTCTTTCGGGTTTCACGCTGGGACACACGCATTGACCCTGGTGGGTGCTCGCGTTAAACAGCAGCTCCGAGATCTCCGCAAGAATCTTGGCTTGGACTCAGTGCTAGGCCACGTTGCCACATCCTACTACATGGACTATGTTCCGCTTTCCCATCCTCACAATATCTACAATATGCTAACAGAGAAAGTCCTTCCCCTGCTTGTCCCAAGAAACAGCTCCTCTGTCTCACTGGGCCAGCGCATCATCATCATCAACACCGGCTCGGTGCGCTATGATTTATACAAAGGGCCCTACACATTGGACACACACTACATTGTATCGCCGTTTCAGAACGACTGGGTCAAAATGAAGCTTCCAAAAAGTATCGCCGTGAGACTTGAAGGAACATTGAATGAAAACGCGTACATTGTGCTCGAAGACGGCCGCAGCACTTCATTGCTGTTCCTTCGACCTCCGCACGCCGCCCGACGCTACAGTAAGGCCGATGTTGCTGCGAGCGATGGAGATAAATGTGTGGATTTTGACGCAAGGGAATATGTAAGCCCTCTAGAGGAACTAGCAGAGCCCAGATACTGGCCGTTCAGCGCGGTGCCTCGGGTGCTTTCCGCTGCCCGGGACTTTCTTGATTCAGCTCTCTTTCAGACGTCTCGGCTCAGCAAGGGTTATGTGACACATGACGATTTTGGAAGCGACGGCGATGACACGCCGCATAAAGGAGTTGTGCATTATCCCATTCCCAATGTGGTGCTGTCGCAGCAGCTAGTCCTGGAAGACGATTCGCCGGTAGATGTTGTGTTCTACAGTTTTCTCATCCCGAGCGTTACTTGGGCAATCAAAGAATTGGGCGGGGAGGTTCCGGAGTGGAGCTTCTACTCGGATAATTACTTGGGACTGTTGCTTTCACAGTACGCCGCCTCCAATCAGCTCTAAGCATACGCCAAGCGAGAATCTTTGTGTTTTGCATATATAAACAAGCTCCTAAAGGAGTTAGGGAAGGATGTGCCATTTACTCGACATGGCAGCATCCAGATGTCTCCAAAACAGTGGGCGGTGGCAGAGTTTGGCGTTCAGTAATGTTACTATGAACATACTAGACAAGTGGTGAGGCAAGCAGAGTTCGCAGGACAATAGGGCAGCTTCCAGAGCATTAAGCATACCCAGGGGTCGGACATTCAAAGACACACGACGCTATCATGGGGTTTGAAGGTAACTCTGTAATTGAAACTGCTAATTACTTCACTTTCGTCGTTTGCACTCACGGCCTGGTCCACCACCATATTGAGATTGAAGCCGTACCAAGGTCCGTTTAGGAACCGGGTGGAAGGTTGTGCAGGAGCCACCAAGTCTGCAGTTTCCCCCAAGCGGGACCGCCCGCTCTCGTCAAAACGGACCTTGCCGTTGGCGATCACGGTATAGAGTCCCGTGCCGGGGATCAAATGCGTGTCAAAAGACGTCATTTGGTGCTGCGTGGACGGGCACGCTAACCACTTCTTCTGGAACTCGAGACGTGCGTCGTTGGAGGGTGGCACGGGAACCAACGGAACGCCATCAATGACTATGGAAGCTGCGGGCTTCAATTGCTTCGCAAATGACGTGGCATAACTCTCCACGGAGGGAAATTGGGGATGGTTCGCTGAGTTGGGCTGCAATAGCTGGAGGTCCAACGAGGCTAGTACCTTCTTGAGCAACGCTTCGACGGGCAAGGCTAAATGTTAGTGGACGGTGCCATGGAGCAGGCGCGCCATAGAGCAGGAAATGGCTACTTACAGGGATCCTGGGGAGCGTTCATGAGGGAGCTTGAGATGGAAGGTGCGTGTGAAGGGCGCATTGAGCGCGGAAGGGGTCCACGTGATGCAGTCCACGGCGGACGGCAGGTGATGGCATGCACTGCAGACGACGTAAGGGCGGCCGCGGGTCACGAAACCGGTATATAGAGCCATGATGTTCGGGGTAGCGACGTTATTGGGAGCAAGGGTAGGCCTATTACGGCAACATGCGCAGCAACCCTGTGAGCACGCGCATGGAGCGGCGTATATAAACCCAGCGTCCCCCCATGTCACCGGCACCAAACATGCCTAACGGAGAAACAGCTAAAAACATCGCAGTCTCAGTCGCAGGCTCCGTGGGAGGAAACAAAGTCGCAGACAAGCTTCACTTGGGCGGAGCGGGCCATATGGCTTCAGGTATCGCTGGAGGAATGTTGGCTGGTGACGCCAAGAACAAGATTGAAGAGAAATGAGGCAGGATAGGAGAGGCCTCCAACAGGAGAGGCGAAGTACCTACGTATCTGAATTGAAGAAATATGTTTGAATGCAATTTGCGACAAGAGCAGATGATGACATTGACAATGTGCCTCAGATTGAGTAACAGCAGCCATACATTCATGGCACGGTGGCAATGTGACTGCAAACCATGTGCTGTTTTAAATAGCTATAGAACCAAATACAAGAAACTTGGTATGATGACCATGGGACCGGATATTTCCAGTGAATGAATCATCTGAAGACCAGCACGTAGGAAGAAAAGAGTTAGTTTGTTTAATCAAGCAGAGGAGCATACCCATAGTTTGAAATTAGTTTTTTGCCAGCTTCCAAAGATTTGAAACCTCTGATACCTTCACTCTGCAGGGTTATTTTGTATCACATGAGAAAGTGCAAGCCAACCTAAATTCAAACGGACTGGCCAACGGACACGACCAGCTCTATCATCCTCTATACAGAACTTGCAAGAAGAGTGTGTAGTTGTCAGATGACAATACTTCGAACCAACCGACAAACCGATTCAAACAACAGATGCACCATATTATCGTTGTATACAGTATAACACGATGTTGTATACAGCATATCATGATGTTGTATTCTTATCCTTGTAACGTCAGTACTAAACACTTGGAAACCAGTTCATTTTCGTCCGTCCGTTAGACCCTTATAGTATTGCAAGACTCTGACATGCAGTACATATGAAGCAATCCTCCCGGTTTAAAAGAAGATAGAGTTGGGAAAAGTCGTGGTGAAACACCCTGCCATTTGCCTTGAAAGACTTTGCGAGGTACAAAACTTTTGCATCTTTGGCTTGTTTGATTTTGCCTACCATTTTGCAGACATTTTAGACATTTGCGACACTGCATGATTTGGAACGTGGCCCACCAACGGCCTCTGACGGTGCCACTCACTCATTGCAACAATTGGTCCGAGACAGAATCGTTTCTGGCCCAACCCAATTTGCCAAGATCAAAGTTCGGTTCATGAAATGCCCGGATAATTAGTCTAGAACTCAGTAACATTCACGTGGCAAGTAGTGGGGGTGCTACAAGGAGGTTTCCGACACGCTTCATGTGCTATCTATCCACTCCCGCTCGCAGGGAAGGCATATCTGAATACTTTCTTGGAATTGATCAGTACACGGAGCAGCTGGCTGGTGGTGACTCACTCGTGTGGTGCACGCTAGAACGGCCATTCCCACTTCCTGGAGTTGGTGCACCGGCACAAAAACCCGTGCACCGCAGGCCTTAGTGCGACTAGCTTTAGAAAAAAAAACCACATGCTCGCACGCATATACCGAAGAGTCGCTCCATTTCTCACAACCATGAGCAGTGAAAGCAAAAGCGTCGATGCCATTTCCAGGGCCGCTGGCCAGCCACTCGACACCCCCAAAGGAGCAAAGGGAAAAAAGAGCAAAAAACCCGAAACCCAGTTCCTATTGAAAACCCCGAAAGGCACCAAGGACTGGGCCGACAAGGACATGGTTTTGCGGGAGGAAATCTTTTCCACTCTCGGGTCGCTTTTCAAGAGACACGGCGGTGTGACAATCGACACGCCCGTATTCGAGCTCCGGGAGATTCTTACGGGGAAATACGGCGAAGATTCCAAGTTGATTTATAACTTGGAAGACCAGGGAGGCGAGTTGACCTCCTTGAGGTATGACTTGACCGTTCCGTTCGCGAGATTCGTGGCCTGCAACAGCATTTCCGCCATCAAAAGATACCATATTGCCAAGGTGTACCGAAGGGACCAGCCGGCCATGACCAAAGGACGCATGAGAGAGTTTTACCAGTGTGATTTCGACATTGCGGGCAACTACGATAGCATGATCCCCGACTCGGAGATCTTGGCTATCACGTGCGATGGGTTGACAGCGCTTGGGATCCACGACTTCAAGGTCAAGTTAAACCACCGTAAGGTGTTAGATGGCATATTCCAGGCTTGTGGCGTCAAAGAGGAGGACGTGAGGAAAATTTCATCCGCCGTGGACAAGTTGGACAAATTGCCTTGGGAGGCAGTCAAGAAGGAAATGACGGTGGAAAAGGGCCAGACCGAAGAAGTTGCAGACAAGATCGGCGAGTTTGTGAAGGTTTCGGGATCCATTAAGCAAACTTTGGCATACTTGCAAAGTGCAGAGCTCTTGAAGGGAAATGCTTCGGCGCAGAAGGGTATCGAGGAGATGAGTCAGTTGGCGGAGTACGTGGAGGCCTTAGGAATCGCTCACCACTTGTCGTTTGATTTGTCGCTAGCCAGAGGCTTGGATTACTACACCGGCTTGATCTATGAGGCCGTGACTGCCGCATCCGCACCTCCTACCAATGCTGAAGAATTAAAAGCCAAGGCCGCCAAGGACAAGAAGGAGGACGCCAGTGAGTACGTGGGAGTGGGCTCCATTGCAGCTGGCGGACGTTACGACAACTTGGTGGGTATGTTCTCCAACGGAAAGTCGATTCCATGTGTGGGCATCTCGTTTGGAGTGGAGCGGTTATTCTCAATCATCAAGGCCCGTGCGGCCAAGCAGTGGGACCAGCTCTCGCCAAACCACACCGACGTGTACGTCATGGCGTTTGGTGGAGGAGAGGGCTGGAATGGATTCTTGGTGGAAAGGATGGCGGTGGCTAAGCGATTGTGGGCAGCAAGCATCAACGCTGAATACTTGTACAAGGCCAAGGCCAACCCGCGCAAACAGTTTGACGCAGCAGAGAAAGCTGGTGCCAAGTTGGCGGTGATCTTGGGCAAGGAGGAGTATCCTGCTGGAAACATCCGGGTCAAAGTGCTAGGCCAGGGTGATGATACCAACGACGGAGAGTTGGTGGCCGTGGACGACTTTGTGGCCCACGTGCAGGACAAGTTGCTTTCCTACAACAAAGATGGCATGGAGACGGTGACTCTGATGGTCAGAAACTTGTAAATGGGCTACGCAGACAAAAGTCTTGACCAGTGCACTAATGCAAGCCTAAATGCCTATTGCGGATTTAGGCAAGTCAGATCTAACCGATTTGTCAGTCTAGATACTAGCAAGTCAGGTTCATGGTCTTGAAGCTTGTATATAATAATCTATGTGCAGTATTGACTATCAGGCTTGCAGGCCACAGGGTGGAGCTAGTTCTTGTCTAAGTGTTCCACGTTGCGGCCGGACTTCACGCGGCCCAGTCTCTTGACCCGGCACCACAAGTTATTGATGTCACTTGTGCAGAAGTACCAGATAACGCCACACCATGAGGGAATCTGAGGCAACGGATCATAGAACTCCAGCGCTAATTGGCGGAGCTTGGGGAGCCTCGTCCATGCAATGTATGGAAAGTCGTGGTGCTCGTTATGGTAGCCCACGTTCCACGTCAAAATGTTCAAAGGTCCGTAGTACGAGTAGGTCTCTGCGGGAAGCAACTCCGGGGGCACATTAACCGAGCCGTTCAGCAGTGGCCCCCGTGCGGTGTTGTTGTCATTGAGCACGTAGTGTTCGGCTATGAAGTGGCCTGCACACGGGTGCAACGAGCCCGCCAAAAACGACGACATGATAAAATACAAGAAAGACAGCCAGCCCCAGGCTTTAACTATTGCCACGTCTGCAGCAACCTGGAACAAAATATTAGCCAAGTGCACCCAGGTGAAGCGAATCTGGGTGATGAACATGGGCCGCAACGCATAGAAGAATATCTGGCACACGGCAAAGAACACTTTGCCCAAGACATTGCTGAGAACGAGCGCTTCCATGCGGGTCGGTAAGTCCGTGTCCAAGTAACGGTCACCCATGAACTTGTGATGCAACTGATGATATGGCTGGAACAGCGCCAGATATGGGATTCCGATGGGCAAGTTGGTGAAGATGGCAAAGAGCTTGTTATGGAGGGGTTTTTTGAAAAGCAAGTTATGCAGCAACTCGTGGATAGCCAAGAATATGGCCTGGTTGGCCGTGGCACCCACCACGTATGCAAGAACGAAGAAGTAGCCCGAAAGAGGGGATGTGTTCCGCAAGTGGTATGCGGTGAGGAGCTGCAAAGCAACCACACCACAAACATAGTACTTCGTGCAGGGCTCGTGGCCGGTGAGTTTGGTCACTTCGGGGTGCTTGGCCAAGATGGCCTTGCGCCGCTGAGTGTGGGGCTCGTTTCCGTTAGTCCAGTAGAACTCGTTTAGAACATGGATGGGGGCATCTGCGGGCGGGGCACGCGTGGTGAAGGTTTGATTGTTTGACCGGTGGGTAATGTCGCCCATGGAGAAATATGTAGGATATAAGGGGGGTGAATGCGAGGGATGTGGGTATGAAAGGAAATAAGGGAAGGGAACGAGGAACTGAAGCGGAAACAGAGGGGTGGGTGAGAAACAAGCGGGAACACGCTGCTGTTCAAGAGGAAATGTTCGAGATGCCTGGTTTGTGCAATGAACGTGGAGATGGTCCGCAAAAGAATGTGGAGGGCTCTAAAGTACCGTGATAAAACGGAGCTCGAGAATGGGGCCACGCGCATCCCGATGCCTAGCTCTTCCACGTGATGTGCCTGCACATAGTCCCACAGCCGGGTCTCTTAGAGCATAATTGGTCCGCCTTAGGGCATGTCCATTTTCCAATGCACACTCGACGTTTACTCGGTCTAGTTGTAGTTCATGGGGCAAATCCAGAATATTCTTGGTGCAGCTCAAGTGTATACTATTCATAGTAACTTACCTAGTGCTTACTGGCGTGCCTGGTGCTTACTGGCGTGCCTGGTGCTTACCTCGTGCATACCGGCGAAACACATAGGGACAAATTTTATCTTCTGGACACGCTCTTGATCATGGCCTGCATGCCAGTTTTGCCACCGTTCGAATGGCCACCTTTTGCTCTGACCTTTAGCAGCTATTTGTACTGCATGTACATCATGTTGGGGTTTTGGGGCCATTGCTTCTTCTGTTCCTCCGTGTACTGGCTGTTCATCACTGGCACAGCTTGACTGTACACATAGCCCCCTGGCATCATGGCGTAAGAGTATGGTCCGCCCATCGCCTGCATGGTGTAACCTTGCATCGCATAGGGTGCGATCCCGGGCCCGCCTTGCTGCATGCCCTTGACTGGAACCATGTATGGGCCTGCTCCGTATGCGCCTATGTAGCTTCCTTGCTGGCCTCCGATTTGATATGATCCCGGCGCCGAATGCATTGATTGATGGTACTGAGGCATCTCGCTGTAAGCCATAGACCCCGTGACTTGCTCCATGTGCTCTTCCCCGTTCATGCGTCGGCCTCGAGGCAAGATTGACGGCCTGCTGTCAAAAGACTTGTCAGATTCCGATACAACGGCATGGCGTTCACCAGAGTCTGCTTCAAACACCGCAGAGTTGGGTGCTTCCAAGGTCTCTTCAAGGCTTGCAGGCACTTGAACTTCTGGCCTTTCACTGTGCTCATGCTCGCTGACTACGGCATTAACCGTATTGGCAGAGTCTCCTTCAGAAATAACGTCTTTTTGCGGCAATTTAGGAGCGTGCGATAAAATCATCAGCTCCATTTCCTCCAACGATGATGGCACCAATCTGGATGCTTGTGCATAGCCCACTTCAGCTACATTCTTATGCTCTCTCTTCTTTGCTTTTCTGGCCTTGGGTTTTATGTTGCTGTCTTGCAATACATGGGGCTTCACAATGGCGGGTTTCTCCATCTCGAAAGCATCTTGTTCGGCGTTGAGTCTAATAACGGGCCCAAACATCTTCCTCACCATGACCACAATGGCCCGTAAACGTAAAATGTTCTCGTAGCGGGTACATTCTGCGGCAATAGCTTTTTGGCGACTATTGGAGTCATGGTGCGTGAGCTCGGCATCCTTTGAAATCCTATTGACCGCCTCGTTATCAAGAAAGACGGGAATCTCCTGGTTTTTGCTGAAATAAGAGCCGCCGAAAAGAAGATCGACATTGCCTGATTTGAACAAGTGGTCATCGTTAAAATCCTTGAACTGGCACCCAATTGGTGTGTAGTCTTTATAGTGGACATCTTCGTCGAAGTAGTGGGTTCTGATGGGTGGCTTGTTTTCGTTGAACGCTTCCAAGATTCTGGCCTTAGTCTCCTCCGTATCGAAATCAATAAGTAAATTGAGAGCATTTAGCAAATTAGTGGAGAATTTGATGTCTTGACGCAAAGAGCCATGTTTGCGGTAGAAAGCCAATATGAACCGGACCACTTGGAGAACGCCCTCAATGTTGTCTTCTTGGATTCCAAAAGACCCAATTGCGCCGATATAAGCCAGCGCGTACTGTAACACAAAACGCTGGAAGTCACTATTAATTTCCTCATTTGGCAAGGAGCTGAAACTGAAGAGAACGGTCAACTGCTCAATTACTAACCGGGAAGATTCAACAAGCGTGCTGGAAGATCCCTCTTTGAGATAGGACAAGAAGTCCGCCTGAACTTTCTGCACATAGAGTGGCCTTTGGAAGGCTTTCGGATAGAAGTAGTCGCCAATTATGCGTAACAAAATGACGTTTTTGCCAGCAGGGTCCATGCCCCGTCCAGAGCTCTGAATAGCAGTCAAATATGCGTCCTGCAACCATGGCTTTGCGAAGATTGCTGCCAAGTTGTACCTGGGAATGGCGGTGTTGGGGTCTCTTGTGGACTGGGCACGCAAGAACCAAAATACTGCCATGAACTTCTGCCCCAAGGTATTGCATATGACCCCGAGATGGTTGTACGGCTCGTGCATAGTAGGGAGAAGGCCAATGCATTTGAAGTAGCAAAACATTGGGAAAAGATAGAGGTCATTCTTCCATTTCTCACTAGCGGCGGATTTTTTCAAGTGCTTGTAGTAGGCAGAAACCGACTTTCCGGGCTCAGCGTAGTTGACGGTACAAGTAGCCTCAGCCCGAGCCAAATTCCCCAAGCCCAAGAGACAGTAGAAGATGGCATACGAGAGACTAGAATGGAACTCGGACGAAGAGGAAGACTTATGGCTGATCACGATGTCAAACTCTTTGAGAAAGTCGGAGGGAATCAAGAGGTTTGGGTATTTGGAAAACTCGCGAAGAAAGAAATTGTAAAAGGCTTTTGCAGACTTGAGGAATTTGGAAAAGGATTCATTGAGTTTTCTCATCTCCACCGCTTTGAAGGAATGGTTCTTCAGTCTTTTCGAAGTTGGGCCATTCTTCTTGGTACTCTTTGCGTTTGATTTCTTGGCGTTTGAGTTCTCGGCGGTTGGGTCCTTTGAGCTTGGGTCCTTTGCGCTGGAACCATTTTCTGACGTAGACCTCTTGAGCGAGTTCACCAGGACCTCGAATAGCTCGGCGTGCTGGCTCTGATACATCTTGATGATGGGGTAATGGAACGACATCCAGAGCAGCTGCAAGAGGTCAATCAGGGCGAACTGATCCGGATCGACCTGGTGCTTGAGAACCTCAGCATTGCTGTGTAGGCGAGAAAACGAGGTGACATCTTCGAGCACCCACTCCTGAAACTTGCTTTGCACTATGGTGGTGAAACCCAACACCAAAGATTGGTCAACGTAGCGAGCGGCAAGAAATTCAGCAAGCTGGGCCTTTTTCTTGCGGATCTCATGCTCAATTTCGGGCCGCATTGTAGTCAGGGGTAGTGTTAGATGAGCCAAAATCGAATGGCCTAGGAAGCTTCAGGACAGATTCAGAATGACACAAAAACTAATGAGAGCCGGAATGAATCAACTATCAATGTAATGTATCGAGGAAGATTAGACAAAATTCTTTGTGAATGTCAATCAGAAAGCAGCAGACTCGGATTGTTGGATCAGAGAGAAAATGATCGATATTGAAAAGGAATGAGAACCAAAAGAACTGCTTCGAATAATCTGATCAGAATTAGCTTTTTAAGGGGATCAGAACGGGGTTGTCCAGCGGTATGGTGTTCAAATCACAACCCAAGAAAAGAAGTGGATTCAGGAGGTAAGTCGTGGAGTGGTTGCACTGAATTGGTGGAAAAACGGCGCTTATCAAGGGAAATTTGGGGGCGTGCTATGGTATGCCGGTACTTCGGAATAAATTCTTGGGGCGGTTTGACTGGATTCTAGTATGGTCTACCAAAAGGTGATCATTATAGACTAGGAAGAATGTGGCTGAAACTTTTTTCTGCGGCCGACTACGCGCACGTAGCTGCAAAACACCCACGAGCCAAGCATCGCATCACGTGCCGGCCCCAGGGCACAAGGCACAACATCTGAAGGCCGCACATAGTTGGACATGGCCTGGCCTCTAATCCCTGAGCAGTGATGGCAATGGCTTCTTAGGACAACGTATAAACTTACGTTTTATGTGCAGTACTTCGACGGTAGTACTCTTGAATCAGTGTTTATGCCGCTGTTGACATGGACGCTGTTGATACTATTGATACCGACGGTGCCAATAACTTGGGACTTCTATTGATGTCTTGACTTCCAAATCAAGCAGTGATGAACAAACATTGCAAAGTTTACCTTATGTTTGTCATTGATTAGTAGTACACAAAAATGGGGGAAAACCCCTAAACTCTCCCGAGCACCTAGATCCGTGTTAATGATGAGCTTGACGAAAGGATGCATATATCTTCACCTCTAAAAGACTCATAATGCCTCATGTGGCTTGATATTGATGAATTGTGATGCTGCCTCCGGAGTTTGATGCTACCAGTGATACTCAATTGTCGGGATGTAAATCTTCCTTCGGTATACTTGGATCTTTTGTTAGGCGTGGATCTACTGATGAATCAGAAATACGAAATGTGTTAGATGTTCCATCGGAAGCACAATATTTGGCCACTTTTGGCTTTGGTTAAGATAACCTGTTCTCGACTGCAAGTCCTTGAGTAAAACGTATGGGGTAATACGTTCACTGTAACTCATAGAAATTGTCACTGTTACATGGCCAGCGTTATTAAGAGGGTAACACTCGTTTAATTTGGGCGGAATTTTGAGCAATGTGCCGCCACCCTTTCGAAAATCCTTCACAAAATTTCTCACATCCTCAAGGTGACATTCCTGGTCTAGCCCTACTAATATACTACAATTTCATGGCCAGAAGAATTCAAAAGCACAGAGCCTCTTCCTTTGGCGAATTTCTTGAGAAATATTCTACAGCAAGAACTTTCTGCCTCGACTAGATTCTCACGGAATTTCCGAAGCTATCTCACGACGTTTTGGGTAGCTTAATAAAGGGAAATATTAGTCTTTATCAAGCTCATTCTTGATATCTAGTTCGGTGAATTCCAAGGCAAATAAGCTCAGGATATATGTCTGAACTTCTTTACTATAAAGCCTCTCCATTCAATTGATCAGAGGTCAAAGAGACACCGGGAGTAAGTTAAAGGCTGAAAGTTAAAAACGGCACTCGAGATATTATGCCAGTGATTGAATGAAACCATGAGACATCACTCTCGAGATTAAAGGACCTCGATGGCATTATGAGAGATTCATAAAAGTTCAAAACTAATGTTCGACACTATGAGAGATTGAAAATAGATGCAGATTTATTGAACTCATGAAACTATACAAGAGAGCCAGAATAACCACCGCTTTTGTTTCGTAAAGCTGTAGTGATTATGCTCCGTACAAATGAAGAGATATAATAACCTTGGGCATTTTGACTCTGGATGTGCAGGTAACACTGACAACAAGATACATGAACACGTTGATATGATTCATGTACTTCATGCACCAGCTTGCGCACTTTATAGTCACAATGGAACCCATAACGGGTAACCGTAGAGTCCCGATAGGTATCCCGCAAATCCATAGATGTCAGCACATCGGACAATAGAGACAACTGTTTCGATGCATACAAAGAAGATGCTCCCAGTTATATGTACTATATACCATGGACGCAGGTATCATACAACAACGGAGACCAACACTAGGGTATTCCTAGATAGGCTGATCACACCTCATGGTTATGAGCTAAGTACAATACTAGCTATGATGATCCAGGTAGTACTATACAGAACATATTGACAGAAAAACCATGGCTAAACGGTGCACATGCCAATGGAATCACTCCAGAATAAGTGCACAGGTGCAAAAGCCCCAGACCTGCCATGCACATGCTAGGTTTTCGACGGGAGTAGATTATGCCCATACAATAATCGAAGCGTCCAACAACATGACGCTTACTGCTGTGACTGCTGCAGACCTTTGGGTACGCATTTTGTAAGAATTTCTGCATGGTGTTTTGCCTACATGCCGTAGGCCACATTCTCCATGGTCAAGCAGATGTGCAGAGGTCTCAGACAAGGGTCTGGCGGGATCGATGAAGCGGCATTCAAATGAAGACAGCGCAATAGTATACAGAGCCCAGCACATGGCCTGCCGATTGGGAAAGCGGGGATTTTGGCGGCCGATTATGAAAACTGGTCTCTGCGCGTCCAGTAAAAATAAAAGGTCTTTGAGCTTCAAATTAAGAAGGCAGTGCCTCTGGGCGGCGGAACTCCAAAACAGAAAGCACCTCCCAGCCGGCTTTGCGGCACATGACTTCCCTCACGGCCCAGCCGCGGCGGCGCATCACTGCCTTCACGTTTTCCGGGTTGTTTCGGGCGCAGAAGAGAATATAGGCCGAGCCCCTGGCACTGAGAATATGGTCGAGGCTGTGCAAGACGCGCCACGTGACGTCCATCCCATCGGCACCACCCAAGAGCGCCAAGTCAAGCCACTGCTCGTCGTGGGCATCCTCGGGGATCTTCGGCACCTCGTCCGCAGGCACGTACGGCGGATTGAACACTAGGACGTCCACGGCGTGGGGGCGCACCGCCAGTAGAAGGTTCATCTGGAGCACATCTGCCAGGCCGAGGGAGCCGGCGTCGGCCATGGCTTGCTTTATGGCCAGGCATGCGGCCGGGTTCACGTCCGTGGCCAAAAACATGGCCAGTGGAAGCACGTTCATGCGGAGAAACGCCGACACGATGCCGGACCCGCCGCCAATCTCACACACCACTGGAAATCTGAGAGCCTGGAGCTGCGCCAGATCAAGCTCCAAGCAATCTAGAAGAAGAAATGAGTCTTCGGCGGGTTCGTACACCCTGGCATCGAGGTCTCTTATGTACGGGGTCGGAAGCATACTGTGTGGGTGCGAAGCCCTCGATGTGCCATGGACGAGGGAACGTTAGAATTACACTGCATGCGAATCTTCGCGCATCTACTAGGCCATTGCACTCAATGTTACTGCCGTGGACCACCACAGAAGTGCTACAATTGAGCACAGTACGCCCAGATTTCAAAATATCCATTTGCTGTTCTAGTGGGAGATAAATCCCTTGGATCCTCACTATCAAAGGTGTCTGGTTTGAAAGCGCTCCTTACTCTGCAATAAACCCTCCTTTTGACTTGTGTCAAGAAAGTACGCGCGAAACATGAGTCTCCAGCTTTCCAGAATTCAGCAGCCTCTTTGCATCCCAAAGACCATCATTTCTCCTTCCTGGATCCCTATGTCTTCTTTTGTTGGAATAAACCCATCTCTTGGCTTCTTTGAAGCACTACTAACGACTCGTCAGTCATATGGTTGCTCAGAGAAAACAACCAGCTTGTCTAGATCTACAAGACAAAGAAACCCTCCCATTCTACATCCCCAAGACAAATCCTCTTTTCTCTTGCTTAGACTAACCTTCTTTTACGAGCTTTCAGAAACAGTAGCATACTTGAATTCAAAAAACTCAACAAGCAAACTAATGGTCAAAAAGAAGTAACATAAAACGCAAACTAATCGAACCCACCCCGCTCGGCAGTCTCATTGATTGCGTTCACCAGTGTCCAAACCTGCCCGAGTTCCTGAGTGATTTCATCTTTGGAGTGCAGGTTTTGAAATCTAGCACACAACCCATTCATCTGCAAGCCATTTCTCACTCTATATTCATCAATCAATTGCCCAAGCTGTGACCTGGTGATATTGCCAAACACCAGTCTTTCTTTCAAGTGGTGCTCAATGAAGTTTATTATAGCCTTTCTTCTTTTGTAAATGGAAGACACGCCCCTCCATCTTTTGCCATAGATTCTGTCTCTCTTCTCCACTGATGGTTTTCCTGGCTTCAGCACATACCACTCATCAAGTAACTTCATCACAGTATCAGAATCAGTTCCCATTCTAAGTGAAGGAACTGCGCTGGAGAGTGCCGTTAATCCAGGGTCTAACGGTTGGGCATCTTGCTCTGCTGTGTTTTCCAATCCATTCAATTGTTCAAGCCGAAGGGCATCGCTTTCTGGAATCCCAGGAACAGGCCCATTGAAATCCATGGTATCTTGGATCAAAGGGTCGATGTATTTGGCATTGGGTCCAGCTACCCTATCGCACACAACAGAAGAGATATGATTAGCCTGATTTATGGCCTCAATAATGGTCTTCTGGTTTTCTAGAAGCACCTTTTGCGAATCTTTAACCTCCCCCATCACCTTTGCTAATGCATCATTCTTCTCAACCAATGATGTGATGAGTTTTACCAAGTTTTCAGTTTTGGAATTTGCACCAAAATCTCGGCCATCCTGATTTTGATATCCTCCATTGACAACCTCCCACGATGTGCCACCCGCGGCATATTCGATTTCTTTTACAATACTGTCGTCCCTCTCCTCCCGATTAGTTAGTGCCGCTCCTACCTGCCTTCTTTGGATTTCTTCAAATCCTTTAATCATGGCGCTGTACATCTTGTTCATTCCAAATTTTACCACTTCAATGTTCTTCGCAAAAGATGGATCCAAGACATTTGCTGCTGTTTGCATTTCTGGCACCTCAAAATGATCCAATTCTTGTTGAATTCTAAGCAATTGTTCTTTGAATTTAAGAAAATCGGGATCTCTTGTAATTGGGTGTTGTGCAAAGATGCTCTGAGGGGCTCGGTCGACTAATATTGTCAAGTCCTGAAGAATCACCTTCCTGAAAGTCTTCAACATCTGCAAGAATTTTGCTGCGGCAGTATCTTTGTCGACATCTCCGGTATTCTCACCAACCCGTTCAGCCTCGCTGTCTCTTGCATCGACTTTTTTCATCACTGAATCAAGCCAAGGAAAAATCTTGGCCTGTAGAGACTCTGGAGGCTCAATGTCTCGAGGACAATCATAAGGCTCATCAAGTGCAAAACCTCCTGAGAAAAAGATAAACTCCAAGGGGTAAGTGGTCAAATACAGCCCATCAAGGATACTTTGTTTCCAATCGCCGGCCCTTCTAATTTGACTCAACTCAATTACATTTGCGTCGGCTCGGCGTGCACCCACTTGTCTTTCAAGAGGACTTGCTTTAGTCATGACGACACCAATACTCTCGAGGCATAGCTTTACTAACAATGCTTCATGCTTGTAGCTGATGCTTTCATTATTTCTTGAGTTCGGACTGTCGGCAAAAAGGACCTTCACTGGATACCAGCTTCGCTTGTCGAGAAAGTTGGGCCTATTTTTTCCTGCAAGATTCCCATGATCGTCCTCAAAATCAAAGCGATACCAAAACGACATGGATATTGCAGTCACGAGACATATTTCGACGTCCTTGTTGCGGCAAGCACCCATGGAATGAAGCCTCCCGCTTTCCTTTTGGTTTTTGCCTTGGGAAGTGGTGAATCCTAAAATCGTCACCGATCCGCGTGCTGAGTCATAATCTCGAAAAGAGATGTCCGAAATTTTAGCCAGTCTCTTGTTTCCACCTCGATACAAGAGGTGATGACCCAATAAAATCTCCAAAACAGAATTGATACCATAGTATATCTCCTTTTTCTTTCCATCACCTTGGCCAGTCAAGTTGTACATGTTGATCATCATCGCTTTCAAGTTTGCTATCGTGTAAGTTTCATTGGTGTAAACAGCTCTGTGCTCATTGGGAGATACCTCCCTCGCATTCTCATGATGAATCAGTTTTGTCTCCTTGCAAAAGTCGATAAGATTTTGCAAATTGGGAATGATTTTCATCACACTGACTCTATGGGTTCTCTCCGCTACATCTTTTATACCTCGGCACTTGTACAAGGCAAGACAATGATTGAAGAACCCTAACCCATGCTGAAAACCTTCAATGGTTTTTTTTTGAGTCTCCCGTGTGGCCCAGTGATGTTCTCTCCTCACTATACTGGCGCATACACTCTGCCATCAAACCCCCTTCGACGGTCAACAGTGCAGGGGTGATTTGTTTTTGAGCTGAAAACTTGAGGTAACGAGAAATAGCGTAGGAGTACTTGTTTCTTGAAGTCTTTTTTATCATTAGAGCCCTAACAAGGGAAAATGGATACTGCAAGATTGTGTTCGCATATTCAAACAAGTCTTTTTCTTCTGTAGTCATTTTGCCTCGGTTCATTATTCTCCAGTCTACATGGGACATTTGCCTACGGGAAATCTTCCCAATGTAGATCGCTGGATACTCCATTTTTTGAATGAAATCAAGCACTGCTTTATCGGGTTCGTTTCTCTGTCTAGGGATTTCATTTGTCATCTGACCAAAGGTGTTTGTTTCGACTGAGTGCTGAGAAACTTCCGGCTGGCTAGAACAATCTGCGCTGTCGCTTAAAAAGTACCTATTGTTCGCCTCAAGCTCTGATTTGTTAAAAGCCCGCTTCGTTGTGAAGGTACTCGGGACCATTTTGACTGACTTCTGTAGCTGGACGTTGACAGGCTGTTTTCCATATTGTCTTTTGTATGAAGCCCAAAGAAATCTTCCTCGTTGTTCGAAATAAAATCATAAAGAGCGTTATTTATGGCCGCGATAAGTCTCATTTGGGTAATAATATTGAAAGTCTGAGGCAGATGACTATTGGCACTATACCTACTAACTCTTTTTTTTTCATGTCTTTACAGCCATTTCATGTGCTTTCTTTGCAAGCAATCTATTTTTATGGAAGATTTGGATATTTGGGTTCAATTCAAAGAAAAACCGCTCATAACTGAAGTCCAAGACATGCTGCGAAAATTTGGCAAAATTGGAAACAGCGGAAAAAGGAAAGACGAAAATAGGATAAAAAGTGATGAAAGTGGAAAAACTGGGTAGTATATATATATCATATAATATTGTTGTTGTGCTCCGTAAGCGACCAGATTTTGGCTTGTATTTGCAGCCAACCCACCGCCTATAAGCTAAGGTGTGATTACCGTAATCGATGAGAACTCGCACGTGACCTGGGGCCGCACTTGTAAGCGCAAGTCGTCTGTAACTAACCCCAACATGCAAGTGAAAGTCAAGACATTGACGGGAAGAGACATCCCCGTAGACATCGAGCCCAGTGACAAGGTGATTCGCATCAAGGAGATGATGGAGGAAAAGGAGGGCATTCCGCCCGCCCAGCAGCGCTTGATTTTCAACGGCTCGCAGTTGGACGACGACGCCAGCGTTGAGGCCTCGGGCATCCAGCCGGGAACCTCGCTCCACTTGGTGTTGACTTTACGTGGGGGTCTGACCAGGTAATCCGGGCCTCATTTGGCGGGTGCTCTCTTCGAAAGACCTGAAGGTCCTGAAAAAGCCAATGTTATGCAAAAATCGAAAACTGCCATTGAGATAATGGACACCCAGAAGGAGGGAATAATTAATAGATATGGTCAAGTGCTGGGTGATCTTGAACAGTTCCGCCCGTTATTTGCTCCGCCCATTATTCTAGTTCTACTTCCATTCACGGACTTCCACTTCTCAATCCCATCATTTCTCGCCCAGTCAAATCTTTGCGAATACGATTCGGAAAATTCCAAGTGCCCTGTGATTCCATAATTCTTATGGATTTATTGCTACATACATTTTGTTGTACGACAAAATCGGTCCCGGCCGAACATGGATGCATGCTCGACTATTCCCCCTATTTACCATAATAAATGCCAGGAGAGACGTTACGTAGATCGAAATGAGAACCACAAGCCCATTCCCAACTCTCGATATACTGGCCCCTCCAAGTGTCCCATATGCTCTCGAGGGTTCTTCACGCTCCCGTCTTCCACTTCCTGGCATTGGCTAAAAACTTGCTTAAGTCCGGCTTGGCGTCTGGAAATTCGTATTCGTAAAACACCTGCTCCACGCCATTCTCGATGCTGCGCCGCGCCACCGGTTTGGGTCGTTTGTTCTCCACGTCTTCTGCATACTGATCGGTTCCATGCATCAGCTCGTACTCCTTCCACGAATCTAGAAGCTTATTGGCACCCGCCCCGTCATTGTTCTTTTTGAGCTGCTTGTACCCTTGTTCAAACACTTGGCGGGTTGCACTTACGTGATCGGCGCCCACTTCAAAGTGCATCTCGTGCCCTTGGCCAGCCTGCAACTCGTCCATCTGTGCCAGCGACAAGATACTCGACTCGAGAAGTGCAAGCCGCACCCAACCGAGGGCGTCCGTAGCAAACTTGCGGAGGACTTCACGCGCCATGTCGTAGCGGAACTCATCCTTCAAAAACCCAATGTACTCGTCTAACAACAGTTCGCCTGTTTGCGTGAGCGCGACTTCATAGAGTGCAATCACACGCTCGGACTCGCCGAGCTCTGTTTCAAACTCAATGTAATGCTGGAACACCGACACGGCGCTGGATGTATTGTTTTGCACATCGGAAACCACCGCTAGCTCTGCCCACTTCTCATAGAGCTTTCGCACGCGAGCATACTCCCCAAGCATTTGCTCAAATGCAATGTACAGCTTGAAGATCTTGGGTTTAGGCGCTTTCTGGCAGCACTGGCCAATGGCAGCTCCCAACATCTTCCGGTATGCATGCACGTCGCCTCCGTTGCGTAGTTCGAACTCGGCGCTGTGCAACCACACTTTAGCGAACGAGAAGTTCGCTGGCACCACTGCGCGGGCCTGCTTCCACATGGCTCGTGCCCCGTCAATGTCCAGCATGCGGTACTCGCTGTATAGTGCCCGTTTAATCCACAAGAACACGTATCTGCGCCAGGTGATCAGCTTATATGTGTCTGTGGGCACAGTGGCCACGGCGTCTTGGAGTACTTGCATGCTTTGCTTAAGTCCCTCTGTTTTCTCTTGAAACTTTGCGTACTCCCACCAGGTGTCATAGTCCTGTGCGCTGTTTGATAGCTTCTGCTGATAGCGGAGTCTTTCTTGAATGGCTTTTGATTCGTCATTCTCCATGGCTGCAATATCTAGCTGGTCCAAAAGTGCCACCTTGAAATCCTTGTCGAGAGTTTCTGTCTCGAGCACTTTCTGGTATATTGCCTTGGCTCTCTCCACCTCGCCTTGCGATTGTTCCCAGTTGATCCAAAGCACAATTAATTTGACTAAATCCACGGAGGGATGTGCAAGGTGGCCTTTGTGACCGACTCCATTGGCTGCGGTCCCTGATTCAGAGCTAGTCCCGGGCCCAAATCGGCCAGTTCCGCCCGTTCCCTCCATTATATCATCAATAGCGGCTTCGAAAACCCCCCGGGTTCTGGCAACCTGCTCTTCTGTAGCCACAAGACCAGCCTCGTAAAGCGCCCACTTCCGCCACACGTCATACAAGCCCGTCTCGCTCACATACCGCAAGTAAAGGCTGCGCACATGGTCAAGCTCGCTATATCTCTGCTCAAACGATATGTAGGTTTCCCACACGTTCCCGTCGGGTTTCCACAGAACCCATCGCTCGAAAACCAGCCTCACACCCCGGAAATTTCCTATCGACTCCTCGGTCTGCACGTACATGAACCAAAACTTGTCGACCCTGGGAAGCACACTGACGGCCCGTTCCAAAAGGTTTCTTGCGTGGTTGACGTTTTGATGCAACAATTCAAGCTCTATATAGCGCACCCAAAACGGCACGTGCTTGGCGTCCACCTCAAGCGCTCGTTCCATGATCGATCGGAATCGGCGGAAGTCATGATTATGTTCAAGCTCCCATTTGGCATAGCGCATCCACTGTGGGAAGTTGAGTCTGTTTTTGTTGAGCTGTTGCTCATAGTCTTTCCGCTTCGCTAGCTGAAACAGCCTGAGCTCTTCCAAGTCCTGAATCGTCTGCAGGGGCCGCGCGTGGAGGGCGGCGCGAGAATCGTGAGCATCGGTGAGAATATCAGCCGCTGAGACCTGCTTTTGAGCAGGCGTTTGGGAAGTGACCTGCGGACTGTCTGTGGCTAGGTTTGGCGGTAGGCTGACTTGCTCCATGAAGTGTTCACGGGTGCAGCGCGAGGAATTGACGCGCGCCTGCCTTGTGAGATGAGGGATGACGTACAGAGAGGGTCTCAGTTAGATGGTTTTGATAACCGCAATTGGTAATCACCTGCTTAGGGAAAAGATTGCGTAGCTCGACAACTGCCCAAACAAAAAAGTTTTCGGGAACAGCAGGGAAAGGTGAACCAGAGTTTTTGAAAAAAAATGCCTTCAGCCAGATTCGAACTGACGATCTCCTCATTACTAGTGAGGTGCCTTACCAACTTGGCCATAAAGGCTTTTGTTGCGGTGAAAAATTTTAAACTTTTGTATAAAGACAAGTGTTTTGGGGACATGCTTAACACGAAACAGGCTTTGTGAATGCAGGAAAATCATAAAGTTACAAAACGTTTTTCTCAATCTCGGCAAAGCAGCAGGATTGGCACTCGTATACGAGTCACAGTCAATCCGTCAAATTCGCCCCTACCCAGTACCAATTCTGCATCCGATTCAAAGTATCATAGTCGCTCTGTTGCAAGGAACATGAAAATGCATGGAAACTCGCCAACACTGTATAAATCGAAGTTGCAAACCATGGTTGCACTGTCGTCTCTCAACCCTGGGCCAGTGGCTCTCTGCACAGAGCGTTAAGGGCTTAGGTACCAAGGGCAACCAAGTTTCTCATGCCCTCGTAGTCTTGAAAAGTTTTGTAATAGATGCAAGCTTCATAGACGTCTCGATGAAAACCTTATTTTCTAAATGATATCAGTAATCACCTGGTTCCAAACAAGCGGAGCTAGTAAGCCCAATAGGGATTTCTTGAGTCTCAAGACATATTTCTCCTAAAACATTCATTTCTAAGAACATGCTCAACATTCCCTTTCTTCTAGGCACATCATTTATGTTAATTCCAAGCACTAGTATATCAACCCCCTATTGTGCTATTAGAAGTAATAAGGTTTTACTCACTTGAGAGGAATCTCTGGGTAAGTTCCTAGCACTATTAGCCCAACCGAATATTCCAAAAAAAAAAAATAGGTCATCGTTCCGGGAAAGATCCCTTTTATCGGAAAGCACTTGATAAGCTTGAATTTTTGCGAGCACCGGTTATAGCCTTAGGTCACAGAGGAAGTTTAACAGCGACCTACATGACGTATTTTTAAAAAAAGACTTATTTTCAGCTAAATTGATGTCAAAAAGGCTGTACATTCGTGGTTTTGAAATTTTCCTACTGACTCTGTTCCGTAAGTGGTTGCGTCAAGCTGTGAAAGGGGAAACACAACACTTGAGCGAGACTGATTTCGTGGGCGTATGCCGCTATTTCAGGTTCGCGATGCATTTTAGGGATGTGCGAACTATGGCAAAATGACATATGAACATGAAAAAACAGGTTTCAAGGCCAAGTCAAGGAAAATTGGCCCAGAGATTCTTTTAAAGGGAGGAGACGAAAACTTTCAGAAACAGCAAGGATTGAACGGGGACTGATACCTTTCATCGACTTCTTCCCTCACAACTTCTCATACAACTTCTCTGCTTCGCGGCAAGTATGCAGTACCAAGTGGGTTCGTCACAGCGGGTGACACATGGTGCCCTTTCAGCCCCAGTGTATAGCTGCATAGGTTGTGTGTCCCCTTAGGCCGTAATTAATTCCCACCGCCAAAGGAGTGTTCCCGCAGCTAGTTGATGCGGGTCGAAAGCTCGCCTAGTGGCACCAGTGCGCTTCTGAATTTCGGGGTGGGGTCTGGTGAATCCAGTTGTGCCAATTGTGGGGATGAGATACTCACACAGGGCATTGATTACCTGCTTCAACCAAAAAGAGTCAGAGTTGCTCTGCTCATTTCTTGTGTCAATCCCAGTTTTTGCTCCCCCGCGGCAGGAGGTCTGAGCACTGTTGATTCTTGCCCTTTCCTTGCTCTTCACTCACATACATGCAACCAGTAAAAAAGATCATGCAAAAAGAAGTTATGAGGTATACATATGCAAGAGCTCCTCTGAGCATGGACCACAATTTGCTTTGAACTTCCAGGTTATAACCCGCTACAGGTGGAGATTTGGGTCTGGTAGTGCTAGTGGGGTACATCTGGAGTGCTTGCTTGCCTATGCTCGTTCGGCGTAACATCAAAGCGTTAGGCCCACACCTGCAACTGCTCAAAAAAGTCGACTCTCTTTTCGGACTTGGCCACTACTGCCACGACTTCGGCCCGAAGTTCGTCCACCATTAATGGATGCCCACATGCAACAAAGCACGTGGACCCAGCACTGGCATTAACCTCTGCTGCCACGATCTTGTGAAGGTTCGGGCGTCCCGTGTAGAAGGTGACGTGCGGCAACTGCTTATGAAGAACTTTATCAAGTTTCTCCATGCCAGGGTAGTTTTTGGGGGTCAGGGTGTTTCCAAGAAGGCGTGTTTTGTCCGAACAGTCGGCAGGCTGGGATGGTTTGGTGAGGTAGATGCTTACTTCTATGGGGAGGCCTGCGAGCACGCTTAGTTCGTCGACAAACCACAGGGCAGAATGGCACTCGCGAACCGTCCAAAGAAGCTTCACTCTGGGGAGAGTATTTTCCAAGTCACGAGAGGTTCTTCTCTGGGGCCCGCCCAGTTCTTGGAGCCGACGGGTTGGATAGGGGTCGACGTCTTGAAGATCAGCATCGCTGTTGTTTCTTTTGGCAACTTCGGCAGCCTCAGCATAAATCCCTGGAATCCCGCTTCCGCCCGCAACAAAAACGCTTGTGTCGTAGCGGTGGGCTGCAGTGGCCTCACCATAGGAGCCCTCCACAGCCACCCGTATTAGTGCCACATTGCCCACGTTGGACCCCAAGAATGAGCGTAAACGCCTGGTGACGCCCTCTTTGGCCTTCACATAGAAGATGATGTGCTGGTTGAACACAGTGTATGTGAAAGGATGCGACTGCCAAAAGCACCACCACTGAAGGAAGTGCACAAAGCAGTGGCCGCCGGCCTCGGCGTGAAACCCAGGCGGAATGGGAACGCAAACCTTCAAAGTGTCATCCTCATAGAGCTGCACCTGGGCCATGGGAAACCCGAAGTTGCAGAGGCGCTGGAGCCGAAAGAGGCGGTCTGCCACCCAGAGGCACACTGAAAAGTAGTAAAACGCCAAGAAGCGGAGGTCCTTCACGTGGAACCATGCGCCAACCATGAAGACAGCAGCTAAAACGATGTGCAAGGCAAGAAACGCCTCGTACCATCTTCGGCGGAGCACCAAGAGGCCCTGCACGATAATCGCGAGCCCGGCGGCCGTGCCCAAAATACCGCACCACACATAGTCCTCAATGGCTTTCACCTTGTAGATATGATGACTATAGCCTATGGAATGAACCACAAGAAGAAGAACCATCCAACGCGAGATCCACCGGTGGAACATGATAAAGACAGAATAGTCCCAACGCGTAAGATTTTGGAGAAGATTATTTCGGCCGGCAAACAACACCGAAAGCGGGAGAAGGTAGCTGGCTAAGGTGCCGGAGCGCACGGCGTAGTAGCGCATGAAGGCCTGGGTCTTGTTCTTGAAGAATGGGCCTCCGGGCACAAATCGAATATCTCGGAAGCACAAAGCCACTGTGAGGACAGAGAAGGCCGCGAGGATGAGACACTCGGCCCTGGTGGGGGCCAAGAAGTCAAGTATGCCAAGAAAGGGTACTTCGTTTGTCTTTCTGCGGCCCGCAAGCGCCGGCAACGTAACTTGCGATCTCCAAACTCGACAATGGCGGCCAGTGAAGGTTTGGAAGACGCGGGGGGCCCAGACTTTGGCCCAATTTCCAACCGCGGCTACTGCAAAAACAACGCCCCAGAACACGACAAGATACCAGCCGTATGCGATGGACCGGTTGTAATTGCCCAAGAACTGGTCATAAGAGTCTCGGAACAACGATATCATGTCATCCGATAGCCGCACAGGATATCCCACGTACAGCCATTGAGACGGTGATGAGATTTGGGAAATATTGCCACGGAAACCCCCGGACTGTAAAACACTTCGAGAGAAATCCTTTTTTTCCGCTTCGCTCATATCCTCTATAAGACCTGTTGCATTATCATAGTAATGCTCAAGTGCGCGGGAGAAATCATCCATACCCAACGACATGTCCGCCTCTGCATTGCACAAGCCCAAAAACCCCGGGATCTGCTCCGCATGACCAGCATGGAAACAGTACGCCATGGTAGCGAAGGCATTGGAATTTCTGCAGTAGCAAGAGACACCTTTATCGTCGCCACAGAAGTTGACCCGGGCCAAGAGCTGGGAACAGGAATAGTAGGCGATTTTTGCTGGCGGAAACGTGTTGAACGGGGCACTGGTGGCCACCAGCGCCGGAGAATAGGCATAAGTTAAATACACGCAAGAGCCTCCCAACAAATAGACGGGCCAGCTGGCGGTGGTCCAAAGGGGGCAAATCACCAGGAGTAGGAGCAATGCCCACATGCTCAAATTTGGTCACTGTCACTAAAGGGAAATCCGCAATGTATTTTGATTGGTTGAAGGTGAAAAATAAGGACGAAACAATGGCAGGTAGCTCGAAAAGAGGGAGTCCGATTCGGGGACTGGTGGAGAGCTGCCCGGAGGTGGAATCAGCAATATGGAAACGCAGGGAGGCGGATTTTCTGCAGGACTGAGCGAGTCTTTTTGAATACGGATCTCGTCCACACTGCGTCAAATCAACAGAAGCCACAAGGATCGGGCTTTTTGATGCCACAGGCCGGTGAATTTTTAGCGCCGGGGTCGGATACCATCCCATGCGCGCTTGCGCGGGTATGTGCAGGCACACATGGTGCTTCAAGGTCAGCCGGCAGACTTCAGACGCATACGCGCCAACTACATACAAGACCGCGTTTCTTTTGGTATGATGTTCCCACAGAGATTATCTAGATTATCTAAGTTATCTTTCAAAGTTATCAAGATAATCTATCTATACGCCATCCACTCCCAAACCATTGAAGCTGGGCTGGGCGACTAGCTAGGGGACTAGTGGGGTCTTTATCTTTGAATTCTCGGAGGCCTGCTAGAAGGCTATATTCACGCCTAACGTCAGTGTAGTAGTGTGACACCCTCTGCCCATGGCATGTACGGGCCAATTTGAGAACAAGGGCCTCCTAGGATTTTATGCAGGCCCAAAATCAAAGAATTCTTACGAAGCGTGCCCTAACCTAATTTTCTTTCGCGATATGGTTACTAAGCGCCTGCACATAGGCACGCCTGGCCCTGGGCCTCGAATCCCTCCTAGACTATAAGAGTAATGACTCGGCCCCACACCTCCGAAACATTGCCCAGTCCTATCTACCAATTCCGTTGACCAACTTCCACGGAAAAACTTCTAGAGACCAACCATCCGTGATTTCAATCTAATGTCCTTGCAATCTTCTCGCCTAAAGGAGGACGCGGTTCCCTTGAGCCAAATCAGAAGACCCATCCCTCCAGTGCTAGACCAAGCGAAGATCGAGGCTATGACATCCACGCTTAAAGGCATGCCTACTGAATCCGCCACCTGCAAACTCGAGAACATTACTTCAGGCGAATTGCCCCCGATCGACGTCTTTCTTGTACGGGAACAAGGAAAGTCGTATTATTTTGCTTTCGGCGGCTGCCATCGCTTCCAGGCGTACGAGAGAATGGCCAAAGACAGCCCGGATCCTCTAGTGAAGGTGAGAATACTCCCTGCCACACGGAAAACCCTTAAAGTGTACTTGGGGAGCTCTGTGGACGAAATGTTCGACAATTGACTTGCTCAAGTACCACTTTAGACCCGCCCAAGGACTCTCATATATTATAGACCAGAACCGCAACCTGGATATATCGGTTAGAACCGGTGGTAAATCGGTCGATAAAATATAGTAATCAATATGCCTTTCATGAGGGTTGCAACGAAATCAAATCACTGCTTTTACCAACAGGCATGCTAACGATGAGCGTTGAGAGGTGTCGTTGAATCCACACTACCACGCACTTGTTGGTCTTGAAGCATATTATTGGTGTCCTCCGTATCCAAGCGGGCGAAATTCCGCTTCTCAATTCTGTTCTGCTGCCACGCAATGGGTATCACTGGCAAGTAACCCTTTCGTTCCTCGTAGGCGAGAGAGACGAAAACCGCAATCACCACAAGCCAGTAGAGGTTATAGCCAATCACGCTTCCGTAAGTGGCGCTATTCGTCCAGCCAAAAATAGCCGTGAAAAGCATCCACCCGACTCCATCTTCAGGAAGTTCACCGTTGCAACAATTCACGTGCCAAACGCTAGTGGCGGTATCATACGACCCTGGCCCATGGCCCGTCTCACTTACATCAAGACCGTCACAGGCATTAATGAATTTCTGGAGCTCAAAGGTCCAGATGCCCTTGGAGAACAAGCCGGCTGCAACCATGTAGAGAAAGCACGTGGACGTGATCAAAAAGACCCTCAAAGAGAGTGTATTTCCAGACCGGTACAACACCACGCCAACCATTGCGCCTATAGCCATGGCGACTATGGTGGCGTTAAATATCGACCAAATCGAAGTGTTATCGTTGATGCCGATCCCTCCCACGAAAACAATGGCCTCTAGTCCCTCTCGGAGAGTTGTCACAAACGGTAGAAGGAACATGGCGTACCGTTCCGACCAGGCGGCCTGTGAGGAGGTGTATTCGATGTTCGAGTAATGCTTCATCACATGGCCCAACTTGGACCGCCATTTGTCTTGCAATTTGGTAACCCGCAAGATCTTGACGCCCATGACGGAGATGATGACGCTGGCAAGTATAGAGAAGGCGCATTCCCAGTAATGCTCAGCGAGCGCCCACAAATTGTTGCCGATCAAATAAAACACGGTCAAAATGATAGCGCCCACCATAAGGCACACTAGAAACCCACACAAGCCGCCAACCCAGATATGCCACTTGAGCCTGCGGAGCTCCTTTTGACGGTTGGACTCGTCCGATTCATTTGGGGCCGGGGGGTTTGGTTCGATTGCGCTTGGAGGGTCTGTTTTGGGGCTGTTTCTCGGCTGAAGACTTTGTTTGACAAACGCCAAGAGCACGGATATAATGATGGCCAGCTCGATGGTTTCCCGGAGCACAATGAAGAACACCTGCACAGAGAAGAAGTCACTTATGGGTGCCATTTAGAAGGAAGAGAAACTTGAGGGGAACACTGCGCTTTTATACTGGGAAATAAAGGGGCTGCAGTGGCTGCAGGGCCGTGTATGTAGGTAAACAGCTTGCATTGAAAATTGCAATCCGGGAAAAGCGACGCGACCTAAATTGCGCATCGGTTCCGAGGTCATCTACACGCAGACCCATGACCGGCCATCTAATCTAAAAAATCATCACTGTATGCAGGTCCATATTTACTCAGACAAGGTCGAGAAGTGCAACTCGCCTCTGTGGCAATGCAGCCTGATAATTTGCATGATTCGAGAGTAGAACTCATCACCATGTTCCATACATAGGTCCACAAGCATCGATTATGTCCAATTTTCTTCGTCCTGCTTACTGACGTAAGCCGATTTTAGGAGGGGGGAATTGCAAAGGGGCTTCAGGGAGTATTTGCAGTTCCGGTTGTGAATGTCCAATTGAGTCTGCCCTGTAGTGAAGCCGCAATGTTTGTTTTGCATCCCAAAAAACCAATTAAGAAGCTAACATGATGCTTAAAACGGCAGTCCTCTTTTCCAACTCTGTTCTTCTTGAGTGAAAGTTGGGCTCGATTCAATTTTTTATCTTCTGGGATCCTTTGGTATCTTGTGACCATTATGGGCTCATCTCTTTCGGGGTATCTGATGGCCATCAAGCATGGTCTAAAGAGAAAAATGCCTCTTTGTCTTATTTTGGTGCTTCCGAATTCTAGGCCCACCTGGCACTCATGCGCCTTGCTTCAATAATCGGGCCTCACCGGTTGTGGACGGTCACCAGTTCGAATTTGCAGAGCCAGACGAGACTCAATCTTGGGCATTTTGGCGACATGCGTCGGAGCCGGTGGCGCCAGGCGCAATCGTTTGAAACGCTCCTTATCGATCTCATGACTTTCTTCATATTTGGGGATATCCGATGGTGCAACGGGTAGAGGGTCTGTTTTGAAGTAGTCATGGTCTAGGGCGTCCAGAGCATTATAGCGCTGAAGTGGATCTAGCGTGAGCATGCGACTCAAGAGATCGGTGCCGGAGTCGCCCATGAGCGGAAGAAAGCGGGACTCGAGGGATCTCTTGCATGTCAAGCCAATATTCAAGTCAGGCTTGTTGGGTAGGAGCGAGGCACCGGGCCACGAGGCCTTATTCGGGGGGCCTACCAAGTCGAATATAAGCTGAGCTTGGTTTGCGTCAGAAGATCCCACCAAAATTGGCTTCTTCGTGAAGAGTTCTCCAAAGACGCACCCCACACCCCACAAGTCCACGGCAGTGGTGTATTTGCGCTCTCCCAAAAGCAATTCAGGGGGACGGTACCATCGGGTCACCACGAGTGCAGTATAGTTGCGCTCTCCGCCTCCAGGGCCCCCTCCCTTGACAGGCTTTTTTCCGTGGTATATGCGGGCCAAGCCGAAATCGGCAACCTTTACCACGCCTTGGGGATCAAGGAGAATATTGGCTGCCTTGATGTCTCGGTGCAAGTACCTCTGAGCATGGATGTACTCGATGCCTTTGAGTATCTGGAGCAAGAGACACTTGATGATGGGCTGCGTCATGCTGATTGCTGGGTTCTGCAAGAGCCCCACCAAGTCCAGACTCATGTATGGAGAAATGGTATAGAAGGCACCCCTCTGGGTCACCAAGTCCTGGCGAGACGCAGTTTTGGGCTCTTCATGGATCATGCCGATGATCTTAAGTATATTTGGATGGTGCAATTTCTTGAGGATGGTGATCTCTCGGAGGGCGGTTATGGGGAAGCCCTCTTTTGCCGAGAGGTTGATGAGCTGCTTGAGCGCCACGACCTGTCCGGTTTTGCGGTCCTTTGCTTTCTGCACCACGCCAAAGGTTCCCTGACCAATCTTCTTTATGACTTCAAAATCGCTGAGTTTCTGCATATTACGGAAGCGGTTGATGGGCTGTAGACGCCGGCCAGAGGAGGTGATGCTCTGAGGCTCCCGCATGGCCGGCCTCGTATTGGAACTAGCGACTTGCTGGGTCTTGGAGGCGGGCGAACTCATGTAGCGTAAGGTGATTGGAGTTGGTCTTTTGTGCGGGCGCAAGCCCGTACACCGCATCCCACCGTGCGGTGTAGAACATGCAGACTCTCTTTCCTGATTACCAAAGACTTCCAACATGACCGTGTGCAGGTTGGTTACAGAAAGACAGACAAAACTGTAACCTCGAGGATACAGTAGAAAGGTGGAAAGGTGGACATAGCCCGTCTATCAACCCGCTTTATGAAGGGGACGGGTGGCCCTTAGGAAAGAGCACTGACAGATATCAAAGTAGAAGACAGCAGTGGTATACTTCTGTAAACATACAATTTTTGAAGTGACTGAACCAAAATAGTCCGTGCTTGTTTGAAGCCGGCGAAGGAGTCACATGACTAATGCTGTATACGCGCAAGTGCGAAGGTACGCGAAACAACGACACCAGTGGCCGCGTTGGCTGCAAACAAACACCCGTACACCACGTGTTATTCGGGCTCTTTTATTTCCTGCTTGCTTCTCCAACGCTTTGTCCAAAAGATCCCCGTAGTTATTCCATGATTAAAGCCTCAAATAACACCGCGGTACACCTTTAATGGGTTTCAAAGAAACTTGGCTGTGCTTGGACGTAACTGGGGCCTCACTGATCTGGACCTCACATTTAAGCAGCCGGTGTAGGGCAATTCACTGGCCATGTTGACACAGCGCGGTGAGTAGAGCATTAGCGGAGGATTTTCAGGACATACTATGGGTAGTGCAGAGGGCATGAGTACCATGAGTACCTGCTGTTTGCGTTTAGAGGTGGAGCCGCCTTAGACCCTGCTTGAACCGAGGTCTATCCCAATTCCATATCTTATCTTCGAGGTTTAGACTTAAGACGACCAGTGACAGCCTATTAGGTAAAACTATAAAGTCTTCTTGGCAGCCGTTCAGCAAAATTAGCTGATTTTCTGATGGGCTCAAGATTCGCTGGCATCAAAAGAAGGATTGCTCCAGAGTTTGAGAGGCCGAGTCGCCACCGTCTTTTACTGAAGACACCAACAGCTTCTACCGAAGGCAGGTGATACAGCTGGTTTTATGCCCGATACCCGCATCTAGTGCATTTGCAACATACACAACGGCTGCGGCCCAAAACACGCCCTCATTCCCTCGGAGCACATATTCAATCTGTGACTCTTTCTGTTTATTGAAGTAATGGGGTCGGGTTCCAGAAGCATCTTCATAGAATGAATTGCAAAAGGTTGCTTAAATCAGGAGTGTTGCTACCTCAAGTCTTCGTTTGATAGGCTGTTGAAAACCAGTGGCAGATGAGAAAGGAAAGGCTGTAACAGAGGCATGCCGTTGTTTGCAACACCCATAGGTGCCTGAACCTCTTGGACAGTCTTGTCACTGACTCCGCTCTACCGGCGCTTGTCTAAGAGAGATGGAAAGGAAGGAAGGGGACCAAAGGAAAAGGACACGAGGACGAGAACACAAGGAAAAGGACACGAGGACGAGGACACAAGGACGAGGACACAAGGACGAGGACACAAGGACGAGGACACAAGGACGAGGACACAAGGACAAGGACAGAAAGGAAAAGGACACGAAGGACAAACACTCGAAATTCAATAGAAAGAGCAAGGGCGGAAAGAGCGAGGATATGAAGGACAAGGAAAGCAAAAGAGCGGCATGGATAAACTTCAATACAAGTGAGTCATGCTAGATCCATTGAGATGAGATTGGCCGTTTTGAAAGCCTCCTTCCCTCAGACTTAACATGCGGTCCAAACACCGCCAAATACACTCCTCAATCAATGCTCTTTTAAAAAGCCCCTCGGTACAAAAGAAACAACCAACACTGACTGGCTTTCCACCCCAGTAAAATGGCCCTCCTGAAGTGGGGCATAGACAACCACGACCAAGGGGCTGTCGGCTGCCATTGGTCATGAACTAGTACTGTGCAAGCAGGTAGCATTCATTTTCGCCTGGCTTGAAAGAACTCTCGATATAGTGTACGGGGTTTGCTGATTTGACCGCAAAAATGATCAAAGTGTTTCAGAAAATGTTTGCATGCAGGTTCAAAAAGTGTTGACAACCAAAGACTGAGCGCGCTATGCTTAGCCACTGCGCATATCTTGGTTGCCAGGACAACCAGAGTACGTCAGGCGGTTAATGGGTGAATGTCGACCCCCAAATATAAAAGCCTAACTACCTGCTAAAGTTCATAAGAGTAATCAATATAAACCCAGGTTGGAGGATCATTAAAGATGCCTCCTAGAACCAGACCCACTTACACAAATGTATCTGCTGATCAAAGGGAAGTCTACAACTATCTCCATGATATTATGGCTGTGTTATTCGAACATGGATCACCACTGGACGTTAGTCCATGGTTACTCTACGGTCCTCCAAACACACCCAAATATAACGCAGATCAGGAATTATCTGCTTTAAAAAAAGTCAACTCCGAAACCCCGATCCTGCCTCTTTCGGTTTCCCATTAGTCCCCACTGAAAGATTCCAGGGGCATGAATAAGCTGAAAATACGCTGAGCGTGAATTATGGTTGTTGAAATCACACGAGTCGTGTTTGTTGTAGGCTTGATATTGAGGAGCAGCATCCTCTTATGACTATGTAGACTATACTTGGCTAAACCACATGTGAACGGCGAACGTACTTGTTAAGCCTCCTGGCCTCCTTGGACAATTCGCCTGCCATCTTCACATTGAAGCCCGTGGCCAAAACCTGATTGGTCTGTTCCAATTCCAAGCCAGCCACTTCCGGCACGAGGAAGTACACAAACACAAACGAAAGAAAGCACAAGCACGCGAAGAAGGCAAACGTGCCAGGAGGAGTGATGTTCTCCAACATGGTCAAGAACGTGGAAGAGATCACCAACAGGCCTGCCCAATTGGTGGCTGCGGCGTACATGCCGCCCACGGAGCGCACATTGACATCGGAAAAGAGCTCCACCCCCATCCACGCCAGGTTTCCAATACCGGTGGCGTAGCATGCCACGAACAACACCATACCAATGATGATCACCACGCCCCAGCCGGAAATGCCGGTGGTTTTGACCACCACCTGCGCCCCCGACCCAAACTTAATGCCGAGGTAATGGAACGCAATGGCACAGATCACTAGCGAAATGCACATGCCGGGAATGGCAATCACCAAGATGCGGCGGCGGCCCACCACGTCGATGATGCACAACGCCACAAGCGTAAACACAAAGTTCGTGGCAGCAATAATGATGGATACGGCCGTGGGGTTGTGGAAGCCGATGGTCTCGAAAATCGTTGTGCTGAAGTACATCAAGGAATTGAATCCGGTGAACTGCTGGATACCCTGGAGTCCGCACGCCAAAATTAGCGCACGGAGATTGCCCGGGTTGGTATGGATGACTTTGATGGACCGCAAAATCTGCGTGAGGGGTTTTCCCGGCACGGTGGAGTTGGAGGCCATCATGTCCAGCACCACGGCTTCGGCCATCTCCTTGGATGCGTTGCTTTGTGTCTTCATGTACACCGCCTTGGCCATCTCATAGTCACCCTTGATGACATAGTAGCGAGGCGTGTCCGGCAAAAAGAAGAAGAGCACCATCTGCACCACCGCAGGCACCATACAAAGGCCCACGGACACTCTCCAGCCATGGGCCACGCGCGTGAGGCCCCAATTTATGAAGTACGCGATCAATTGGCCGCCGGTGATGAAAATGCAGTTGGTGACAATGAGTCTGCCCCGGTACTTGGAAGGAGCTAGCTCACTTAACATTAAAGGCGCGATCAACGACGCAGACCCCACGCCAAAACCAAGGACAAATCTGCCTGCGATCATAGTCCACACGGTTTTGGCCACGAGCTGAATGATGGTGCCCACTATGAAGAACGCGTTGGATCCCAAGAGCACTTTCTTGCGTCCGGCTAAGTTGGCCAACACGCCTCCCAAGATAGCGCCAAGCAAAGCGCCGAGCGACGTTGCTGAAGTGATCAACTCCTTTTCACCGGAAGTCAAGAGCTTATTCAGCAAATCTGTTCCCACCTGCACCAATGCGGCGGAAATGTAACCTGTGTCATAGCCAAACATGAGGCCGGATATGGACGATGCTAACGTAAGCTTTATGACGAAGCTGTTGGGCGCAACGTTGGACAGCACAAGCGTGTGGCCGGTGGTGGAGACCGACGAGCTCTCCACATTTATGACCAGAGGCGGGTCGACAGTTTTGATGCCAGAGACGGCGTCTTCCGAGCTCTCCACTGATTGCAGCATTTGACAGTGGATGAGAGAATCGGCGCTGGATAGGACTTAATAGGCACTGGCACTAGATAGGCACCAGAGGGAAAGGCGGCAAAAATCGAGGTTTTTGCGGCAGCTCGAAAGGCTGGGAGGGAATGAGGTTTCAGAGAAAAGGAGAGAAAAAGTGTTAGGGACGGTTAGGAAGGGCGCACATTGCTGTTTATATAGAGAAGAGCCGTCCCTGCACGCGCGCTTGGGTTTTCGGCGGATTTCTCCCAAGCGGGGAACTCAGCCAATCAGCACGCGAAATTCGCCGACAATGCGTGGTTTGTGCGGCGAACTCGCCGAAGACGGACTGCATACACGCTCGGTACTTGAGACATGCCGGTGGTTCCATAGATGCCGCCATACAATGCCAACTAGTGATATCCTTTTGAAATCTTTTCGGCACTGCAGCATCAGCCCACATTGCAGGTGTGGGGTGTAAAATATGCTGCAGAGTCACGGGTGTGCGGAGACACGGACATGCGGAATCTGCGCTGTGCATGCCGGAAAGCTTGGCTACTGTCAGATTATTGATTGCTCTATGTAACTATTTTCTAGGAGGGTTCCAGGTGATTTTTCTGTTCTTGATTGGCTGCCACTTGAACTTCTTCACCCAGACCGAGAGCAAGTACAAAGAGGAGATCACCACAATAGCCTTCAAGCCCCACTTCTTTCTGTCGTCGTGCTCAGGCTCAGCGGTCCAGTTCAAGAAAGTGGTCACATCCTTGGCCATCTGCGAGGTGGTGGCAGGCGTGCCGTCTTCGTACTCCACTAAATCATCAAACAACACTCTGCCCATAGCAATGGAGCCTCCAGGGAAATATGGGTTGTAGTTGGAGCCAGGGGGCAACGAGACACCTGCAGGAGGCTCTTCAGGGTAGCCCGTTAACAACGAGAAAATATAGTCACAAGCTCCGTGCCTGGCCTTGACAATCAACGACAAGTCAGGGGGCAATGCACCCTGGTTACCTGCTCTGGCGGCTTGCTCGTTGGGGTATGGGCCTTGCATGTAGTCAGCCAACTTACCTGGTCTCTTTCTAGGGTTTCCTTCGTCATCTGGCTCATCGTCATACTCCAACTCTTCTGCAAATGCCTTGGCCTCACTGGTGGTGTGTGACACTCCCACCAAGTTTCTCCAGGCAATTCTGTCCAAAGAATGGCATGCAGCACATACCTCACGGTACACCTGGTATCCTCTTCTGATGGAGGCGTGGTCAAACGTGGAGAACATGCCATTGTGGGACCATCCATAAGCAGGTGGATGCAATCCATGCTCGGCGGCGGTCATGGCGCTGGCGGTGACGGAGTCCTGGTACAACACATAGGAGGCGGATAAACCGGAGGCGGTGGCAAAAGCAGCCACGGCCTTTTTGGCCACGGGGGTGGCTATTCTGCTGCTGAACATCGGCGGCTATGGGTCAACCTCGAATCACGGATGGATGTTGAGGCGTCGGATCTTCCAATGCAATGACAAATAAGCAGGGGTGCTTTATTGTATTAAGGGGGGGAAAAAACGGCGGCGAAGGCAAGATGCGTAGGTGCAGACGACGTCGAATTCCGCTGGTTTTCGGGGGTAGATCCAGAGAAGGGCTAGGTTTTTTTTTGCGTGTGCCTAATGTAGGAGTGTTTTTCAAGTTATGTCTAAGCGGAAAAGAAGCGGTGCCATTGGCTGGGGCGCTTGAGCCGCGCACGCTTTTCGCACTGCTGCTCACACCACTCGCACCTCCGTACACCTCATCTTCGCTACTGCATTTTTGTTGAATGCACTACAATTTACTGTACTTCCGTTTGGTATCACTGTATCTAGCTCTGTTTAGACTGTGTGACACTTCTGCCACCAATGACAGCGCTCGTTAGACATACCTTCGCGCGCGAAGCATTACTAAATCTCTGTACGTGTTGACGGCGCTCATTGGCCCTATGTCTATTAAGTGCTTACCGCCGACTCTATTCTTTTAAACGCTCTGCAAAGCTTGCTTGAAATCCTGCAACAAGTCCTCAGTCTCCTCAATACCAACAGACACTCTGATCAAGTCATCGTACACGCCGTTCGACTCTCTCTCTGCCTTGGGAATACCTCCGTGCGTCATGATAGCAGGAACCTCAATCAACGACTCGATACCTCCCAAAGACTCAGCCAAAGTGAACAATTTGGTGCTGGAAGTGAACTTTGCCGCGGCATCGGCCCCGCCCTTGATTCTGAAGGAAATCATGCCTCCACCCAACCCGTTTCTGTGCTGCTTGAGCACCACATTGTGATTGGGGTGGGTTTTGAGACCGGGATAGTTCACGCTGATGATGGACTCGTGGGTGCTCAAGTATTCGGCAATGGCCTGTGCGCTGGAGGATGCTTGTTTGACCCGCAAATGCAAGGTCTTCAAGCCGCGGTGGGCCAACCACAGGTCGAAAGGAGATGGCACCGAGCCAATGGCGTTCTGCAAGTACCGGAACTTCTCGTGCAACTCATCAGAGTTGGTGGCCAAGACTCCTCCCACGACATCCGAGTGGCCGTTGATATATTTGGTGATGGAGTGAATAACCACGTCCGCTCCGTGCACCAAAGGGTTAGAGATGTATGGCGACAAGAACGTGTTGTCCACAACAACAAAGGCATTTTTGCCGTGCTTGGCGTTGTGTGCCTTGACGAGTGCTGCGACCTCGGAGATGTCCGTCACTGACAAGGTTGGGTTGGAGGGTGTTTCCAACCACACCAAGGCGGTTTCGGGGCGCAAAGCCCCGGCCAAATCTTTGGCCAAGTCTCCCACGAACGAAACCTCCACGCCATGGGTGCTGGCTACCTTGGTGAAGTATCTGTGGGTGCCGCCGTAAACGTCCCCGCCGGACACAACATGGGAGCCTATAGGCAAGGACTGGAGGATCAATGCGGTGGTGGCGGATCCGGAAGCCAAGGCGGCGGCGTATTTAGCCTTCTCCAACGTGGCCACGGCCTTTTCAAAGTTGTCCCTGTTTGGGTTGGCGGACCTGGAGTATTCGTAAATACCCAAAGGCTTGGAGGGCTCGCTCTGGGCAAAGGTTGTGGAAAGCGAGATGGGCTCGATGACGGCTCCGGTGACAGGGTCCACAGGCGCACCTGCGTGGATGGCGTTGGTGCCGAAACCGTATTGTTCAGACATTTCAATTGAAGCGAGGATGAGGTGAAGGTTGGTGTGTTAAAAAGAGCGCTGCCGACGACGGGTTATATAATGGAAAATCCACAGCAAAACGCCTCACCTGTGTGAAGCCATTGCCGCGCCGCGATGAGCAGAGTGCATGCAGAAGGTTTTCGAAGCGACATGACTAATGCATAGTGAGGCCGCTCCGAAACATGCCACACCAGCTCCGGCTGGCTCGTTTGGTGAGGCCTCATGCATTGAGCCACTTCATGCGGTTTGCCCGGTCACGTGAAGTCGTGCAATCCACTTGCTTTGTAATGGTCCAGCCACTTGCTCTATAATGGTCAAGCCAGTAGTCTTTCAGTAGGTGGCATGAGTGCGCTCTGAGTCGGCAAAAATCTTGCGACATACTGTGAACAGTAAGCAAGTGTGACCGAGGCAGACGAAACCATGCATTGACGATGGCGTAATGTACTCGATTCGCAACGCAACTGATCATTTATGCCACCAATAAAATTGGGGACCGAATTGTTAGACCAGCCCATCATTCCAATCAAAAATTCCCATCCACCATCGGACCAGCCTACTAGTCTTCCACCAACCAGAAGAGCAACTAGACAAGCAATAAGACCACTGGACCGTGGGGGACCAGCAACCAGACCTGCAATTAACCCTGTAAGTCTAGAGCCAGGGACAGAGCCGTTTCTACAGCATTGCAAAACTCTCTTCGGAGGAATGCCGGCGTCGCCTGAAAGCGTCATCTCATAAACACTAGATGGACCTAGACGCGGTTCGCGACTCCTGATTCTAGGGTGGATCTGATCGTGAATTGTCTCGGGACTAAGGGCAAACGCGCCTCTTTTGTAGGTTACACACGCGAGGCTGCAAACCCCACGCTCACAGCCAATAACAGCAACTCCAAACATCTCAACCTTTTATATGAGGGACCTAGAATGCGTCCGAGATATCTAGCCAAAGAAGTCAAACAAGCGAGCCCAAAGAAGTCAAGCAAATCAAGCAAGTGGAACATTCCGCAATCAAGCAAGTGAAACAGTCTGCAATCAGCAAAGTGAAGCAGTCTGCAATCAGACAGGATGTCCCAAAAATTGGTTTCGCAGCTCAGTCAGTATTAATGAGCTACTACGATCATCTGACCACTTTCAACTTCTTCATCCAATGGCAAGTCAATGCTGCAAACAGGGTGCCCGAAGTGTAAATCATTCGATGATGGCGACTTGACTACATATTCAGTTTTCCTGCGATGAATTGGTACTACCTTTGGTTCCCTGTTGGTACTCCCAGTTTATTAAACCGTCCAGCCGCCCATTGATACTCCTTGATGTTCCACCTAAGTAATTGCTTAGACACACCAGCTTGGTCCTTGAACCCTAAACCTTGTTGAGCTTGTGATACTCAACAAGGCTCGCATCAATTAAATATGTGAAGAAGCAGCGGCAAAAGAGGCTGGTATCGCCCTGGTCAAGGGTATCAGGCTTTCTTTTACCAATGTCCGCCATTGGTTCCAGAAGTGCGCGGCAATCGTCAAGTGGAGGAGGCCAAAACTGCCGCGATGCATAGGCACACTTGGCTGACCGGCCACGGCCAAGGTAATCAAGCTATCCTTATTCAAAGTCAGGCTGCGCATGTTGGATTATCAATAATCAAAAAGCTCCGGCCGCACCCAGTCAAGGGGTTCAAACTAACCCTGTGGGAGCTTTCTCACGCGCTTATGAATTACCCCAATGGCGTCCGGCTTTACCGGAGTATGAGAAACATCAAAAAATTCTTGGCATCACAAAGCTCCCTAAGACGCTAGCGCATGGTATCGCTGAAAATAAGCCACACTTTACGCGGATTTGTTGCTAAAGCAGTCAAACTTGATAAGATCAAAAAGACACCTGGGCAACGTAAGTGACAGAGTTGATAATATATATGGTGCTGCTGGTGATTCTGATGGCTTATGCAAAATTCATGGTGGTGTATCGGGAAATTATGGCAGCAGTCTTGCAACAACTAAGATAATATCTGAAGAAGCGGGGTCAATTTGGAAATAGCGACGCCAGGAGTTGTGCATTTTTACTCGTGGTGATAGGCAAGCGAAAATCAGCTTGGCGGTGAAGCATCTTAGCTTCATCAATAAAGCTGATCCAAATATCCTTGGACCAATATCCTTGGACCATTACAAGATACGCGTCTCCGGGACCGCTACAAGGGCCAAACCAAGTTTTGAACAATCCTCGCGATAAGTAGATGTGACTGCGATGCAAGTGAACGCCAAGCATTGCCTGGGGGCTGGCGCATTCGCTTACACTGAAGTAGCTGGAGGCTCGACAGGAAAAGAGTGCGGCCGAAACACCCAAGAGAGCGTCATTGTCGCGCACCCGCACCGCTCGCGTCACGTGGGCACGTGCTCATTATTTCCTAGGTCATCTATTGGGGCGCTGGTGCTAGTCACTGCTTGTGACCTCGTGCGCGCACCATTCACCGCCTTCGCACAACATGAGCTCCATGCATGGTGCAGGCGCACTGCCCTGCACGGATCGCGACAGACGCAATGAAGGGCGGCGAAGTTAGTGCGGCGCTCAACCCTGCTACGGGCTCACCCTCAAGTCACTCAAGGTGAAGTGCCGCATTACCAGCCCACGCCATCCACGCGGGTCCTTTCCCGCTCAGCCTTTGCCACCCGGCCGCAAGTTCTAGATGCGGGGCCCCGCCTGTTTCACTGGTCTAACCACGCCCAGTCCTGGCTAAAAGTGTCTCAATAGCCTATTGCTCTATACAAGACTGAGGTGGGATTGCGCCTATTCTAGCGCTGGCCCTAGCCAATCGCGGTAACCCCGGAACACCCCCCCACGCGTGCATCCCCCCGTTGTTCCCCACTCCTGAACACTCTGAAACAACATTCCGGTACAAATTCCCTGCTCGTACTAAAGACGTGCAACTCCCGGCATGGCTTATCAGTGCGACGAATGTCTTGGCGTGTCCAATTTTTGCGAGGGCTTAGGTAGCCCTCAGATTGCGGCCTCGCGTTCGCGGTTGCAAACGAGGCTGTGTCGATCTGCAAGGCGGAAAAAAAAGTGGGATATCGATACAGCATTCGCCGTCCAAAAAAGGGAAAAGCTTTATATACGGGCTGTTCCAGCTGCAGCCTTCGATTTTGTCTCCGCAACTCCTCCCCTCCGAACCTTCCCTCCTCCAGACACTGCATTTACTTGCATCGAGCCTTGAACCTCCGGGGCCTCTCGTATAACGTGCCTTTTCTTCCAACCCTAGCTCTCTTGCTAGATCCGTGCATCCCTTCCCCCCGTGTCGAAGTGCCCGTGGTGCCTTTAAACTGTGACCTCTGGGTTCAAGTATCCTTTCCATAATTTCCGCTTCGCCCATGTCATTGACCGTTCCCAGGGACGACGCCTCGGCCTCGTCCGACTCGCCTCTTCAACCATCGTCGTTGCAATTTTCTCCTGAGGAACTCACAAGTCTTCACGACCCCAAGTCGCTCCGAAGTTTAAAGCAAATGGGCGGCTTGGACAAGTTGGCTGCTGGTATCGAGTCCGACACAAGCCTCGGCTTAAGCGACCGGGACCACGACAAGAGGGTGGCCAAGTACGGCAAGAACCAACTCCCCTCGAAGAACTCAAAGTCATTTTTCAAGCTCTGCTACGAGGCCATGAAAGACAAGGTCTTGATTCTTTTGACCGTTGCTGCGGTGGTGTCGTTGGCCTTGGGGCTCTACGAGACCTTTGGTCAAGAAACCCTCTACGATGATGAGCACAAGCCTATGCCCAAAGTGGACTGGGTTGAGGGTGTTGCCATTATCATCGCTGTGGTCATTGTGGTGGTAGTTGGCGCTGCCAACGACTACCAGAAAGAGAGACAGTTTGCCAAGCTCAACTCCAAAAAGGAAGACCGTGAGGTGATTGTCTTGAGAAATGGAAACAGGCAAATGGTGTCGATTTACGCTTTACTTGTGGGAGATGTGGTCTCGCTCGAAACCGGAGACGTGGTTCCCGCTGATTCCGTGATGATTCTGGGCGAAGTGGAGTGTGATGAGTCTGCGCTCACTGGTGAGTCCAATACCATCAAGAAGAAACCAGCCAAGGAGGCCTTGGATTACTTCGACGAGACTGCTCTTGAAGGCCAGGACCTCGGCTCTCAAAACACAAAATTTAAGGACCCATTCCTCATTTCCGGCTCCAAGATTCTTGAGGGTGCAGCCACAGCCATGGTGACCGCCGTTGGCGTCAACTCCATTCATGGAAGAACCATGCAGTCTTTGGATCAGGAAGCAGAGGTCACTCCATTGCAAGCTCGTTTGGATAACTTGGCTGAGGGCATATCCAAGTACGGATTCTTGGCTGCACTTATTCTCTTCGTTGTGTTGTTCATCCGTTTCTGCGTCAACATTGCGCCAGGTGGAGCTCTTAATGATAGGCTTTCTGCCGAGAAAGGCAAGGATTTCGTGGATATTCTTATTGTTGCCGTGACTATTGTTGTTGTAGCGGTGCCCGAGGGTTTACCATTGGCAGTGACCTTGGCCTTGGCCTTTGCCACTACACGAATGGCTCAAAACGGAAACTTGGTCCGTGTGTTGCGGTCCTGTGAGATCATGGGTGGAGCTACTGCCATCTGCTCCGACAAAACAGGAACACTCACGGAAAACAGAATGAGAATTGTGCGTGGTTACACCAATGATAAGTTTATGTTTGACGATAGTGCAAATTCCACCACCGTGCAGTCGGTGGACTTCGCAGCTCTGATCCCAGAGAAGCTTAAGGTCTTTATCTGCTCGAATATTACTATCAACTCCACTGCCTTCCAAAACCTGGACTACGATGAAGTTGCCGACACGAATGCAATGGCCAAGCCTAAACCACGGTCGTTGTTTTATCATCTTTTCCACAGCAAAAGCGCGCCCGCTCTTCAAGTGAGACAAGAGCCTTATTTGGGCAATAAGACAGAGTCAGCGTTGTTGATTCTTGCACAGAAAGCCTTCAATCAGTTCGACGAACGTGGTTTGGCTGAGCAACGCTTGGGTGCCAAAATCGGCATAGTGCAGGTGATCACCTTCGAAAGTTCCAGAAAATGGGCTGGTGTGGTGATGAAGATAGACAATGGGTTCCGCTTTTATGTGAAGGGAGCTGCTGAAATCATTTTCAAGCACTGTGCGTACCAGCACAATGACAAGGAAGCCTTCAAGATGGGGCGCTCAGACAGAGAACAGGTTCTCGAGAAGATCGATGAGTACGCCAACGATGCCTTGCGTGCAATCATGTTGGCGCATAAGGACTTTGTTGGCATAAGCACATGGCCTCCTGCGGACTTGGCCGATGGCCAGAACCCCAACCATGCAGACCCAGCCAAGTTGGTCGACGTGACCGCATCTTCGCACAAGTCAGACACAAAGCTCACGATGGACTTATTGGTGGGAATCCAAGACCCTCTCAAAAAAGGTGTTCCTGAAGCCGTGATGCAGTGCAAGATTGCCGGTGTAACCGTGCGGATGGTTACTGGTGACAACCTCACCACCGCCAAGGCAATTTCAAGAGGCTGCAACATCCTCACACCAGAGGATTCTTCTAACGAGTACGCATATATGGAAGGCCCTGAGTTCAGAAAGTTGCCAGTGGAAAAGAGAACAGCCATCGTTCCCCAGCTCAAGGTGTTGGCCAGGTCATCGCCCGAAGACAAACGCATTCTTGTGGATACGCTACGCAAGCTGGGAGAGGTAGTGGCAGTGACGGGAGACGGCACAAACGATGCGCCAGCGTTGAAGTTGGCCGACGTGGGATTCTCCATGGGAATCAGTGGAACCGAGGTGGCGCGAGAAGCCTCCGATATCATCTTGATGACCGACGACTTTACGGACATTGTGCAGGCCATCAAATGGGGCCGGACAGTCGCCGAGTCCATCAAGAAGTTCATCCAGTTCCAGCTAACCGTCAACATCACCGCATGTGTTCTTACGTTTGTGTCGGCGGTGGCATCCACTGACGGCCACTCAGTGTTGACTGCAGTGCAGTTGTTGTGGGTCAACTTGATTATGGACACGTTGGCAGCCTTGGCCTTGGCCACTGACAAACCTGACGATGCTCTCTTGAAGCGCAAGCCCGCCGGCCGCACTCAGCCTTTGATCAGTGTGTCCATGTGGAAAATGATCTTGGGCCAGTCCACTATGCAGTTGGTCATCACCTTTGTGCTCCATTTTGCGGGCAAGCGCATCTTCTTTGGTGATGGCCCCATCGACAATCATCAGGAGAAGCAGTTGGGTGCAATGACCTTCAACACTTTCGTGTGGTTGCAGTTCTGGAAGTTGTTCGTGACCCGCAAGTTGGACGAGTGTGCCGATGTTCGGACAGTCCGTGGACGCATCACCGCGGAAAACTTGAACTTCTTCTCGCACTTGTTCCGCAACTGGTACTTTGTGAGCATCGCTGCGCTCATTGGTGCCATTCAAGTGTTGCTTATGTTTGTGGGCGGCGCCGCGTTCACCGTGGCCCGCCAGACTCCGGCCATGTGGGGCACGGCCATCATCGGAGGAATGATCTCGCTTCCCGTGGGAATGGTGATCCGTATTATTCCAAACTGGTGGGTGTCGACCTATTTCCCCACGCGTGCATTCAACACCTTTCTCTACTATGTGGGATTCTCATGGTTGAGAAAGAAGAATAGAGACAAACGCTCGGCTGATGATGCGGAAAAGACAATGGAGAGTTCCGATGCTCTGGAGCAACACAAGGTTTAGACTACTGCGCATCATGGATATGTGCGTACCAATGTATTACTTTAATCACTACTGTATGAGTTTCGCAGTCTGGTCAAAGAGCAGACTGCGTTGGACACTGTCCCGGAAGGCTGCTTGCCGAGGTCCTGTTAAACGACGCTTCCGGAAATTGCTTGTCCACGTTGTATGTTGAAGGCGATTCCAATGCAGGCTAAACTGAATTGACCTCATCGAGATCTATTTAAGTTTGAGGCCCAAATTGAAGGGATCGAATTTTCAATTGATACAATTGTGCATTGGAAGGCACGCGTATCCATCCCGCACAGTAGTTCAGGCAGGTACAGAAATTGCACACACTCGCATGGGGAAACAGAAGACCCGCTAATCGAGTCTACACCCCACGAATTGTTAACTGGGATTCAGCCAGCTCGAAACTCGAGCTTCCAACGCGAAACTTCAGGCCTACCTCACACTGGAGGTCACTGATTCATGGAGGTCACAGGCCGAAAGTCACTGGCGAGATGATCGATTCCAAGGTCTGAAGCATATTTCAACATTCGAAACCACCACAAAGTATAGGCCAAGGGTACGTATCAACACCTCGCACCTCCAGTTCACATACGTAGCGCTTCGATTGGGCGTTGGGCGGCCCGTGCGTGAGGTCCCTCAGCATATTCCTCAAATCGAGTACCACGTCCATGGCTAGATATCGTCGAGGCGCATGATAAACTTGGAGTAAGCGGGCCCGAAGCGGGAAAAAGGCTGGAACATGGGCACCCACGCCTTGAACTCGGAGATTTGCGACATGACATCGGCCCTGGCTTCTTCCAGCTCACGGGCCCGCGCCTTGAGGCTATCATGTAGACTCTGTAAGGCCTCGGCAAATTGCCTGTCTGAGACTAAATCGCCACCCACCATCTGGCGGGCCTTTTGAAGGCAATCGCACACACTAAGGATATTGGCTTTGATGGTTTTGAGCGCAATAAGTGAGTGCACATGGCGGTTGTCCTGGGTCGGCAACGCGCTCCGGACCAGAACCACGTCTCCCTGCAATGTGTCGACGGAATTTCGAAGGGCATCCACATAGTATTGCAAGCGGCTGTGATCATTAGCATCGGGGGTAGCATCGGTATGGCCCATGGTCGAAGATGCTTTTCGGAGCTGCTGTGTTTTGTCGGCCAACTCCCGGAGGATCTCGTTGGTGTTGTACTCCAAGTGTGTTATGAGATCTTGCGACTTGTTGCTTATATGCGCTAACTTAGAAGACGAATAGGGGTCTTTTTCCAGGCCGATGAGGGACGCATGTAGAGCGTTGACGTAGTTTTCGGGGCTGAAGTTGTCCTGGAAGAACATGCTGAGTACATCCTGCTGCACTTGCGCATTGGCCGTTTCGGAAGTGGCAGACTCGTCGGGGATATTAGAAACCTCAGGGACAGTGGTGATACTTCCATCAATGGAGGCGTTAGGTCCGGCACTGGGCGCCGGGGATTTTGCGCTTGGGGAGGCCATGTGGTGCAACTTGAAGATGAGAACCTGACAAGTGAAGCAGATCCGTACACCCGCGGGGAGGACTTGCGCGCTAGGGTGCACGCGGGCGCTCCAAGCAAAACTATCATAAGTTGCGCACTGCGGAACGGGGTATAAACGAGTGGGAGTAGCATGAAGTATTTATTATAGTATAGAATAGAGGGCGGACCCGGGCGGAGGGGAAACAGAAATCACAACTTTGGTCTGGGGTCAATGGACTTGAATACCGACTCAATAGCAGTGGCCTTCATCATGTTACCCTTGACCTTCAACTTTCCGTTCATGAACAATTTCTGGCCATTGGCCTTACCAGAGGCCAACTTGACGAAATCAGCATCCTTCAACAACAATTGCACATCGCTCTTGGGAGGTGTGTCAGCCTTGCTCACTTTACCTTCCTTTTTCAAGTCCAACACCCACGATTGCTCCTTGCCTTCCTTGTTCTTCAAGGTGATGACAATGACGGCCTTGACCCCAGAAATGGCCTTCTTCTTGATGGCGTCGTCTTTTAAGCCGTCGCCCAATTCTTGGAACAAGGTGGAAGAGTTGAAGCCATCAGCTGCTAAGTCGGACATATTGGGTTTGTTGTGGAGAAAATAAGAATGGGGCGAACCAGTGAGGAGGCGCCGTGGGCACTATATATACGTGGGGCCAATTCACATGGATGCCCAGCGCGGGGGGTTTGTGCAGGCGCCCGTGCCGCTTCTCCACAGAGCGTGAGCAGTCAGCTCACCTTCAACCGCGGGCCACCGCGTTCCCAGTTTACATTCCGTCATGAATGCGCGAGGGTATATGCCATACGCTACTTTGGGTGCTTGACCTAGCCGACCCAGTCACTCTTCCAGCCATGCGAAATTTGCAAGCGTGCTGTACTTTCAGCCTTGTGCGTTGCTTAACATGGTCCTTTGGTTCTTGGTACCCATCTGCTTCTAATGGTGCACTTACTACTGGCCCTGCTTGTCACTGACTGATACCGGTCCTATTATTCACTGATACTGACTTTGCCGACTGCTACTGTTGACTGCTTAGGTCGACTATTACTGATTACTGCTGCTACCTCGGACTACCTATACTGACTGATACGATATACTGACCTATATTGACTGATACGATTAATACTGACATAGTCGAAGCCCCCTTTCAACTCCAGGCACCAAACTAGTTGAATCGTGGATCACTAATTGTAACACTACTCTTTAACACAAGATGGCCGTGATGATCACCAAACTCGCAGATGGCCTCTACCAGCAGGCATTCATGCTCAGACTAAGGGCTGGCGCACTTGCAGGAAGTCACATGCCAACCCAGCATGCGCGCGTGACAATGCGCCTCCATCTTGCACATGCGTCCCCAACCTCCGCTTTCTGGTCTATTTGCGCCAAGTCTGAAGTACTCTCTTATTCAGCTTCTACTATACTGCGTTGCAGAAACTTGGTCGAGCCTTGAGTGCGGCCTGTGGTTAAGGAGGGGGGTGGGAGCGCGTTGTGTGTTGTGTGGGCATTGATAGCAAGGAAAATTAGGAAGAGGGGAGAATTAACCCTGGACAATGCAAGAAGAAGGTGCGGCATGCAAGCAATGTCCAGAGCGAAACCAAACGAGAGAACATAGAGCGAGGGCCTTTTGCTAGGGTATGGTACTAGGGCTCCGACAGCCTAAAGTTAAAGGACAATGCAGGAGGGGATCACGTTTTCCTCTGTCCTCAGTGTTGGAATGTCTGTAACCACGCACCAGTGCACCGCGCACCCCTCATCCCTCTGCTCATCTCTACCTCTACCGCACAATGGTGTTCACATCCAAGTCCGCCAAGGCTAAGTCCAAGGCTACCGTTAATAAGCTCTTCGAGAACATCCTCCCGGGATCTCAGCCGCTCCCCGATTCGCAAGAATTTTCGGCTACCCAGCAGTTCCACCGCCAAGTGTCCAGCAAACACCTCTCTAGTGAAGAGGTTAGGAAGCTCACCAAATCGGAGAGAAGAAGGAGAAACAAGGCCCTCAACAAAAACCTCGAGCATGAAAGGCTGTTCCACAAGGTGGTTAAGCACAACATCATCAAAAACCACAAGTCGCTGATGCTGCTCTCCCCAGAAGAAGAAAAGTACCTCAAGAAGCTAATAAAGAAGAACTCGTCTGCAGTCAGGCGGACTGCAGATGTGGACAACCTTGCTGTGAAGCATGAAATGGACCAGTTGCGTTCGGAGATCCTTGCTTTGGAAAACGAAAAGTACGATCGCTCCAGGGACCGTCAGCACAAGGCCAAATTACAATCCTTCCAGAAGAAGGCCGAGTCGGGCGTGTTGTCCGTGCCCGGACTTACACCGGGCTTGGCCCCCGTCGGCTACGACTCCTCCGACGAGGAGTGAGAATGTCTATAAGTCTATAATTGGAATCTCATCAATAAATCTCCCTCTAGCGGCCGAGTTCATGGAGCATTTGAAGCACATCGGCAGCGTTCTTACGCACTGTGCGCTTTTCATCATTAAGAGCTCCGGATATGGCTCTTTTGCTTGATTCCTGGTATCGGACCACCTTGGAGTAGTCCAAACTGACAAAGATCCCATTCACACACTCCAAACTCAAGCTCCGCACCTGCTCGTTGTTGATGAGCTTTCGCTTCACCACTATTTTTCTCGAGCTCAAGTCGCCCAATTTCTCCAATAGACTGCCCAAGTTTTCTTGGATCAAGTCCGGCATTTCCTTGATTATAACCTTGAAAGTTTGCAACGAAACAGTAAGAACACTAGTATTCTGCAACGCCAAACCGCTCAAAACCAACGGTAAGATCTCTTTCAAATGTGGTTTGAGTATATTGGTCGAAACGTTGCCGATGATAGTTGCCAACGTGCTTAAATACACCTCTCTTCTGTCCTCGCCCGCGCCCTCATTGAAATGTTTGATAAGCTCTTCCACCAAACTCTGGAAGATCTGCTGCTTGTAAAGAAGCTTCACGTTGAGATTCAATACCCCAGACACAATCTTGGTCTTGCTAACCTCCTCATTGCAGAAAATACCATTATCACACATGAGTACATTGAACGACCGCGATATCAACCGGCAGTACTCAATATCCTCGAGCTCGGTCAACTCATTGACCATTGCGTTTAAAAATTTTCTTCCGCTTGGTTCAAGCTTCACAATCAATCCTTTCACTATCCATACAGCGACTTCCAAAGATTGGGCATCATGTGCTCCGAGCAATGCATACGTGACTTGTTCAATATCCTTGTCACCCCCCGGAACAAATTTGTTGGCAAGAATGGCAATACTTTGCAAGTAGCCAATCTTTTCGATATCCCCACAGGTACCTCTTGCAAGACCAATAAATTTTTCAATCACCTCCATTGCATTATATCCAGTGAAAGTAACTCTTCTGTCGATTTTTGCAATTAAGAACTTGAAAAAGGTGACTTTCTTGGTACACACTTCGGTAATGTTTTCCACTGCAGCCCCATCAATGGGCGATTTTCCCATCAAAACCGCCACATATTCGTCTAGGACCGCTTGATGTTTTGACTGGTCAATGAATCTCACGACATATCCAAAGAAGGTAGCACCCAACTCCAAGAGCATGGCATCATCAGCGGCTTTTCTAAAAATCACCCCAACGAAGCGAGGCAAAAAGCTTTTTGCCCATGATGTGGTGGTGAACGGTTCTTTTGCCTGCGTCAGCACGAATGATTTTGTAAGGCTGAGAATGTAGTTGCCAAAAACCTCAGCATCATAGTCGTCGTATATCATCTTGTTGAGAAAACGAATCGACAATACTTCGAGAAGTTGAAAGTTCACGCAAAGATTCTGTAATATATCCAATACTCTCGGTTCTGAGGCACGATCAAGGAGCATTGGAACTACCGTATCGATGACTGACAGAATATGGGCATTAGACAGCTCCTCGGAAGATTCGGCCATTATCCTCACCAAGCCTCTAGTGACTTCTTGCAAGAGAATATCAGACTTCCAATGTGCCTCAGAGGTCATTTTCAACACTTGATGCAAAGTCTCGCCAAACCAGCTTAAAACAAGTTTGAGATCTTCTTGAGTTAAAAACCCATCCAACAACACCATTTTCGTCAATTGCTGGATGATCTTACACTTCAAAGTCTTCTCTATAGAGGACGAATTTTGCAAGAGTTGGCCCAAGAAAATCAAAAGGTGGTCCTTGTACTCGCCCAAAACTGTGGGTTCGTGGAGAATCTTGCTTGTTGAAAGAATAAAGCCGATGTAGTCCACCAATTCGCGTTGTCTTGAAATAGTAAGAGAGACATCCACCTCTGTTTCATTTGAGGGCTCCTCTCGAAGATCGCTTCTTATGTATTTTCCCCATGCAGCAAACGAAAACAAGGTTGAGACAAATTGCTCGAAGAAGCGAGTCGAGTAACTTGACATTGTGCACAATAACACAATGGCTTGTTTGCAAGTCTTCTCAGTGAGATTTTGAAAGGAAGGCGTCATTTCGCTTATCACTGAAGTCACTAAAGTAGGAAAGCTGTCAGAGTGCAGTAACTTTTCCACGGTGACCCCCAAAGCCCTGAGGGTGAGAAACGAAGTCTTTGTCTCGTCAACATCATCTAACGTATCGAAGTCGGGAGGTAGAATGTAGTCTGCCTCTGGCCTGAACGCCAGTACGTCGTTATGTAAAATCTCGAACTTCAAGGCGTCCCAAATTGAAACCCAGTACAGCACCACAATGGATGAAGGGTACTGGGAAATGCACTCTTCAAGACACTGCAAGGTGTCATTGCGGACCGAAGGATTAGTGGAGGTGAGCTTCTCAAAAAGTGCGGGAAAAGCATCCTGGGCAAATTGGGACTGGGAGGCTATGGTCAGTCTCAAGTCGGCCTTCAACTGGGGCGCGGTGATTTTGTATGGATCATTTGCCGGCGGAGTGAACGAGATGGGAAAGTAGCAGAAGCACACGTCGAAGAGCTCTGCCAATAAATGGTTGTGCTTTTCGTTTTCCGCTCTAGGATCAAAGCTCAAGGTACGGTTGATGTACGAGTTCAAGCGAAACGACATCAACAAGTTGCGGGGGTCTTTTTCGCCACTAGCAACATGAATAAAAGCAGCCACGAACAATTCGGCGTTGGAAGGAATGGCGGCGATGTCGTCTGCGTGTTTGTTGAAAATGGTGTGCAATAAAAGAAACGCCTCGTGGCGCACCTTTGCCAAATGCTTTCTGGGCTCGTATACATTCAAGATGGCACTAAGAAGCGAAGCTAAGGAATCGTTGGCATTTGGTGTGAAAGTCCTGAATTGCACAAGCGTAGTGAGAGCATTAAGTACGTGCACCGTGAGCTTCTCATCTTCAAGTTTGGCTAGAAGAAACTGCAAGAGCACGGCCACGTCTTGCCTGGAGAACGGAGGTTTTTCGGAACACTTTTGTAAGGTCATGGCCAAACAATGGGTGGCGTAGGAGCGGGTGGGGGTGCTATCGGAAGTAAGCGTTGGGCCCAAGGCTTGGATGAAGGAAAGGAGAGAGATGGCTTTAGACGAGAGAAGCGCGGCCAAATCCAGGGCAAAAGCCTGAGGATCACTATCGCTAGCGGCTGCGGCCACAAATTGGTTAATCAAAGTGGCTGCATCTGACATGGCGGATGTAGGCGTGGTGGGCGTTGGGGGTTGTAGTGACGCCGGTGTCGCTTGATAGCGCATCGCGCTTTGAGACGTGCACTACTGTGATAAGCATCTCCGCCAGTGGGATTGCATGTGCGGCCAGGTGCAGGCGAAACCCAGACAAACCTCCACTTTTTGTGACTGTTGAAAACCAAATAGAAAAGAGTGGGCAGGAGCGCAGCGTGTAACTGCTTTGTACAATTCAAGAGAGGCACGCATTTCGCAACCAATGTCCTTGTGGCATGAAAAGAACGTCCGGACTGATAATACTGCGGACTTTCAAATGTGCCCGAATAGGTCGGCCCCATGCAAGAACGTTTAAGAGGTATAGCCCACCAAATGTGCATTTTCATATGGGGAAACCACCTGTTGGACCAAGAGAGGTGAACTTAGGCTGGAGGGGAAAGTCTGGAGGGGATATGACATGACATAGTGACAAAGACGATAGAACAAGCACGTAGTGTCAGACGGTCAATGACCCGAAAGACTTAAGCAATAAAACAAATTCAAGGAATCCAACTACCGCCCGAAATGGCAGTATACACTAACTAAGGTTGGCACGGCGAGAATAAGCATGGTTTATTGTAGTGTAGTGTGGCGTGGTGTGTTTTGGTCTTTCGGACTATGAATGACCTACATCATAATATCCTTTCTTAAAATTCCACCCTCAGATTACAACAAGTAAAAAATTCAAATTGTGTTGCACTGTTTTTGATCCTTCCGAACTTCAAAAAAAAAATTTTTACTGCCCACTGTTCAGTTGTACCTATCTCGGCCCCCAGCGAGCATCGTGGCATAGTCTTTACTTATGATGCCATGCATGTGTTTGAGTCACCACAGGGCTCAGAACCCATGAAGAGGATGGCCCGCGGCAAAAACCAGGCGCGGTTGGAGCGCCATGGATGAACTATGGGCATATGGATAAATTATAGACATGTGTCCAGCGGTTGTCTAGATGCTCCAGTATTAAAATGAATAATGTCGAAGAAATGAGACTGTACCTCCCAAACCGGATCATTCACATTCATGGATGTCTTAGTGGATCTGGTCGTAGGAGCCATCTTCAGTGGTTTCCCTCCTGGATATTTTGATTACTGTCGTCAAAACTGCGAAAGGGAGCGGAAATTCACCGTTTTAGGAAGCCCAGCTTAGTTGCTTGCTAGTTATGACAGCAGGCCCACTTGATTGTTAATTCTTAGTTAGCATGATGAGTCACCGCGTGTTCCGTCTGCAGCCTTAAACACTCCTTCAATGGTTTATCTCGCGGTAACCTAGCAGACGTTATTCGGGGAATGCATGGTTGTAAAATGTCCTTTCATTAAATATTCAATGCTAACAGCGTTGTTAACACATTCAACATCCTCATTTTTCTTCTCCAGATGCTATCTCACACATTTTGCCTTCCAACAATTGCCTAAATTCGGTCCGTAGTCATTATTACTGATTGTTTGCCACAGTAGAACTGAATTCACTTGTCCATACCAATATTATTCAATAGGTGTGCTGTTGCAGAGAGTCACCACTCGGAATGCGCTCCGTGGGTAGGAAATTTGACTCCACCGTCTGGCCGAGATCCAACCATTATCATGTTTATGGATTGACTCTGGCGGTTTGATTCGGTTGCAAAGCTGTGACAGAATATGTGTCTTGATAACTCGACCTGACTATGAGTTCCACCAGTGCGTCTATCTTAAGGCACCAGAATACTTCCTTGCTTCTTTCAAGTATTTCATCCTAGGTTGTGATAGAGAATCTTGAAAGACTCAGACCAAATGAATTGATGCAAAAACGAACCTTATTGGCTACAAAAAGGAGTTTCCTAAAGACAGACCTATACCCGGATGCACCACCAGATTCTTCATCTTCTTCGACTATTATTGTCAAAAAATTTTATGTCAGCAGGCAGAGCGGTACGATCTTCGATCATCTCATTGTTTATAAGACGTTCAATACAGCCTCCCCAAGTGATTTCACGTAAGAATAACCCACTTCAATATCAATACCAAAATGTTTCTTGGATTCTCCTAAATCCTTCCTTTCGAAGGCCCGGTTCAACTTTCCTTCAATTCTTGACACACTCAATGTTATTTCGTAGCGCAAGTAGATCATCCACGCAGAGTGCTAGGACTGATGAAGACCCATTCCTTATGCGATCAATAAAAGTTTCCTTAATAGGTTGTTGAAACGATTCAAAGTCTTTAGTAAAAAGAGGGGGTGGCTTCACGTAGTTAATTATGATAAAAGCTATACATTGAAATACGTCAATGATATCCGTAATCATATGATGAAAGTTTGTGAGTGATTTTTTAATCCAGGCCAACTTAATTCGGGCAAACTGAAGATATTTGGTACCAAAATTGCAGAAACATCAACAAGACAGAAATAATTCAAGGACAAAACAAAGGATTGTAAATAAATTCGAGCCAAAGAGTCCCACGGAAGCCTTCATCTGACCCAAAACAACAAAGTGAAAGAGAAAAATCCAGGCATAGTATCTCAAGGCGATCTGGCCTGTCCGTTTCGCCCTATCCTTCAGGTCGCACCAACTTGGCAGGCTAGGACTGTTATCTAAGGGTACTTAACATGTGTTCTCCAAAGAAATAAGTTCAAACTAAAACTTAACTGTAGGGCCCAAAGTGTGAGTGAAGAGCTTCTCTAAGCTATTCTTTTGTTTCTACAGATGTATTGAATTAGGAAAGATGCCTCACTTTAGGAGAAGTGCCTCCTGCTCACCATGGAAGCGCGCAAGCATGGGTGCAAATTTTGTCTGTCATGCGCGATTGGAGGAGACCCGACAAGGGCGCACTACTCCATTTTCTCGTAGTTTTTGGGGGACGTTCTTGAGGCCATCAGTCGCAGATTTTGAGCAGAATCCCGAGGGCGCCTAGCGCCTCAGGCATGCTCGCAACGGTGGGTTCGTTCTTAGCTATGCTCGCGACGAGGTCCCAAGTGCTCGGCCCTCCGAAGAGTCTTGGCGTGCCTCACTCGATGAAAGATTTGAATGATCTTCTCATCTCCTCATCTCATTCATTTTCGGTCATTATAGTAATCCTTGAATTCCTAAGTTCTCAAATATTCAGAGCGGATAAACAGTCCTCCGACATAAAAGGAGTATGGATCAACACAACTTGAGTCACTCCGAGTCGTGACCACAATCCACCAATAGTATTCGAAAAACCCGCATCTATATTTTCCAGTCGTTTTTGTCGTGTTTATTGTCCTCTCCTGTCATGTCATGTTATGTCTGTCCTGTCCTGTGTCGCCTCAAATCAAAAACGCAGGCTACTACATACAGTCCCTTGGGCCCACAGCCCATTCCTCTAAAGTAGTGCTCTCAAGCGCTCAAGGGAGATTGAAGGCACCAAGTCACTCAGGTCGAAACCAAAATCACGATCCGGCCTCTTTACTTTTCTTTTGAGGACATCGCCTGAATTGTGCCTGCGGCTGTGGGACAAGTCAGTATTTTGGCACTCACAACAAACCGCGCCAAATACATTCATAAGAAAAACAACATAAATTCTGTGGCGAGCCACTGCATATTCGACCAATCCAGTAGTGTCGATCCCAATCATCGGGTCACCACGTCTGTCAGACCATTGCAACATCGCAGACAATCACTGACTGTCAACTTTTTGGTCGCCGTCCTCATATCTCCAGATCAACGTCTCCAGATCAACGTCTCCAGATCAACGTCTTCAGGTCAACGTCTTCAGATCAACGTCTCCAGATCAACGTCTCCAGATCAACGTCTTTAGATCAACGTCTCCAGACCAACGTCTCCAAATTAACGTCTCGAGATTAAAATATCCAGAACAATTTCTCCAGATCAACCTTCCCGATCAACGTCTTCGATCACCGTCTCTGATCTACGTCTCCGATCCACATCTCCGATTCACATCTACCACGACATCTCTAGACCATATCTTCAACACCGTCCCAACCGCATTAGAAAACCTTCAACACACATCAAAGCGTGGTAGATACAACTCTCTTCTGATTGCAAAGCAGTTCAATCAGTCTGTGCAGCCTCCGGAGATCTCATCCCTCGCACAACAGCCTTGGCAGTGACCGTTCCAACCGCCGCCATCATGATTGAAATTCCCAATTTAGAGCAGCCTACGTATGCTCAGAACGAGCTCGCGCAGCTCCAGCAACAATACAATCAAACGGATCATCTGTCTGACGATGCCATTCTGTCGGAAACCCCCGTCGCCACAGACACACTTGCTGGAAACGAGAAGCTCCCCAGCTCGTCATCTATTGCTCACAAACTGGGCTCCTCCACCCGGAAGATCCTATTGGAGCTGCCCATACAATTCGATGCGCTGAGTCCGTCGCAAACCTCGTTGCCCCAGCTCATTAATAACGTGCAATCGCCCATGGTGGCTGACCTGTACTTCTCGTCCAAGAAGAATAGAGAAAACTTTGAGGATGCCATCCGCACACCCGAGCTGCTGCTTCCCACTGCCATCGATGACGTGGAAGAGCATCTGGTGCCCGCGGATTACCGCCCTGGCTCAGGACCTCGGGGCTCCAACGAGCTACACCAAAAGGAAATTTATGAAAACACTTCGGCATTCAAGATTTCCCCCAACCCTCCTGATCACGACTCGTCGAAGATCTCTCTCCAGTTATCTGAATTTGCTACTGACTTGGATATCGAGCCGCAAGAGGTGGCTTATAATGTGGCCACTCTGTACCCTATGATCCTGGGTAGGTCGTTGAGCCAACCAGTCACTGTTTCCGTGACCCAAGAGCCCGAGCCTGCTTCTGTCGAGCGCTTCGAATTCAACGATAACAAAGCCTCATCCCACTTAGAGACACCAAATTTGTATTCTTCCCTATCCTTTGCAACTCCACAGTCTTATGGGGCAAATTACATCGAGTCTGCAGCATATGCTGCTGATCGAATTGAGCCTCTGCCTCAATTACCGCCCTCCAACTCCGAGGAAACGGCCAAAGTATCGATTGCTGACGGGGACGAGTACTCACGAATGAGAAGGGCCATGGCCACAGAGGTGAAAAACCCCGCAGAATATACATTGCATATCCTCTTTACCCAGTTCGTCCGTCATGCAGAAAGGAAACTTAATTTGTGCCTCGACTACCCTTTGTCTCAAGAGCCGCCAATAATAGAATTATTGGCCGAGGGCACCGACCCCCAATTCGACACTATAGTGGCTTCCTTAGGCTACATTGCAAAGAGGAAACCTAAGCCTGTCATGGATAGTGTTATGTTCTGGAGAAAATCAAAGAGTGAGGTTGCTTCAATGGCCAGTACTGAGTTGGAAAGAGTCTCCTCTCTTGGAAGATCCAATAGTAATGCTCGTCTGGATAGCCTGCCTACTTCACTTACCCTGACTTACAAGTCGCTGATACAAAAGCCTCTGCTTAAGGGAAAACGGAGCTTAAGTCTCATGCGAACCAAGAGTATATCCAAATTGACTCAAAAACGAAACGTATCCACCTCAGCGGTACCTCAGACTGCGAATACAACAAGGTCCAGTATGGAGACTCTGAATGACTCTAATCTCGAAAACTTGCGCCAGAAGCAGTTCTATGACGAGCAAGTCTTGTCGGCTCGTGAAACCGCTATTCAAGCCGAGAGAAAATCCTTGGCCTCCATCTATATTCTTTGTCGAGTTCTCATTGAAGTTGTCAAGCAAACCACTTTAGACGCTCTCGGGGCCGATTTATCAAGAAAACTCGAGGACATCGTTTACAACCAACTCAAAACCACTGATCCTGTGGCGACTAGCGAGTCGTTCGTACGCCTGGCAAATTGGAACCTTTTTTCGAAACTCCTTGGATTTATGTCGGAGAAATCATTTCTCAGTGTCAGTGATAGATTTATTGCGGATCTCGAAAAGGTGCCTGTTCTAGTCAGACATGACGACGAGCCAAAAACTCATCTTCTCATACACGGAATGAGATACCTCAAGTTAACAAATTATCCCCTTGAAAAATTTGAGGAGAGTGCAGAATTTATCCAGTCAGTGACAAAATTCTTCTGCAATACCCAGAATCACACAATAATGCTTGCATATGCAGATGTTTTGAGTGATTTGATTCTTCCCTTGGCCTCCGAGCTCACTGCAGAAGCAAATCACCCTCTTTGGGTTGAGGCGGTTTCAAGCATATACGGAAAAGCACATCAGATGTGGCAGAGCCTGAACAGCAACTCGCAAACCAATACGAGTAACATCGCTTCTGCACCGAATGCAGGTAAAGGATTTAGCAGTGACTGGGAATCGTCTTTGACTTTGATGGTGTCTGCTTTATCTGTCAGTTCCAAAGAAGTGTTTTCCCTGAGCTGGTTTCAAATAATTGAGGCAAATGCGCATAGACTCAAAGCAAAGACTGACGCTCATGTGAAAACAAAATTGATGATTTCGCTTTCAAGACTATTGTGGGTATACATTAACCGCCTTCCTGATACATTGAATAACACTGTCAAGAAATTGGACAGGATTTTTGACATACTTTTTTTTGGACCAAATGTGAGTGGAAAGAAGCAGAATTGGGTCACTTTAGATATGGCCTTGATTGATTCAATAGCACAAGTCATTCGAATTGTTGCTTTCCAGCATTTCAACTACGTTTTGGAGAACGTGATTTTGAAGCTTTTGCGTTCGTCTTTCAACATGTCCACGATGGAAATTTTTGCGCCCGAAAAGTTGATTTTTGTGTTGAAGGCATATGTTTTATGCCTTCGTGATTACAAACTTGGCGAACGTCCCGTGTTTCCCTCTGACGACCAATTTGAATTATGTGCCCAAAGTATCCCTGGTTTCGACAGCCCTCATGCTTTAAAGGACCTCTTTCATAACACACAAAATGGTAGATTCCGCAAATGGAACAAAGTGATGTCAGAGCAGAAAATAAGCAAACACTATGAGTCTCACGAAGAAATCTGCAAGTCGTTCTCCTTGTTGATGAAACATTTGGACACGCAATGTGGCATGTCCAACTGGTCTAAGCATGATGTGGGTCTGTCTAGCAACTTCAAAACCTTGTCTTCGCTCACACATTTCAACTTTGGCCTTGAATTTTACAATAACACCAAAGACGTGAATTTAGGTTTGTTCGCTACTCTTTTAGATGCATGTGCATGGACAATCGCCCCATTATCGAATGAGAAGGCTCAGTTGGGATTGTCACTCCAGGGAATCATTGATATGTTGATCCGCAACGCTATTCACGAAAACCCCTACGTGGCTTCTGCGGCTGTGAACTCTCTTGTCAAACTCGCATCTAGGAAGAATGCTGGTGCATTGCTCACAGCATATGCTCGTATTACGTTCAAAATCTCGGAGAAAACAGGTTTGCCCTATGATTCTGACTACTTCAGTTCTGAGAGCTTCAATCGGCTTTTGCGTATCTATGTGGAATTGCTCAAATGCTGGTTGGATCAGTTCTCCGACACGAATCTCGCCTCTGATACACTCGAGTCTGCTACTGACAATGATATGATGAGTAACGGCGCACTCAATGATCTCTATCAAATTAACTTCAAAGCACCCGATCTCACGAATCTCGAACCGTCTTCAAGCAAGTTGAAGCCGTACGAAGAGCTAGAATGGAAAGGAATTATGACTGTGATCGAAGAGGTGGAGGGAAATGGGTTGTTTTTTCTCACGTCAGATGATAGCAAAATCCGACTTTCTGCCATTGCGATTCTCAAGATCGTCGAGCAGTTTGACCAGTCTATCTACAACAACACCGACAAGAAAGAGACGTCTCTCGAGTCGAGCTCCAGCTCTCAAAAAGGCCACTCCAGAACATCATCAAAGTATGTGGCTGATGAAGGTACCCGCGTAATTCAGGTCATCGAGAACATCGATTTCTTCGAACTCATCCGGCCTTTCAAAAAGGAATTGAGTATGCCCGAGAGGTCTCGCTTGAGTACCATCAAGAATAAGAAAGGGCTCATTCTCAAATTCGCTTCCTCGGACTATGGGATAGACTCCACTATATGGTTCAGGATGTTTCCTCGGCTCTTGGATATTTTGTTCGAAAGATGTCCTATGCCCGTTGCAATGTGCAGATCCATTGTGTGCGTTCGATTGGTACAAATGCACGAGTATGTTGTGGCTTTCTCCGACCACTTCAAAAACTACACCACGTCCTTGTTTGGCAAAACAACTCCAAACACTCCTCCCCAGGTTTTGGTGAATCAATGGAAACTATACTTGATATTTGCATGTTGCTCTTTAACCAGCACCAATGAGCAGAAAATTTCCATCCCAACACAACCCATGCATGGCCGCAAGAAATCCTTGCCCATGTATATTCAGCATCAAAAAATCACAAGTGCAAAATCAGTGTTCAGAATGGTAATCCCGTTGTTGAAATCTTCGCAGTCTATGATTAGAGAGGCGGTGATTGCAGGATTGAGTTGCATCAATATCAATACCTGCAAAACTTTCACCGAGAATTTACCTCAGTCCTTGACTGACTGGGATATCCACAGCAAGAAAAGAGACCTGGCGGAGGACAAGTTAAGAATCGAGATCATCCACGTATTCAGCATCATATCCAGCAGATTCAAATCTGGCTCAGCGTTGTATTCAGACGACCTGATTGTTGCCAACTTAGTGTCGATCATCAAAAATGTGAAAGTATTCCTTTCGGTTCCAAGCGTGCAAACGCTGCCTGAATTCCAAAGGTTGAGATTTTACTTCACTTCATTCTTGGAGAATGTTTTCATGGGTCTCAAAGACAGGAAAGATTTAAATCGCTGGCTACCTTTCGAGGCCCGCATTGGCTGTTTCAACTTTCTAAAGGAATGGTGCGGTTTTGGAGATTCAAAGTCTGTATTGGAAGAAAGGTACGCCATCATGATTCAAAAAGCTAATCAGCACAAGGACCAGGCAGCCACTGTGGCTATACTAGAACTTGAAAAAAAGACGTTCCAAATTGCTTCTTTAAGCTGTATGGCTACTCTATGCTCTGGCGTGCTCAATCAGTCAATTTCAGTTCCTGGGAAAATTGCAGTCATGTCGTTTGATATAAAAAGTGTTATGAACTGGGTGCACGAAATTGTCAGTTCTGACAATGCAAAAGTACAAGAACAAGGGAAAACAGCGTTGAAGAACATAGTTGCGTCCAACATTAACAATCCTGAGATCTACAGCGAAGCTCTCAAGCAGTGCTACAGCTCTGATAATTCTTTGAATGTCAAGGAGATCTATTTTACGCATGTCGTCAATGCCTTCATCAAATTTCGAGAAGTGGAAACCATGCCGTACGAAATATTCTGCATATCTACGTTTCTCATTGGATCTGACAGTTATGAAACACGCTATGCGGCCATATTGTGTATCAAGCAAATCGAAAAAAAGTTTTTGAAGGTGTCCTTCATTGATGAGTTCTACGAGAGTGCTTGTTGCTCCACTATGGTTGTATACAAGAAAGTTCTATTTGACTATTCTATGAAGCTCGCTTCAACTCACACCAGCGGTGCGTTTACCTACATCAGCTACTTGACCAAGTATTTCAATGTGGTAGACCACTCTACCAGAAGAGACATCTTGACGTGCCTTTTGCCATGGGTGCAAACAGTGGAGTTGAAGTACTCGGAACCTGAACCTTCAGCAGAGGTTGTCAAGGATGCAGTCGAGGAAATAGATGAGTTCATGGTTAGCGAATCTGGCAAAGAGTTTGACAGGGCATCGCTCATGATCCTCAATAACCTTTTTGAAATTACGGTTAAGTTTAGCAAAACAATCTCGAACGAAGTCGAGGCGTTGTGGGTAGCCCTTGGAACGAACAAGCCCAACTTTGATCTCATGTGCGACTACATTGTCCGAAACTGCCTCATAAGAAGAAACCTCGTTTTCGTGTCACATTCAAGGCAGATTATATCATATCTAGTATTCTCCAAGCCAGACTACTACTACATCATCGACAAACTCATTGCAAACTTGCGGCCCAAAGCCATGGTGCCTTTGCAGCCTCATGTGACTTTGCCCGTAAAAGATACCTCCATGTATCCATACACGGCGAATTTGGACAAGACATTGGCATACAATGGAAAAAAGGCTGCTTTTTCACTTGGCCAACTTTCGATGGTTTTCCTAGTAGATCTTTTCCGGTCTAAGAATGATATGATTATCCAGCATTTGCCATTACTTCTACACGTCAGCTTTTCTCTCATGGATCATTACTATCCCTTGGTGCAAGAACAGGCAGTGGCGCTACTCATTCACTTGATCCATTCGATTGCTCCCAACGATCCGAAGTCAATCAACATCATCAGTTGTCTCCGAAGAAAGGATTTTCAATTGTACATTTGGATGTACGACGACTTGAACAACGAAAAGGGAAGCGGTATAACTCCTAAGAACATGGACTTGATGGTGAGGAATGTTTTAGAGCTTTTTTCTCCAGCGGCTCCCAAGCTACAAAAAGAGTGGAGTAGAATCTCTTTGAAGTGGGCAACCATCTGTGCAGTCAGGCACATTGCGTGCCGGTCATTTCAGATCTTCAGATCTCTTTTGTCTTTTATGGACCAAAGCATGTTGAAGGACATGCTCCATCGCCTTTCAAACACTATTGCTGACGATTCCAACGACATCCAAGGGTTTGCCATGCAGATCTTAATGACGACGAATGCAATCACTGCAGAATTAGACTCGGACAAGTTGATAAATTTCCCGCAGCTCTTTTGGTCAAGTATCGCATGCCTCAGCACGATCCATGAGCATGAGTTTATTGAGACCATATCAATGATGTCGAAATTCGTGTCTAAAATTGACCTTGATGCCCCCGATACCATTTCGTGCTTGGTCTCAACATTTCCTCCTAAATGGGAAGGGAAGTTTGAGGGTTTACAGGAGATAGTGATGGTTGGATTGAAGTCGGCCACTGCATACGATGTCACGTTGAAGTTTCTCGACAAGCTTAACAAATTGAAGGACAGTGATATTATAGGCATGGGGGACCAGAGGTTGGTGACGATATTAATTGCCAATTTCCCTCGTTTCCTACATACCCTAGATGAAAAAAGCATAAAGCCAGATGTTGAGCAAGCATGCAACCACATCAGTGAGATGGCGTCTGCTTGCGGGAGAGTGGGGTTGGCCCGGATATTGAATTCGTTGGCAAAGAACAAGTTCCGGTCCAAGAAGGAGTTCCTTGTGCAAACAGTGACATGCATCAAAACGAGTTTCTTCCCCACTTATCAATCCCAAGCGCTCTTGTTGCTCTTGGGATTCTTGTCCAACAAGCTCCAATGGGTCAAGTTGGAGACTTTGAGCATCTTGAAGCACCTCCTCCCGCTCGTTGACCTTTCTCGAGATGAATTCGTCGGGGTGGGAGCAGACTTGATCTCTCCATTACTCAGGTTGCTCTTGACAAAGTATGCAGAGCAGGCGCTTGAAGTAATTGATGAGGCAAAGTTCATTCCCGGATCCCAGCTCGACAAGGATATTTTGCGCATGAGTATGGGCAATGCCTCCATGCGGAAGGAGTACGAACAAACATACACCCTTTTTGGGATTCCTGACGAAAGCGGATGGGCCATTCCCATGCCAGTCATCACTGCCGCAAGAACAAGGCACAATGTGCACGCGGTATTTATAACTTGCGAGGAGACCTCAGCAGTGGTGGACAAGAGAAATGAGTCCAATGATGAGCAGGTCCAATTTTTGATGGAGGATTACTACGCACCGCACGTTGACCATGGCGATAATGCTTCAGTGGGTGTGGAAGACCCGGCCGCTTCATTAAGTAACATGTGGGCCGCTCTTGATGACTTCGACTCGTTCTTCACCAAGCCGTCAGACCAGCGCACGCTGATTTTGCCCCAAATGCCCCGAGACTTTCGGAACTCCAGGCACAACCATAGCGTTTCCGTGGACACCAAAGGCAGCAATTGCAGCGATTTGGCTTCGCCCACAGACACTGTGCCACAGGTCTACGAAAAGAAGGCGTTGCTTATTCTCAACCGGAGCTTGGCCCGCACGCAGTCTAACACATCTTTCAAAAGCAGCTTAGCAGACAACTTTGGGTCACCCAGCAATCCCGACCACCAGGAAGTGGTATCAACCAGAAGATCATACTTGCCATTCCGCAATAGCAGATTAGGCAAACACAAGTCTGAGGCGCTTACCCCAATTATGGCGCCGGGAAATTTTGAGGCATCTGCTTCGTCTACACCAATGAAGGGCCCATCTTCCTACAAAGTGGCATCCAAGACCAGCGGTTCAACGCTGAACGGGCGCACGCTGAGTCCACAGGATCCTCCGCTCACACCGGAGTCGTTGGCGCCCGAGTCCGGAACCAGACTAGACCATATATTGGGCGGGGGAAGGAAAAAGAACCGCAGATAAGGCTTAGCTGACTGTGACTACAGATGAGGAGTTATTTTTGACGGTATGACACCGCTAGACACCGTTCGAATGTTCCTGGTGATCTAATTGTATCAACTAACGTCAAAGGCCCACGTCGGCGCCTGTTCTTTGGCTGCACTGCAAGATAAAAAAAATTTACGAAGTGAGACTGGTGACCAATAGCCAAGTCAATGCACACCTATATTAGACATTCATACACATCTGTAGATATGAAGATGTATTGATGCAGATGTATGGAATTGTGCAGGTATATACTTAAGCAGGTTTGAAAATACGGTCACATGTACGGATATATACAGATGCAAAAATGTGTAAGTACAAAATATACAAAGATGAATCTGATAAATGTCCATGGCAAATAACCAGGACTCCCCATTCGAACAGCTGAGTGAAAACCAGGTCTTCCCCTTCATTCAATCAGCGGTATTTTTTCACGTATGGATAATAACGGTAGTAGTGGGAAACCTTTCCAGTCATGGTGCTTTAACACAAGAACGCGTAAAATGATGAGATAAAACTTTCCTAGCTACTCTACAAAAAAAAACATCGAGACCAGAGCCGGACTGTTGACTTTCAAGAGGTATTTACCAATGAGCACTATTCCAAGAGTTGGTAGAAATATAGGCCCTAAAAAGATTCTCATTACCTCCCTTACTACATTATCCCTAGCGCCATCGATTAATGATGGCAGACAATCAGGTCAGATTAATGAATTGATTAATGAACAATTCAGTTTTCTATATAAAGCTTCAAAACAGTCATTTTAACCATTTATTGAATCGTAGCGATGAAATTCACCTCTAATACTCCAATGCCTTTCGAGAGTTCTGCAGATTGCACTATGAAGGACGGAAAAAATTCAAAGTAACGCGAGCAAACCCTCGAGCTCCCACAGCAAACAGCCATGCCGCCCAAAAAAAACCAAGGTCAGGACAAAGCAAAGGCCAAGGCCAAAGCCAAGGCCATCGAAGATAAAGGATTCGGTATGAAGAATAAAAATAAGTCCAAGAAGGTGCAATCGCAGATCAGCCAGATGCAACATGGAGTCGATGGGGGCCTCGCCAAGAAGAAAGAGGCAGAAAGAAAGCGGGCTTTGGAGGAGAAGAAGGCAGCCGAGCAGGCGAAAAAGGAAGCTGCCTCGCTTTATGGCATTTCGCAGCAGAAGGTGCCGTTTGGCGTGGACCCCAAATCCGTGCTCTGTGAGTTTTTCAAGCAGGGCTTGTGTACCAAGGGAGCCAAGTGTAAGTTCTCACACGACCCCAATGTCGGACGTAAAGATGCCAAGAAGGACTTGTACACGGACGCCCGTGCGGAGAAGGAACAGGATACCATGGACAGCTGGGATGAAGAGAAGTTGCGAAAGGTGATTTTGTCCAAGCACGGCAACTTGAAGACCACTACCGATAAGGTGTGCAAATACTTCATCGATGCAGTGGAAAACGACAAGTATGGATGGTTCTGGACGTGTCCCAACGGCGGAAACGATTGCATGTACAGACATTCGTTGCCCCCCGGGTTCGTGTTGAAGACCAAGGAGCAGAAAAGACTCGAGAAGCTTGCCAAAGATTCAGAGCCAAAGATCACTTTGGAGGAGTTCATTGAGATGGAGAGGGGCCGCTTGGACAAAAGCAAGTTCACACCCATTACGTTGGATTCTTTCAAAAAGTGGAAGATCATGCAGAAGGCCAAGAGAGACGAGGAGAAGAAAAAGGAGCAGCTTTCTGGGAAGAGGCCCTTGACCGGAAGGGAGATTTTGATCAAGAAATATGCTGACAAATACTACCAAGAAGAGGAGTCCGAGCAGGGTGACGAGATGGACTTGTCGGAGTTCAAGAAGGCACTTCCGACCGACGAGGGTGATATTCTTGATTACGGCGAAGGCGCTCTGTACGAAACCTTCAGCGAGGTTAAGAACGATGGTGGAGCTGAGAGGAGCTCTGAGGGTGCCGACTCCAGCACCCAAGCATGAGAAGCCACTTCTCTCATGATCACTCGGAGCCCGTGCTCCGGATGTATCCAACGATCCGATACCTGTAATATACACTGCTTAATACATTTTTTGCTCGATTTCAGACAGATCTTGCGCCCGTTGATGAGCCCGCCATCTCGAGTGCCCGCTCAAAGAAGTGTGTGTCCGCATCCTGAAAGAATTCCAACTTCGTATTGGTGCCATCCAATCTGTGCAACACGTGCGCCACCCGTTGAATAAACAATGCTCCTTTGGCATCGATGTCCTCCAACTCATAGAAATCCTCTGCCCCTCGGCTCTTGGCCACCTTATCCAAGGCGGCTTTGCTAGCCTCGAATTCCGAATACGGCGTCGTGTCGGGCTGGGTCAATGTGGTGGTTCTGCTTCTGCGCGGAGGAGGGGGAGGGGGCGGGGAATGAGAAAGTCCATCCTCTGCCGTGGTCATCTCTTTGTCGAGTTTCAAGAGAAAATTCTCATCTTTCAAATATTTTCTCTCAGGAAGCGGAGGCATGCGGCGCATGTTTTTGCCCTTTAGAGCTTCAGGCTTGCGAGGAACAATGGGTGGAAGCTTCAGTTTGCGTTCAGTGGCAGCCGGAGACAAGGTGCCCTCGGAAAGGTCTATTAAATCAGGCACAGCTCCATCTTGAATTTTACTTGAAAGCTTAAAAGCTTGTCTTTTGTTCCAGTCCTCAATCATGCAGTTGATCTCGGAGAGAATGCTTGCATCGTCAACAAGAGAGAAGGAGTGTGGCACTACCCTTATGTAAATGGCACATACTCTATCAGGGTGCAGGTGGGCTAGGTCGACGTACGCCTCCAAATCTTGCTCTCCAGAATCTCCCACACAGATAAATTTCTTTTTGGGAAAGTCCCTCAAAATTTTCTTGAGCGTGTTACTCTTGCGGGATGACGAAGGCTCCATGAGCGATGCAATGATGTTTCCTGAGTATTGCTTCAAGTGAACGGACCCGGGAGGCAAGTTCACCACGTTGAAATATTGGTTGATGAGAGTAAAGAGCTGCCACGGGGAATTAGACACGTAGTGAAAAGTAGTGTCGGATTTTGCCTTGAGGTCCTGAAACCACTTGACCACAGACGGAATGATCCAGGTATTGATATTTCCAACCAACATCCGGTTCATGAGAACTCGTTTATCGCCAATTACCCCAGTCAATTTCACTGTGTCGTCAATATCGCTAATCACACCCAAACCTGAATTTTTCATGATGGTCACCTCTTGGCAAGCACAAATGGTTTCATCAATAGTCGAGCTGACTTGGACCACTGACGGCTCATAGGGAGTAAAGATCTCACACTCAAAGTGACCATTGATATCCGTGTAGATAGTGTTTGTCACGAGTGAATTTGCCAAGGACGAATCTACGGCCCCAACCAGAACGCTCAATTGGGCCTTCGAAACCGAGCGAGCAATAAACGAGCTGAGCCGCTCTTTAATCAATACCTCCGTGGAGCTATTCCCATCGACGGAGCTGGCGGTGCTGCCTGCAGAAACCACCGACTCTGTATCACTGGCAGTTTCCGAGTCTGGCGTCAGCACCAGCAGAAGCGCCGGATCATGGCCCAAGCGCTCCACTGCATTTTGGGCCGATTCCCCGCTATTATAGCTCGCAACCTGCTTGGCGAGCGAAAGCACAAGCCTATTCTTCCGCGACATAATGCCTGGGCACCACATCCAGCCGCGTACAAGGGCCACATAGCCAGGTAGGCCCAGAGGGGACTCTGCGGCCGTAACAATCCGCGTGTATGATGGAAAAAGCGTAAATGTGGTGTCGCTGGGAAAAGAGAGGGGGTACCCGAAGTCATCATAACCCACGCGGTTGGAGCGGGCAGTGACATTCAGTGCCAACAGGGTCACCGAGGAGGTGAACCTCGGAATATAGGTGTCTCTGGTTGCACGAGCCAAGCCGAGTAATTTCTGGCGACGGCTAGAGGCTATAGCCGGGGAAAGGTTCAGCAGCAAGTTGAGCCCAGGAGCAGCGCCAGCGTGCGAGCCTGCGAGCGTGGCATTGTCCAGGGCCAGACCGTCCTTCGAGGAAGAGTGGGAAGCCGACATGAGCGAAGAGCGCTTGGCTTTCAATCGTCCCCAAAGGCCGAGACGAGGGGCACGGTAGGCTTGGTAGTCTCTATAGACGTCACGAAGAAAGCGGAACTTGGATAGTTTTGGGTTGGAGCGTTTGTGTGATTGGCGGGCACGAATGTAAGCAGACGCCTTGCGTAGACTTGGGCGGGGGAATTTAATTTTGATGGGTGGCTTAGAAAGGGACTAGTATGCCAGCAATATATAGAGGGTCAGGCAGCAGAGATAAAATGAGATGCTGTTGCGCAGAAGTTTATGAAGCCGAAGGCATAGATAAAGTGCATTTGGGGCGCGACAGCGAAAGGGAGCATGTTCTAGAAGCGCATGAGCCTGTGAATATAGTTAGGGGAGCGCAAAAGAAGGAGATCAACCAGAGGATAGTGTGAAGCACGGTTAAGCGCAGGCATTTGTGGTAATATGAGAGTTGATAGACGAAACCACCAGTTGTTGGGTTTAGGAAGCTGGCAGGGCTCGCAACCTCATCATCGTGGCTGCAAGATGATTGAACTTTATGTCAGGCTAGAAAAGATAAAATCAGATAAGAAGGTGGGCAAAAAACCATATTGAGTGATTAAAGAAAGAAGGTAGACGATGAAGTGGACAAATTAGGTGACTTGGACAAATTAGGCGAGCTTGGCAAATTAGTCCAGACTTCACATTAAAGGGGTGAGGAACTGCTTGTAATCTCATCTAGGAAAGAATAAAGCACGAGAAAGAAGCAAAGAGGCTTTGAGAATTCTATCCACCAAAATGAGATGGCATGACCCAAAGTGCAAAGTAGGACAGTCGAGAGCTTTGACAAGGCTGCACTATGGATTGGACATGCCAGCGCTCCAACTGATTTAGCCAGGGTATTCAAATGACCACGTGCGAGTATATAAATTTCAATTCACTGCTTTTAAAACCAAAATATTAATCAGCAGACATAAGGGGATAATGTTCTGGTACGATTGAGGCCGCTTCTGCTCGGTCATCGTCTCAAAGCGAACTTTCGGATAGACTACCGAATCACGAGATTAAACCACGGCGACGACTAGGCTGCGACGACCTGCTAATTCATGAAAAGGGTAGAGGTGAAACCACCCATCCTAACGGCATCAGACGAGAATGGTATGTTCGGCTCCGAACTTCGTTTTTATAGCTGGCCATGTCCCGTTTTAGGAATCATCAAATATTCATTTCAGCATGACGAATTATACCAAATTATCGCATTACTACTGGCACTACTGTAAAGAGCTGATTTACAATTGTAAGATACTCTATGCATGCACCGAAGGGAAGTATGAGCCTGGACTGACACAAATTTAATACGACCATGTGCTTCACCAAATACCCCATGGATACAAGCGAGCTCTGCAACAATACATCATGTAACCAAAGGTGCGAAGTTGGTTTCAATGGCAAAAACTTTAAACGAGTCACAGTGGTGATCCACCATGGGTAGCGTGCTACCCACGCATACACAATAAACCTGCGGCATGCGGTTACAAGATAATACCGTCGATAAGATACCTGAAGAGAGGTGTGTCCATCCGAACGTCCATCTCCGGGGTTTAGATGAGGTGGCACCAATTTCACGTTATCAGGTGCAAAGTCGTGGTTTTTCTCACATGCAGGACCAAACCCGCCTCAGACGCCACTTTGGCCTAAAGATGAGCCAGGTTGGGACTTGTTGGGTGATAAGCGGGGTTCCACCATATTCCAACCACCAACCTATTTCAAAGAATTATTTCAAGTCTGCTTCAGCATGGTTACTCCTGTAATGACACCTTCAGACTACATTCTGTACTATCGGATTCTTACCACTACACATACCTAGTACTACTCTGTCCACATTGTGTCCTAGGTATCACGTCGCCCATAATAATCTGGCGCTTAGTAGTAGAAGAGTCACAGTGAGAGTTATGTCCTCGGATTCTACCTCGTTAAACTGCATGGAAGGCCACGATTGATACGACACAATCGTAGCAACTTACTTCCTTACACCGATTTTCTCGTCCGCCCATTCTGAATGCTATTATTCTAATCTGGGTATTTGCTTGCAATTAGAGTGTGTCTTTCTGTTTAAGGTTTACACAACGCAAAATTTAAAATGGCGACCGCTCTCAAAATATGGCTCTAGAGATGAGTGCTGTTTTCCTGTCCTTGAGACTTTGATTTCCTTCCTTTTTTTGGTGATAGCTGTATGAGGCATTTTTTTGGGCTGTTTCGAGTTATCACGGTGGGCAATGGCTACTTTGGTGCAACCTGACATGGCGCCTCAAGAGTATCGAGTGGCCTTGGTTCTCACTCACTCGACTATCGATGGTTGCAAAGTACAGTACCATGAAAACATATTCAGTCTCTGAATCTGATGCTTCCATTACTACTAAAGAACTCCTAACCACCACTCAGAACCCCTGACAATGCGCCACTCGTCAGTGCCTCACCCTATGCCATTCTTGAGTTCCACTGCGTGCTGAATCTTACGATATATAGTTTTGACTAACTAGTTCTTGGGGATTATTCAAATTCATTAACAAAAAAGCGCCAGCGAATGGGCATTTGGGCACTACACTTCTCCCCGTCAGTCAATTTGTTGGACTAATTTGAGACAAGATGAGCCCTCGACTCCAGGATCCTGCAGGGGCGGTTCAAAGTCATACTCCCTATGGAAGACCAGAAGTGGTCCCTTGTCTTTTGATTTCTACCTCTGGACAGACCGGCGCCATTTGGTCTCCAGATATATTATTCTTTTAATAAGTGCATGTGACTCTTTTACCAAGTGCATATGACTGCAACAGTATTTCGCAGCAATACGTGTTGCAAAACCAAACCCGCCACATCACCTTGCCCAGGGCAAATATGCTCGTGAAATCTCTTCTGATCGCCCACATCCCTAAGAAACTCGTACAATGCTAACTGCCACCAATCAAAGTGTTCGTGCAGGGCCCGGCCCCGCCGCCCTAGAGCAGAGCGGATGCAGGACCTCTGGAGAAGTGGCCCGCGCTCCGCCCGGCAACTTCAGTCAGCCCAGTGCGCTTGCCCCAAACTCCAAGCCTGAACCACTTATACCAAGAGTGGCACATATCACTCCGAGAAACTCCACATCCAAACGCGTCACTTGCCGTGCTCTCGCTGCCATTTTCCCGAGCATATTGCAATCCCGCCAAAACCCCGCACATCTTCTTCCAGAATGTCCTTGGAAGACATATCGATCGGAAACGACCTCAAAGACGCATTCAAACCCACCAGCAAATGGATCACTAATGGGATCAGCTGGCTTTCAGATATAGAGGATTTCTACAAGGAAAGAGCGGCCATTGAAAAGGAATACGCTGCCAAGCTTCGAGACTTGACGAAGCGCCACTTCGACAAGAAGGCAAAATCCTCATCTCATTTGTCGGTGGGAGACGAGCCACAGATTACCCCTGGCTCTCTAGAAAGTGCCTCGGTAGTTCTCTGGAATGAAGTGTTGGCCCAAACCGAAGCCATTGCGCAGGAACGGGACCATTTTGGCTCTCAGATTCAAGCCAAGATTTGCACAAACCTCAATGGATTGCAAGTAAAACTGAACAAGATCAGCTCGCGTATAGCGGGTATAAACGACTTCTTGGTATCGGAGAAGAAGGCTCTGGACGACGAGGTCTCGAAGGCGAAAAAGGCTTACGATCATGCATGCCAGACCACGGAGAGCGCCCGGCAGAAGACGGAGAAATCATCCAGCGAGAAGACGGCCAACAAGTTGGAAGAAAAGAAGGTCGATATGAACAACCACAAAAATGCATACCTCATAAAGTTGAGTATTGCCAATCGCTTGAAGGACAAGTACTTTTTTCAGGACTTACCTGAGTTGCTTGACTACTACCAGGATTTGAACGAATGCCGCGTTGGCATCTTGAACAAATTGCTCAAAAACGCATCCATAATCGAGCGTAACTCAAATGATAAAGTCAAGGATTCCTTGTATTCTATCGATGCAACCATTGACCAAAATAATCCCAAGTTAGACACGGCCATGTTCATCAAACACAATGCTGTGGCTTGGAAGGAGCCCCAAGACTTTTACTTCATTCCTTGCGATTTCTGGCACGACGATGAGTCATTAGTGACCAAAGAGCCAGAGCTCACTGAGTTGAAGAAACGCCTAAACTCCACCTTGAATGCATATTCAGTGCAGAAAGACTCCACCCTTGCTGCAAAAGAGAAATTGGAGGAGATCGCGCAGCAGAGAAAAGCCAGCGAAGAGACCCTAACCCTCAAGTTCGACTCCAAACTCGACGCAACGCTCATGTTGTTACAGAAATTCATGAAGGAGGATTCGGCGCGAGTCAAAAGTGAGGTGGAGATCGAAATCATCCAAAACTTCGCAGGCGACCAAGACTTGTCATACTCCGAGGCCCGCAAGGAGAGAAAGTCCAAATTTGGATTCCTCAGGAGCAGCAAAAAAAGTGCTGAACCCGAGCAGCACCACGATGCCCAATCCATCCATACAGTGACCAGCAACATCACCAGTAATTCGCAAGGCAATAAACTTGGAGGCTTATTCAGCTTGCGGAGAAGCAGAACTGGAGCGTCCACGAATACACAGGCCTCAGGGGCCGGGGCTGTGGCCTTGTACCCCTATGAGGCAGCTGGAGATGACGAAGTAAGTATCACACAAAATGAAGAGGTGGAAGTCATGCAAGAAGATGACGGATCCGGATGGACTCTTGTCCGCGGAACGTCAGGCGAGGGCCTAGTGCCCACAAGCTACCTACAAATGCACGAGATTCCGAGCGCAGCCAAGAAGAAAGGTCCATCAGTAGCACCGAAGAGAGGTGCACGTAAAGTGCAGTATGTGGAGGCCCTTTACGATTACACTGCAGGAGAAGACAATGAGTTGAGCCTTCAGGTGGGAGACCGAGTGGTTTTGACGCAAGACGACACGGATGGAAGCGGGTGGAGCGAAGGGGAGCTAAACGGAGTCATGGGCATGTTCCCCACAGCGTACGTGCGCAAGATATAAGCTGATACTGCGACTACATATAAATATCGTTAGTTATTTATAAGAGAAATACCCAATTGAGTATTTGTCAAATTATTTGCTAAAAGCATGACGGGGTGTTGCACGAGCCCAGTACACTAAAAACACAAGAATGGTATCCCGGAGGAAAGATGAGGTTTATGAGGAGCGGCGGCAAGCTTAATATTCACCTGGGATCTCGAAAACAACCTGCTTACCAGTCAACTTACCGTACAACTGAGAGAAAGAGTCCAACTTGTAGTCGACAGTGGAAGAGTCCTTGGAGTCCAACAACACCTTTTGGATCTTCTCGCCGCCAACCAAGTATCTGACTCTCTTGCCAACAATCTCAGTAGGGAAGACCATGTCCTCCAAAATCTTGTCGTGAACAGCGGTCAAGGTTCTGGAGAAAGGTCTCTTTTGCTTCAGCATGGACTTTCTGGCTGGCTTGGGCAAGATTCTTCTCTCGGCCAAGAAAACAACGTGTCTGTCAGGGAACTTCTTCTCCAATTCTCTAGTCAATCTGGTTTGAACCTTTCTGAAAGCAAAGAGAGATGGCACAGGGACGAAAATGGCCAAGGCCTTCTTACCACCGCTGACATCGAACTCCTTGATGGACTTGAATTGCAAAGGTCTCAACTCGGCCTTCAAGTCGGATTGACCCTCCAAGTCAATGAAAGCTTGGGCGACTTGCAACTCCAATTCAGTTGGGTTCTCTGACAAAATCTTGTTAGCGGCAGACATGATGGATGATTGTCGATGTGTGTTGAAGAAGGAAAATTTTTAGGAGGGTTTTTTTCTTAATGGTGCGACACCCAAAGTGAAAAAACATCTGCACCTGCACACGCGCATTGGGCCCTCTTGCTGAAGTGCGCGTCCGTAATGTCGAGGCGGCGAGGGGTGGGCGGATCGTGCGCGGCGAGGAGTGCACCTCGACCGCAGCACGTGATGCGTGTGACTGTGTTGACTGGCCCATCCTCTTGCAGGCATGAATTCGGCGGACCCGACCCGAAAAGGAGGACAAATTCAGTTCCACACTTATAAGACATAATTCAGAAATTACGATGCGAGACGGTTGGCCCTATTTATATGTTCGTTACCAACTCTCTTAATCCTCAGTGTCGAGCCCCCACCTCCAGTGACTGCGTAGTCCTTGGAGTCTGAGTCTACACGACTATGCCATACAGCAGCGGAAGGAAGGACGGATCTTCGGGAATATGTCTTTTTCATTAGTCTGGTCCGGGTGGTGTTGCAATCAAGCTTGATGCTGACCTATTGTGCCGACCAGTTTGTAGCATAGCATTTGCACCAAATGCTGCCCGCATCCCAGCTCTATATCAGCGTGCGCCAATATAGTTCGCTAGACTAAAGCAGCAGATGAGGCCACTAAATATTCCCCTAAAGTTTAGACGCGTTTAATCCACTTAAGATCAAGCTTGTCCCACCAAACGTAATTATAGTCCAGGTGACAGGCCGGGTGACGGTTGGACTCACAGTCCACCATTCTTTTAGTTCAGTCCAGCTTTAATCATGGTTAGGGACTTCTTTTTAAAAAAACCAAAAAACTGCCCAAAAACTAAGTTACGCATTGGTTCCAATTTCGCTCAAAACTCACGCACAGGCATTGATACCTAACTTGGGGTTGATGGTGAATGTGACCTGCGTATCGATGCTTGAACTTGACAATGCGGTCTTTTGCCGTCAAGTGGTGGTTTCGCGGTCAAGTTGCCAAAGTACTCACCACCGAGAAAAGCCTGAAGCGTGGCAGGAAAAGCAAACCCTATACATGATATGCCTGGAAATAACATTGATTCTCAACCCACACGAATACAACATCTCGGATATGTGTCCCATGTGATGGTGACCTTCTGAAAGCCGTCTGACCAAACCGTGCGACTCGCACAAATAAATAACCTCTCGTATGGCCTTTTGTTAATGATCATACTCCAGGATCTCCTGCATACAGCCTGCATACATTATCCTCGCCTTGCCTGGTGCTCCCCACAATGCTATTCATCCGCCCCGGGCTCTTCACCAACCTCTCACGCCAACAAACACGCACCATCATCAGGTTATCCCACTTTGTATCAATGAATCCCCCGATTGAAGCCGTCAAGAAATTAGCTGCCTACAAGGCAGTCGATGAGAATTTCCCCAAAGATGCCAAAGTCGTTGGTGTCGGGTCAGGAAGTACGGTGGTGTATGTGGCAGAGCGGTTGGGCCAGCTACAAAACAAAAGCCAGTTTGTTTGCATCCCCACCGGATTCCAACTGAAGCAGCTTATCATCGATAACGGGCTCACTTTAGGCAGCATCGAGCAGTTTCCCGAAGTGGATATTGCGTTCGACGGCGCAGACGAGTGTGACGAAAAGCTTAACTTGATCAAAGGAGGCGGAGCTTGCTTGTTCCAGGAGAAGTTGGTTGCAGTTGCTTCTAAGAAATTTATAGTCGTTGCAGACTACAGAAAGAAGTCTCAGGCTATAGGCACTCAATGGACACAGGGAGTGCCTGTAGAGATTGTGCCTAATGCATATGCAAAAGTGACTTTGGACTTGCAGAAAATGGGTGCAAAGGAGGTGATTTTGAGACTGGGTGGATCGTCCAAGGCCGGCCCTGTTGTAACCGATAACAACAATTTCTTGATCGATGCTCACTTTGGAGCCATCGCCGAACCCGAGGCTTTACACCTAAAGATCAAGCAGCTAGTGGGCGTGGTAGAGACGGGAATATTCACCAATATGGCTAAAAGGGCTTACTTTGGCGAGGAGTCCGGCGAAATCTCCGTGTGGGGCCAGTAGTTCAAGTTAAGAGGAGAACAACGCATCGGCAGGCAGATGGGGTCATGCCGCTGTGCATGACCCATATACCTTAGATGTAAGTATTTATGATAGACAGCTCAGTTAAGTGTTCAGGAAGCAGTATCTAAGAAGCGATAGAGCATGGGGCCTCAAAGACAGGCCCCAAGATACGCGTGAAAAGGATCAAGATACGCGCGAGTAAGATCAAGAGACGAGTAGAAAACCGAAGGGAAAAGGTCGAAACACGAATGGAAAGATCAAAATACGAGCGGAAAAGAGGGATTCTATGAATTATTAGATTATTGAGCAATGCCCTTTCATAGCCAGTATGAGAGTCAGTAGCAGATATTGACATCAGTTGAAACAACCGAGCAATGTACAGTAGCTATTATTTGGAGTGGCTAGAGATCCAATTCAAAGTCTCGCCCAAGCCAGTGCCGTCAATGGCAATGGTGGGGATCACGGACCAGGTGTGCTGGTCGCTGAGGGAGTTCATTTGGAAGCGGTCGATCAACTCCTTGGGCTTGATGGCGCCCGGCACGTCCTGCTTATTAGCCAACACGATCAACAAGCAATTGGCCAACTCCTTGTCATTGATGACTCTCATCAACTCCTTCCTAGACTCGTCCAAACGAGCAATATCAGAAGAGTCCACCACATAGATGAGCGCGTTGGTACCGGTAAAATAATGCCTCCACAAAGGACGAATTCTTTCTTGTCCACCACAGTCCCACACAGCAAATGACACGTTCTTGTGCTTGACGGTCTCCACGTTAAAACCAACGGTGGGCACGGTCTTGGACGTCTTGCCAAGCTTCAACTTGTACAAGATGGTGGTCTTACCGGCGTTATCGAGACCCAACATTAAGATTCTCATCTCCCTGTTCTTGAACAAGCGAGAAACAAGAATGCCCATGGTGATACTTGAAGTGACGACTGTAAAAAAAGGAGAGGATTCGAAGTCAAAGGGTATAGATATGATTAGATATCACGAATTAGGGATGTGTCACGATTTGGGGCCTTGAACAAGACAGTCGGCAAACGCAGTGCAAAAGAGACAGGCGTGAAGGGCGGGAGTTTTGAGACGCTAGTGAAACCATGGAGGGCAGTTTGACGATTCCTGCGTGCACACCGGCCTGCACCGCGTCCCACGCGACGCACCCTCTCAGCGTGTTATGAAGCCCACATGAAAATGCTGCGCAGCGATAGAAGCTACAGTCAGAACCGCCCAAGATGCCGTTCCCTCTAGTTCCTGATGCACCAACGATTTTGCGTCGCTTCTGACCCTATAATTCGCCTTTATTCATTCTCGGGTTTCATTGTAGTGCTACATAATCTCATGTCACTTGTTCCTTGCTTATGTGCCACTGCTTACTGTGCCGCTGCTACTGCTTCTGCTACTGCGCTACAGTTACTGTGCTACAATTTTTTCTGAGTTAATCCACTCCTATTACATCACCTCAGCACCCACTATTCGCAAGTCGCTGTAGTGCCACGCTTCCCACAACAAACACTCTAATCAACACTCAAAATCAACATTCAAATCAACATTCAAATCAACACACATTTCGATCGCTCTTAAGAAATATGCTTATCGATGCGTGTAACATGAACGGTCGTTGATGCCATTGACACCGTTTTCCAGGAATTGCTCACTCGCACGCATTTCATCAAGAACCTGACATCCATACTCGTGATAATCGCGGGACTTCAATAAATGTCTCATACTGGAATTCCAAGCGGAATGCCGTGGTCTTGCCACGCCAACCCAAATCAAGAATGTTCAAGGTCCCATACCTGACCACTATTCTTCAGTCCCAAAGCTCTTATGACATTCCAAGGACTTTGGGCCGACCGCAACTAAGATGAATTCAAACGTTGTAAACGTTGGAGTTATATGATTGGAAACTCCGGCACTAAGTAGTAATGTAGATGAGTGTACGTAAATGGAGATTTGTAGTTTTGCATGGACATGCACATAATCTGCCCAAACCAGTTGCAATCTGTCATTTGCATTGGACTCAGCCTTAAACCAGCACCATTACATACTTTGGTCTTGACCTTGGGAGATTGCTACAAGGGAACAATATTGCTACGTATATGGCACTGTGCATTACACATGAAGCGATCATATTGTCATGGACACTTGCAGTCACTTATTCGCTGGTGCGGTATTCGCTGGTTAGGTATTTTCTGGGTGCGGGATTTGCTGGGAGCTGAGAATTGACATGGCGCATCTCACCTCTCGGCCTTATGCACGCCAACGCACCTCCCTGCCTCAAAGGCCGCACCTCGTTTATTTCTCGTTAAGGTCCACTCGCTCACATGTCTCGTTACATGCCTTGGGGAACTCGCCTCCTCTCACATCTCCCCCCTTCCAGACCGTGAGGCAATCTTGCACTCATGGCACACGATGATCGGGCCCTGGGACCCTGGGAGCGCTTTCCAGCTTGCTTAAATATCACCCGCTCCTTCACTTGCTCACTTTTTTCATGGACTGCACTCGCGCAATGACACGCTCCAATGAGAGCTTCACGTCGCCTTTGGAGAAATGGTCCAAGTTGTAGTACTTGGGCGCCAACTCCACCAACCACTCCGGCTTAATGTTGGTAACTGTCCGAATGTAGTTTTTGGACGTCAACACGAACTCGTTGTAAATCACCCACTCGCCTTCTTTCGCCAACACCGTCAGTGGATGCACCAATACATCCTGATTATCCTTGATGGTCAAAAACCCTTTGTTGCCACTCTTTTTCTTGGCCACTTGCATGAAAAACCCAGCGGCCAACGCCTTGCGGATATTGTCCCAGTACTGAGGGTTTGCAAAGTCTGTGCTGTTGAGCTCCAAGTCGTGTCTCTCCATTATGCGGCCCAATTGTGACCGCACATTCCGAGCAGAGAGCAATGACCGATAAGACAAGAAATTGTCCCGGCACCATTGGTGTAAACCCACATTGTAGGCATCGTCTGAGTTGAAGCCCTCGTACACATTGAGCAACGTCAAGTGGTCTCCGTCAGGGTGCGCAAAAGACATCTTTATCTCATCAGCTCTTTTGCGGGCAGCTGCCGGCCTCACGAATACATTGGGCACAGATAGAAGCGCCACGATTGTCAAGATCTCCTCCGAGCACTTAAAGCCCGGAGACCCAATCAACATCACCGCCAACATCGGGTCCAAAGGAAATATCGACGCAAGTCTTCCCAAAGCTGTCAAGTCTCCTTCATCGCTGAGACATTGCAAGTAGTTGAGCTCCTCAAGTGCTCTCATCATGGTCTCCGGGGCTGGGGGGTCCATGAAGTCAAAATGAACTAAATCATCCACGCCCAATTTCTTCAATTCCAACACTGTCGACGCTAAGTTGCTGCGCAATATCTCCGGATACAGCTGCTCGATGAGCTCCTTATTAAATGCCTCTTCTGTGTAGAGACGGAAACATTTACCTGGCCGCGTGCGACCAGCTCTACCAGCTCTTTGCTGGGCAGAAGCCTTTGAGATTGGCGACACCAACAAGGATTCCACTCTGATCCGTGGGTTGTACACCTTTTGTTTGGAAAACCCGGGGTCTACCACGTAAACGATGCCGTCAATGGTCAACGAAGTCTCGGCGATATTAGTTGAGACAATCACCTTTCTGCCTGGTCTGCCGTTAGGCTTATGGTTTTCCGGCGCTGGCTCGAATATCTTCTGTTGCTGATTTGGAGGCAAAGACCCATAGAGCGGGTACACTTTGAGTGGCCCACATCCCTGTTCTCTGACTAGCTCGTCGGCCTCCAACTGGATCTTCCTGCACGCATCCTCGATCTCCTCTTCACCCGTCAAAAACAAAAGAACGTCTCCTTGGTCCTCGGTGGCATGGATTTGCAACACGGTTCGAATGGCCGCGTCCAAGTAGTCTTTCTGGTATTCCGGTGTGTAGTAAATCTCCACTGGGTGCGTCCGCCCGGGAACTGCAAGCAAAGGTGCCCCGTTGAAGTAGTTTTGGAATTTCTCGGCATCCAAGGTTGCGGACATGATGATGATTTTCAAATCGGGCCTTCTTAGCGTGATTTGCTTGAGCAATCCCATAAGAATATCGGTGGCCAAGGTTCTTTCGTGGGCCTCATCCAAGATGATACAAGAGTAGCGAGCCAACATGTGGTCCTCCATAGCTTCCCTCAACAACATACCATCGGTCATGTACTTGAGGATAGTTTTCGGGGAGGTTTTGTTCTCGAACCGGATGGAGTAGCCCACCTCCTCTCCTAAATTCACGTCCATTTCGTCCGCCACTCTCTTGGCCACAGACATGGCTGCCACTCTTCTGGGTTGGGTACACGCCACCTGGGTACCGCTGAGATGCGGCATGTCATCGTAGAGAACAAATTGGGGAATTTGGGTTGTTTTTCCTGACCCGGTTTCTCCCACAAAAACCATGATCTGGGTGCTCTGGAAGATCTTCAAGAACTCATCTCTTTGAGCGTGCACTGGTAACTCTCTCCTGGTCTTCAAGATATCCACGTACTTTTGACTGAACTTGGTGCCCGTGAAGGGGTTAACCGGGCCGCTCTCCAAAATCTGGGCCGACGAAGCGGTAGTTTGGAAGCGCTGGGCAAGGTTAAATTCTCCGCCATCATGCACGTCCATTTTCTGGGGTGTCTCATCTAGAGCGTGGGTTTTCATGCTTTGCTCTGCACTCTCAGCCACGGTTTCCGCCACAGAATCCTGTAGCTTTTGCTTCTTGTACTTTTTCCTATCTTCCTTGGCCATTACTGGAGATGATGCCTGTAGAGGGACATTTATCTCATCGCGTGGCGCAATATGCAGGAGGACACACTACCAAGATCTTTACCACTTTTGTCACTTCTCACCTGAGCAGATTTGCGTCATTTCACAGCGGTAATAGTGAGAATATCATGCTTAGAGTTGATTTCATGGATACCCGTTTGCTTTAGAGGACCACCGTTTGCGCAAAATGCAAGGGCCTACCAGGTACATCACGGAGACATACTTGCAAATCGTGAATCCACCTTCAGGACTCCGCCCCTGTAACGGTTGGACCATTTGTTTATAAATGGATATAGTGCGCTAAGCAAAAGCAGTGTATGGAGTCGGCATTGGAGTAGGGTTAATTTGCACAGAGCCAGCAGCCGGGACAAATAACGGACTGTACAAGGAGTGGACTGTACAAGGAGTGGACTGTACAAGGAGTGGACTGTACAAGGAGTGGACTGTACAAAGAGCGGACTGTACTGCACATAGAATAACACAGTGGGAGTCACCAAAAAGGTAGAGTAGCTAAAGTCGTGGCAAGTCTTATTCACTGAGTGCAGTACCAGAACTTATGCGAGAGAATGATTGATGCACTTTTTCATTCATGCGTTCGATATGGTGCGGCCGCACGTGGTGTGCACCTCCACATACCCCGCGGGCTACGGTTGAGAGCCCCGGTTACCCGCAAAGTCATGCAAAAGCAGAAGCGAGAATTGCTAGCACCCGCAGTCGAGGTCAGTAGTTGCAAATTCTCCGCTTGGGCTGCCTCGCGCCGGCACTCCTCTGGCCAACGTGTCTGTGCGCCCCCTAGTTCGTAGTAGATCGGCATGAAGCACCCTGGTTCCAAAGTAGCGTCTTCGCGCCACTGGCCACAGCCTTTCCCCCACGTTTCCGGCACGTTTCGGGGTCTCTCGAATCTGCAATTATGGGCCCTGGACGCGGCCCGCCGCGCGTTGCATCAGACCGCGGCACTTTTTTCGCTTCTTTCTTTTTCTCCGCCGGCGCGGAAGACCATATTCTGCCAGACACTCCGCATCTGAACCACTATCGCTTTTCTTCCGACCTGCTGTCTTCGTTCACGCCTATGTCCCCCGGAAAATCTGTTTACGAAGCAGCTGTGGTGGCCTCAGCCGCAGGCTCCGTGGCAGGCCGCTCGTTTCAAATCTTGTTAAACGATGCGTCCGCATGGTATAATGGTTCTTTCATATCTAGTCTGCTCAAGGCCCATGATCCGAGTACCAACATGTGGGATTCTCTACAGAGAGCAGCACAAAGGAGCCGAGGATCGAACCCGGCGTTCAGAAGCCTGGGCCCTGTACTGAGAGACCCTGTTGACCACGGTCCTGCCTCGAAAGGCCCTGCTGGATGCGGTTCTGTCCCAAAAGGCCATACTGGCCACTTCCAGCAGACCCGCCATTACTCCACCAAGACAGTGTTTGTAGAAGACCATGTCAAACACAAGAAAAAAAAGTCCAAGGCAAAGATGAGGCCAAAGTTGATAGGTTTGCAAGACAAGCCTGAGTTTGTGATGTCGCAGAGCCTGGTGCCCACCACTAGATTGGCCCGAATCTTTCATTATGGCTCGCTAGCTGCTGGAATGGGCCTCAGTGCTGCATCCCACGGCATCAAGCACATCGCTCTGGGTAAGAAAGGCGAAATTTCCCTCAAGAGCCTCTTCCTCAGTCCATCCAACATCGAGCGCATGGCTCGGAAGTTCTCGCAGATGCGAGGCGCCGCTTTGAAAGTGGGGCAGATGCTCTCTTTCCAAGACCTGTCGCTTTTGCCTCCAGAAATACAGCAGATTTTGTTGCGTGTACAGAACCTGGCCCACTATATGCCGCTTCTGCAGTTGGATAAGGTGATGCTGGCTGAGTTGGGGCTGGACTGGCGTGCTCGCCACTATACCCTGTTTCAAGATGTGCCGTTTGCCGCCGCATCTATCGGCCAGGTGCACGATGCTGTGACCGAAAACTTGACTCCCGTTGTTGTCAAAGTCCAGTACCCGGGCGTGGCAGACTCCATCGACTCCGACTTGAACAACCTTCTCTTGCTTTTGACCGCGCTGTCCATGTTGCCCGCAGGACTTTTTCTCGACAAAACCATTGCGAATGCCCGTGTGGAGCTCAAATGGGAATGTGACTACATCCGGGAGGCTCAGAACTTGATCCGCTTCCGTGACTTGTTGAAAGACGACCCCGTGTTCCAGGTTCCTCGCGTTATACACAACATGTGTGGCGAGCACGTTTTGACCATGGAGAAGATGAAGGGCACGGAGATTGTCAAGGGTAACTGGGACCAGGAGACAAAGAACTGGATAGCCACAAATATCATGCGTCTCTGCTTGAAAGAGCTCAAAGAGTTTAAGTTTATGCAAACCGATCCAAACTGGGCAAACTTCTTATACAACGACGAGACAAAACGAATCGAGCTTCTTGATTTTGGGGCTGCCCGTGAGTTTAATGAGCCCTTTGTGGGCAACTACATTGAAGTGTTGCGTGCGGCCGTCAGAGGGGACCGCGAAGCGGTGGAAAAATACTCCAAGGTATTGGGATACTTGACAGGCTTGGAGTCGCCCCTGATGATCAAAGCTCACGTGGAGCTGGTGATGGTGTTGGGAGAGGCCTTTGTGCCCAACGAACACCCAAAGCTTTTTTCATTCAGCAACCAAACCATTACTGACCGCGTCCGCGACAACATTGGGTTGATGTTGAACGAGCGCTTGTCGCCACCTCCTGAAGAGACCTATTCCTTGCACCGGAAATTGAGCGGAGTCTTCTTGTTGTGTGCCAAGCTTGGTGCCTCGGTGCCTTGCGCTCAGCTTTTCAAGGATATTGTGGGCTACGCGGACGAAAAGTAGATGCGCGAGCGATAACAACCAAGAAGGCTAATATTTCCCAAACGCCTCTCTTCTTGGTTCTCGCCGCACAAGGGCTGGGCAATTAACGATTGATACGCTACTTCAGGCGACTAGTCGCCCTTTGTAATGGAACGACTAACGCAAGTTGGCCCACCGTAGCTGTGGAGGAAGTCCGGGCCGGGTCACGTGACACGCTCGCGTAATAAGACTTCCCACCGGGTATCCTTGGTTGCACATGGCTCGACCTAATGAAACCACCAGCCTTCTCACGAGCGAGCCACGAGACACACCACGAGACACCCCGCTCTCACGGTTCAGGCACTTGGCCAAACAGAGCTCGGTAATCTTGGCCTCGTCGGGAATAAAAGTGTCTCGCAGCGATTCCTTCTTCAACGCTGAGTTCGAGAGCTTCAATGACAGCACCATTCTAGACTCCGACTCCGAATTGACCAGCGGGTCCGAAGGCGCTCAAACTCTCACCGAACAATTTGATCATTATAAGCGGAAAGCGTACAGTTTATTGTGCAGCGAGGTCACTCGCAATGTGTTAAAGTGCGCCGTGGCCTACTTGATCGCGTCCATGGGCGTGTACTTCACTCCATTCAATGCCTTCCTAGGTAATACCGACTCCAAGCATGTGACAGCAACTTCAGCGGTTTACTTCCATCCGGCCAGGACAAAAGGGGCCATGCACCAACTGGTGCTATTTGTTCTCCTCTCACTTCTGTTCACCTTCTCCTTGTCATTAGCATGCCGCTCGGTGTCGAGCTTTTACTTCAATGTGGGCGAAGATGAGGTATCGTATACGATAGATCTTGTTGTGTCGTCAATCGGGTTGGGGCTTATTGCCTTCATGAAACAGAAGGTCAACAAGGATACCTTCAACACCGCGTGCTCGTTGGCGTCGATCTCCCTCGTCACATGCATCGTAAAGGAGGGATCGTTAAACTCCAACACAATTCCCATGATGCGGTTGTTTTCGACGTCGCGTGTGGTGATCACCGGTGCCATGGTCTCGGTGTTGATTTGCTATGTGTTGTGGCCCAAGAGCGCCGTGCACCAGTTGCGGCATTCGCTTAACGACTCATTCAACATCATGTCGTCGCTTGTTTCTGTGGTGACACACCGCTTTCTCCATGGAGAGAAGATCTCTGGCAAAGATAGCGCTGTATTTGCTCTGCTCCGAAAGAAGAGCGCCGAATTAGCGAAGAACTTGGAGGAGGCCCGCTACGAGCTTTTTTTGGTGGGCAAGGAAAATGAGTACGCTCTATACTGCGATATAGTTGAAGCAACCAACTCATTAATGGAGCACTTGCATGCTTTGCGTTCTTCTTGTGAGATGCAATGGCAGGTTCTCCGAGAGAACTCCACCGAGGCCTCACACGACGCAAACGGCGAGCTGGACTCGCGGAGCATGCTAAGCCGAGATACTCGCAGTTACCTAAACGTTTCAGAGCTGGTGGAGAACTTGGGTTCCCTATCTTTCCAGGAACCAGCACAGGAAACGGAGGTCGACTACCACGCTGTCTACTCTTCACAGCTCTTTGACTTGTTCGTTTACTACTTGGCTCCTTCTGTCAAGTCTCTCGTGTTCACTGTAAAGGAAGTCATGGCTCAGGTGCCATTTGAGAAGACGTTTGTCAATGATGTCAACCAAAGTTTCTTCGTTAAGTCCTCCAACTATCAGAACTCGTTGAAGAAAGCCATTGCGCTTTTTGAAAGAAAGCAGGTGCAGTCTTTCAACAAGCTCTACTCACAAAAAATATTTGAAACGAACTCTCTAGATTTTAAAACTGATCAGGAGGAGGTAACTGCGTGTTGCGGGAACTTCACTTCTTTGATAGCGCTATATGGGCGGCAATTGATTCGGTTTTTGCAACTCACCGAGGAGTATGAGGCCGTGGCTAAAGAACACGCCCGAACGTGGAGATGGATGAAATTTTGGAAGTCTGCGCCAAGCGTGCCTACGCAGAAAAACGCCCGGTTTGAATCTAGCTTCGTCGACGCTTTACATGAACTCAAACTACAACTAAGACCCACCTCTACTGCAGAATCCGGCTTGCCTCGGGCCATACAAAAAGATAGCATAAGGCTCAAACTCTGGCGATTTTTAGGTGTTTTAAAACGAACAGATGTTCAATTTGGCATTCGGGTTGGAGTTGGGGCGTTCTGCATCTCGGTGTTTGCATTTCTTCCCCAAACAAAAAGCTTCTTTGTTGACTACAGACTTGAATGGACATTGGCAATTTATTGCATTATGATGAGCAAGTCGCTTGGAGCTACGAACATGACGGTAAAGTGGCGGTTCTTGGGAACATTTCTTGGGGCCGTCTTGGCATACATAGCATGGCTCATATCCGACGCAAATGCCATTGTTTTGGCAACCACGGGGTTTCTTCTTTCGTTGCCTTGCTTTTACATTATAATCTATTGGGAAAGCAATAATGCCTACGGACGATTTATCTTGCTTGCATACAACTTGACGGCCCTCTACTCCTACAGTATGATTCTGAACGATTCGGAAGACGGCAAGGAAGGCGGAGACCGCCCTATTGTGGCGGAAATTGCCTTACACCGGTTTCTTGCGGTGTCTATCGGCATCATTTGGGCGTTAGTGGTGGCTAACGTCTTCCTTCGCAACAGTGCACGATCTCGATTAAAATCGGGGCTCACGATTTTATGGTTGCGCATGGGCGTGGTGTGGAATAGTGATCCCATGGACTACACCTGCTCCAGCGAGGGAAGTAATCTTTTGGGCTTGAAGGATTACCGCGAGACGCGCAAGCTCTTGATCGAGTGCCAGGCTCTATGCAAGCAGGCACCGCTAGAGTTCCGGCTCAAGGGCAAGTTTCCGACTGACATTTACGACAAGCTCTTGAAAAGCACATCTTCCATTTTGGATGCGTTTCTGAATCTCCAATTGATGATCGAAGTGGACCCTGCGCTTTTGCCAAACGAGGAATTTGTGTTAAAGTACATTGAGAGCGAGCGAGAGGAGCTTGAGCACCGCATCTTTCTAACGTTTTACATGATCGCGAGTGCGATTGCCCTAGGGTTTCCTTTGCCAACCAAGCCTGCATCCACTGAGCATGCGAAGGACCGGCTCCTTTTGAAGTTATCCGAGTTTCGCTCACATACCAGTGACTCCCAGGTGGACTTGACGAATGAGGACTACGTGTTGCTCTATTCCTACTTGTTAGTGACATCCACCATCACCAAGGAGTTGGACACAATTTTCTTGAGGATTAAGGAACTATTGGGCGATGTTTCGGAGGACTTGTTTTGGCTTGCATAGCTCATTGTAGCTTTTAATGTGGACGACGATGTCGAAAGCCGTGTCAATTACTGCCAATACCAGACATTGTCGTCGTGGTTGTCAAAATTAGTATTTGATCACGAACACTTTCGATTACATGCCCAGTGCTGACCGATGCTTTAGATCGCGGCCGCTGTTTGGACCGAAACATCTCGACTTTCTTCCAACAAGTGTGGTGTGCGGATCAGGACAAGAACAAGTCACGATGCACGCGTCTGGATGCGAAGAGAACGCTCTGCCCAATGTTCTGCAGGGCGTTTCGTCCTGCGTATATGGAGGAGTGGGTATGTTTTGTGACCATGTTTGTCCCGCTGCGTGGCCAGGTTTGTCCGGCCAGGCTTGTCAGGCGATGTGGTTTGTCCGGCCGCGGGTCACGTGACCATCGACAAATGGAAAGTCCCACAAGAGCGCTTACCCCCACACTGAAAAAATATATAGCTACAAGATTACCTCTGCGCCCTGTACCCACATTGCCCAAACACTCCATCCAACGGCACACCCACCATGGCTCAGGAAAGCATTGCGCAGGATACTGGCCTGCTGGACAAGCCCCCACAGGCTCTGCAAGCTCCTCACAGCGGACAGCCCGGCAATCCCATTCCATCTCACGACTATAAGCACCTTTTCCATAAGCTAGATATCGAGAACAACGGGGAGATCACGTTGAATGACTTTAAGAAAGCAATCAAGACGCTCAACCACCCTGTGGCTGCCAACCCCGACTTGGTGGAGAAGATGTTCCAGTCGTTTGACTATAACAAAGACAAGGTGATTGATTTCAACGACTTCAAGCTCTACCTCACCACAACCGATGACCAGATCCTTCGGGGTTTCCACAAAATCGACCAAGACCACGACGGGAAGTTGACCAAAGCCGACTTTATTCACTACTTGAAGAAGACGTTGAACTTGAGCCCCTCGGAGGATCTGGTGGAGCTCATGTTCAAGCAGATCGACCAAAGCGAGCAGGGGTATATATCGTACGACGAGTTTCGGGACTTTTTGCTCTTGATGCCCCGTCTCAACGGTTCGCGAATCAAAACTGCATTTTCCTACATTGCTGAGGAATTAGACTTGTCGTCGGACGGAGATGTGACTTTGATCAACCAGTTTTTGAGCGGGTTTGGCTTTTTTCTCGCAGGCGGACTCTCGGGCGTCGTCTCTCGGACTTGTACCGCGCCGTTCGATCGGATCAAAGTGTTTCTCATCGCGAGGACTGATTTGTCGTCCACGGTGATGAACTCCAAAGAGAAGATCTTGCAGGACGTGGCGCTGCGCACATCCCGGCAGGTCATCGATGATGCCCGCCTGTCTTTGGCTCAAGCAAAGGCAAAGGCTGCTCCGGCCGACGTCGCTAGTCTCCGTACCAGGACTATCCGGTCTCCCATCATCCAAGCGGCCCGGACGATATACCTCCAGGGTGGATTGCGCGCTTTCTACGTTGGAAACGGGCTCAATGTGCTCAAAGTGTTTCCCGAGTCGGCCATGAAGTTTGGATCTTTTGAGGCTACAAAACGCTTTTTGGCAACCGTCGAAGGCGTGTCCGACGCCAAGGATCTTTCTCGAGTGTCCACCTACTTGGCCGGCGGCATAGGCGGTGTGGTATCTCAATTCACCGTGTACCCATTGGACACCTTGAAGTTCCGGATCCAGTGCTCCAATCTTGATCTGCAAGTGAAGGGAAACACCCTTTTGTTCCAGACTGCCAAGAACATGTTCAAGGAGGGCGGATTGCGTGCTTTCTATAAGGGAATTTTCGTGGGCACTAGCGGAATCTTTCCCTACGCTGCCCTTGACTTGGGCACTTTCAGTACTATCAAAAAGTGGCTCATCCAGCGACAGGCTGCGCGGTTATCCATCCCCGAGGACCAGGCCCGCTTGCTGAACTCCATCATATTGACTTTGGGCGCACTTTCTGGCACCTTTGGAGCCACCATGGTGTACCCTCTCAACCTTCTACGGACCAGGTTGCAGGCGCAAGGGACTTACGCACACCCATACAAGTACAACGGCTTCAAAGATGTGTTTGTCAAGACAATCCAGCGAGAAGGAGCACCCGGCTTGTTCAAAGGCTTGGTGCCCAACCTTGCCAAGGTGGCGCCTGCAGTTTCTATCAGCTACTTCATGTACGAGAACTTGAAGATTCTTATGGGCCTTCAGAACAAAATTTAATGCGCCATCACTACATGGACTTCTGCATTGAGCCGTTGAGCTCTACCCACCAACATGCATATTCTACACTATCGCAATATATTGCATCAATAAATGTATTAGACATTAGATGGAACGACCGAAACAACGGGCCAGTCCCATAGACTAGCGCTTGACGCATGAGGCTCTGAAACGAGGATCTAAGCAATCACACAGGCCGGTGACCAGCCGTATTTGGTCTTGAGAGTCCAGAAGTTATCCTTTGGAGCAGCAGTGGACTTTTTAGATGTTTGTTGAGGAGCGGCCATTTTCGATGAATTCTTGTGTGATGATAACAAACCAGGGCACCCAAGCGTCTTTAAGTATTCCCCAAATCAACTCTCGACGCAGTGTGATGCAGGCGCCGTCCACCTCGCATGTAAAGTATCGATATCTGAGCGACTCAAGTTTTAGGCACTTGCCTATTTGGGCTACCACAATGGCTCGATTCTAGAACAGACCATATGCATCATCTTTAAGTGCCTGAAATCTTTCAAGCAAAGAGTTCGAAATTAGAACACTGGAACAGAACACATGGTGTCGTCTCTCGAGTCTGCTTTTTTAGATTAAGCGATCCGTAAACACGAGCCTAGGTCTGACACTGGTGGCGCAGAGGAATGAGCATGACCCATGTTCTTTATAAGTAAAAACACCATTATGCAATGTGTTTGTTAACAACAGCACGTAGTGCGGCCAAACTGCCAGACACCCGCAATTTTCAGACTCCACGGCCAGAGAAGGCATGTGCGGAACCCTGTTACAGGACTGCCGCAAGTTGCCATCGCCACAGAAGATATTCATCAAAATCATCATAAAAAAAATCATAGAGCACATTCATAGAATATATTCATTGTGAATGTCAAAACACAAGAAGCCTAGCTCGACCTCGCCCAAGGCAATATGCTTCGTTCGCCTTGTATCAGACCTCGTGGTCAATTTGACCCATTGAGCCTGCTCGGAAGAGAGGTCCACCGATTCATCGACATTGAGCAAAAACTTGAAGAATAGGTCATTGTTCGGCGCTTCTTGCGTGCGCTTGAGCTCCTCCACGTGGAAGAACATAAGGCTACGCAAGTGAGTATAGAGACTATTCCAGTTGAGATCCGGCATGTCGAGCTTAGCCAGGTGTACTGGCACCTTTTTCACAAGGAAATCCAACGACGAAATTTCTCTGGCAAGCCCCACAAACTGGCTGAAATTTACCACGTACCGCTTGGCCACGTGTAGACTGCTCTCTTTATACACCACGACAATCACTTCGTGCACCTTTCCCCCGCCGTCTTTTTGAACCAACACACTCAACATTTGGGTGGCAAATAGAGAGAGAAATTCCGTGAGCGGCGGTACGCGGCTTTCATTAATGGTCAAGTCCAAGTACCTTTTCTTGTCGAAAGTGCTATCCGGGTATATTCTGTTGTAGTATAGAATTTGGGAGATCCATACGATCAAGAACTCGCGGAGCTGGAGAAGAACATTTTCAAGCGTCAAGGGATCCATCCAGTTATCGAAGAGCCGGCTAACACGTTGGGGTGGACCAGCTGATGTGGTTGGCGCCACGGTGGGTGAGCGGCCGGGCGCGCTATCGGTGATGTGATGGTCCAGCCACGTGACGCCCGGCGGGGTGCCCGATTCGCCGGCTTGACTAGAAGAAGTGCACTCGAAGATTGAACAGAAACACTGTACCAACACTGGTCTTCATAGTCCTGTGAATTTTGCACAAACTCTAATTCCGGTCCTAATCGCCCCTGCTGAGAAAGACTGGGAGCTGGGTGAAGTCACGTGTGGCATGCACCCAGCGACTCAGGGACCATAACGCGTCTGCAGTGCCGTTCTACAAACTCTTTTTCACCAGTAAGCTCGGTCTTCTTTCTCCAATACTACTCGTTCTGCCGAAATTCCAATCCAGTGTCTAGCTTGCGATTCCCAGATGCCCATTCAGTCTATTAGCAACCAGGACGCCACCAAAATCACGTCGGGCCAGGTGATTGTGGATCTAACCGCCATAGTGAAGGAGTTGGTAGACAATGCTATTGACGCCGGCAGCGACAAGATCGATGTAACTCTCCACAATTATGGCGCTATGTCTGTGGAAGTACTGGATAACGGCCATGGAATCGACCCCGGGGATTTCCCGTCACTATGCCTCAAACATCATACATCGAAGCTCCAAACCTTTCAGGACTTGGCGTGCATGACCTCTTTGGGGTTTCGTGGCGAAGCCATGAGCTCGCTTTGCGCAATGGCTCACGTTTCTATTGTAACGTGCTCTCAAGCGACGTTTCCTCGTGCGTCGCTGTTAGAGTATGACTCCATGGGAACGCTTATCCAGCAGAAGTCGTCAGTGACAGGCAAGAAAGGCACTTCTGTGCTTGTGAAGGACATGTTTCACGCAATGCCCGTTCGGCAAAAAAATTACACTCATCACATCAAACGGGAATACTCCAAGGCTCTTGCCGTGATGATGGCATACCTTGTGGCATATCCTCACATCCGATTTACCCTCTACAACATCAGTGGGAGTACGGGGAAGAAGTCGATGGTTTTTGGTACCCAAGGGCTTCACTCATCGATTCCTGATGTCCTCGTCAGTCTCTACGGCAGCAGCGGGGCTCGTGGGCTAGTGCCAATAGACTTTCACATCGAGAACATCCATGCTCGTTTCAAAATCAATCTACACAGTGCGCCGCTGAATTTGTCAATGTCTGTGAATGGGTTTATTTCTGACTGTTCATTTGGAATGGGGCGCGGGGCCACCGACCGTCAGTTCATAAGCATCAACCTGCGCCCAGTGACTTACAAACGGCTTACCAAGCTAGTAAACGAGGTGTATCGGTCTTTTAATAGTACTCAGTCGCCGGTATTTGTGCTCAACTACACTCTCGACCCCTCGCTAGTTGACGTTAATGTCACTCCCGATAAACAGCTGGTTATGATGCAGTATGAGGATGTGCTCTGTGAGGTTTTCCGAGAAGAACTCACGGCGCTTTTTACCGACCGCAATAACTATGTGCCAAAGAGCTGCGTTGGTGTTGTTGAAATGGGCAGTCAGGTGAAGCAGGATGATGGTTTTCAGCGGTCCTCCTCAAGTATCGGAGCGCATAAACTCAAGGCGCACGACGAGAAGAAGAGGGAAGACAGAGATGAGGATGCTCTTGATGATGATTATGACGCTTGTGAAGATGAAAATGCAGATGATAATGTAGATGGAAATCCAGAGCAAGATGAAGAACAAGATGAAGAACAAGATGAAGAACAAGATGAAGAACAAGATGAAGAACAAGATGAAGAACAAGATGAAGAACAAGATGAAGAACAAGATACAGAGCAAAAATCTGAACAAATTGCAGAGCAAGATACATTTGTGGGTTCGGAAGCGATGAATGAGAACACAACCCAGGAAACCAAAAAAAAGTTAACGGAGAGAAGCAGCACGTCAAGAAAAGAAGTTCCAAATACCTTTCTGGCCGACCTGCCTGGCTCACTCAACGTACTGCTCATTTCTCCGCATTCTCAGTCTATCATCGAAGAGTCGATACGTCAAACTTCTTCGGACATTGAAACTCTGAATCATGCTACCTTGAAACCTTTTGAGTGTCCTGAGGTAAAAACCATAGAACCAGAACTCAATACTACTGACGATTTCGATGATTTGTCCGAGGCCGACTTGCCCCCAGACTCTCCTATCCTGTTGGCAATAGGAGACTCCGGCGAATCGGTAAAACGAGATTTATTCATTTCTGAAGATACAGATGATTCCATGATAGCTTCAAAAGATATTAATGACATGAAGGTGGCGATATATGGCGACAATGAAGCAACGGGATCAAGGGAAGAGAAAACAGAAGGCCCAGTCGGTGGTGCTAGAGATTTGACAAAATCTTCATACAAAAGACAAAAACTACATCATCTCCGCCAGCATATTTTGCTAGATATACCCGGGATAATCGAGCAGGACAAAAGTCACACTCATTTCGACTCCAAGCATGTGGCACGTTTGCACGATCTCACGGAAGCTATGGAGATCAAAAAACAAGACTTTTTAGATATGAAGGTGATTGGGCAATTCAACCTTGGTTTCATAATAGTGAAACATGATGAGCGTATCTTCATAGTGGATCAGCATGCACTGGACGAGATCTACAACTTTGAGATGCTAATGAGTTCTTTGGTGCTTCAGGCACAGCCGTTGGTGGTACCCCGAATGCTCGAGCTTTCAGCTATTGATGAAATGGTGATTTTGCAGCACCTGGAGCAGCTTTACAAGAACGGCTTCATTATCGAGGAGGTGGAAGATGCAGTTCCCGGGCGACGGGTGCAACTAAGAGCTGTTCCCGTACTGAAGAACATTGTGTTCGACGATAGTGATATGCACGAGTTAGTGCATAAACTACATGAGCACGGGGGAGCATTCGAAAACAAGACAAATCACACGGGCAATGTCGCTTCTGTTCGCTGTACCAAGGTGGACAAAATGATAGCACTGAGGGCATGTCGGCTGAGCATCATGATTGGACAGGCGCTCTCGAGGTCAAAAATGTCTGAGGTGGTGCAGCATTTGGCGGGATTGGACAAGCCATGGAATTGTCCCCATGGAAGGCCCACGGTGCGACACTTGGCTGATTTTCAGGGCGAAGGCTTCTGCATGGATTATGAGCTCTAGCGTTCAGGACCTGCGAGATGGACACATCCTTTGGGCAATTGACCAACGGAAAAAAAAAAAACGGCTGTGCACATGATATACCTTCCATCACCACGCATGCCTTGAGCGGTCCAAGCATGCTCTCATCTCTTGCTAGGTGTGAATTAATAGCTTCCTCTGATAGGCGTGCCCTCCGAATTGGGCTGCATGCGCGGCGCGGGACCTGCATCCAGGCTGCATGCGCGGCACATGCTCTGCATGACGGACCCGAGCCGAGAGACGACGAAGGCGCAGGTGCAGGAAGACGTTGAACAACCTACTCTTGGGCCCTCGCTTCGCGCCAAGTGAGCACCTCCCCTCACAAAGCCCAGAAAACCCCGAAAGAATCTTCTTGGCTCCGAGTCCTTATTATCCCTCATTGCTCCTCCAACACTATCGACCCACTTTTTTCCCGGTCCCAAAGTGGCACTTGTTAGACCCATCAGATAAACTTTAGTGTGCACCTGGTATAGCGTAGTGCGCTCGGCTCTTAGTTTCACGAGAGTTGCCCTGGCTGCAGGAACTACCATCACATAGCTGACCCTGAATCGGCTACTACTATTCCGTTTCTATTTTTGCTATCATCGGCTGCTCCCTGGCAAGCGCCTCTTTTCCTGCATTTAAACCCTGCTATCAGAGTCAACATCTGACTCGCTCGGCTCCTCGCCGAAACTCCCCACCCTCGACTGCCACCAGGAGTCTGCTTACCACCACGCTCAACCCCTCCACCAATCTCATCCTCTCCGCTGATACCAAGCGTCCAAATCTTGGTGCCCTCAAGTGTACTCCATTTACCCTTTTTTGAACCCCGTACTCATGGACTTTGGATCTGTGTTCCAGGCTACGACCTCCTCGAACATTCTTCATCATGACGAAGCATGTCAATACTGAACGGCGCAGCCGAAGGACACACAAAAATTCGAAGGACGGCTGCCCCAACTGCAGATCCACCCGTATCAAGTGCAGCGAGGAGCTCCCCGTTTGTGCAAACTGCATCAAAAAAGGCCTCCGATGTGGCTACTTAGATTTTCCCGAGGAAAGGCTCGAGATAATCCGCCGCAAGCATACTTGCAACACACCGAGTGGCGCTTTTGGCCTGAGCTCTATTCCGGTGCCCTTTTTACCGGCTTACCAACTACACATGCCCATGAGGCCATACACGGAAGAGGAGTTCTCGGGCAGGACCCCAAACGGGAACTTCGAACCGGGTTTGTCGGCCGAGCCTCTCAGCCCCAACTACGGGCAACTTCATGCCGAGCCTGCGGCCGCCCATTTGCCTGCTCGTGTTATGGCTCAGGCCACTCCAAACCAGGTGATGAAACCGTTGCGTCGCGAAGAGAAGCCCGGCTCGCACCTTCCTCGGCTCGGTAAGGTATCCTCAGATCTCCGCTCCGAAGTCTATTCACGAGCTTTCTCTCAGGTAGCCTCAGAGTTTACGGACTCGGATTGGGTTTCAAATCTGCTGGAGCAGCTTTTGGGGACTGCTGGGCTCGGAGACTGGAATTTCGGCGACGATTTCAACTACACAGAGCTTAGGACTGCCGACACAGACCCGAACATGAGTGAATATGGGCTAGATCTGCAGCACCTCTCCTCTATTTTTTTCACTGACTTGGGGTCCCAGATCATTGAGAAACATGCTACGCAAGGAAAAACGCTGACCATGGGAAAACTCCCGAACGGCATCGAAATCAAAAAGACCTTCCATTGTTTGGAGGTTCCTGAATACCTCAAGATCAGCTCCACGCCTAAGCAATTCCTTCGCAAGCGCAAGTCGCCACTTTCTCTCGCTGAGGTCGATACGCCGATAGCTATGCCTATCTACTCTGAGCATGACTGCCGCAATTACTGGCTTAATGTGTTTCTGAAGGCCACTCGCTTCGACCTTTTCTTCCAATACTTCATCGACAAGTCTCTCAATATTCTAATACGTGCATCAGAAGCCGTGGTAAACGGAGACACAATCGCCACGTCGCCTAAAAACATCCCAAACGGCCATGCCGAGGGTGACTCCTTCCCATTTTTTTACAATACTTGTGATTTGGACACTTTGACCAAGATGTCTTACGTGTCATATGGTAAATTAATTCTGGAGCTCCGACAGTCAATTCTGTGTTTCAACCCAGAATACCCAGCTAAAATGTCCCTTTTTTCGGCCAGAGCTTGTTACATGAACCCGGCGACGGATTTCAAAACATATACTTTAATGATGTCTGGAACACTCAATCTTTTCAAAAATATCTTGCTGAACGCACTGACCCAGAAGAGGTCTGAGCGTAATATCCGACACGAAATCTCCATGCTCAACTACTATTCAATGATGGCAGTATGCCCCGACTACAATTACGAGGTCATATGGGATTTAAAAAGAAGCTTTCAACAATTTAAATTCTTTGTGGACCAGATGGTGGCCAAGCAAACCAAAGGATATCAGCTTGATTTCGGCCTGGACCGCGTATTACATGACTCGCTTTTCATGCAAAAATGCCATGAGCTAGGCAAGTATCTTACGAAGCTCGAAACATACTACATCCCCATGCTAAGGCAGTATAATGACCACTATACCAACATGGGTCTGGGGTCGGGCAACTCCGCCATTTGCTACACATCGGCCTCGCTCATCTTTGACATGATGTATGAGTGGTTCAAGATCTACCCCGGCGAAAGTCTATTGATGGGAGCCACGGCGCACCCGCTCAAGAAACTCATCCATCTCTTTTTTCATGCGTTGGGAAAAACATTGAACCACGGTTTTCCGCCCATCAAATCCGTGATGTTTGTGGATCCGTGCAATATCATGTTTACCAAGGTGGGCATGCAGTTCTCTAAGCCGGACCACAACGAGCTTCGCTTGTACCCAGAATTGGTTCCCGTAATGGCATCTGTATACAGGACCATCCACTACTTTGAGAGCCGTCTGATGTTGTATGGATATTCCATGGCAAACGAGACAATTTTGGACCGCCAGTATCTCCAGTCAGTGGCCGCGCCTGCTCCCAAGGACTGGGAATATAGAGACATCATCCGCATATGCCCCCCAAAGATGCGAGGCGAGACGCAGGTGACCAGATTCTCCTCGGGCTATTTCAAAGTGGAGAACTTTGCGTTTCCGGACTCGTTGCTCACCAATGCTACATGTGCGGAATTGATAGCCCAGGAGGCGAACCGCCAGAAGAACGCGATTGCAAATGAACCGTTCCTATTTGATTTCCACCTCGGGCTTTCGAACCATGACTTCAACCCAGAACTGATCATCAAGTGCCACGTAAACCTTCAGAGTGAGCAGCTCAAAAAGAGGGGCCACATTCCAGTGGAGAGGGCAAAGCTCATAGTCGAGACCTTGATTCAGGCGCACTGCGAGGTGGATGCTGCTAGGAATATTGCGGCTTAAGCACAAGAAAGCAACCGAAAGATCACTGACCAGAGCAATGACTATGAAAGTCTCACCCCTATGTGAGAGCCACCCACGGACTATGCAATTAGAATACAGAAGTTCACATGTGCGATATTTCATGTGGTGTACGGGTTTGCTCTTCAGAGTCCGTCGCACTGTGATCTCGTGACGAATCGCCCGCACCCCATGGGCTGCTTGCGCGCGATATATGCGGGCCTGGGTAAGAAATTTATGGTACATGGCATCAAAACAAATTACAGTCTGAAAGCGCACTACAAGCCCTTCTATTTCACGAAGCACGAAAAACATTCATGGTTCATTGCGCGAATGAGGGCGTCCGGCTCTCTGAATGAGGGAGTTTCGGAGCGCCGCGCCCAGTACTCAGCCCATGTAAGAATTGATGCAATGCTAACTTCATGACATAACGCATTGCGCACGCCATGCACGTCGCAAGGCAGGCTTGCGCAACAATACTGCTTTGAGACACAATGGGCGCTACCAATGAACGGAAGCATATGGTGCCAAACACCAAAGGTATCGGGGTCACCAGGTCAGGTACTTGCAAGACAACACGGAATGCGTCACGTGAAATACGTACGGAGTCGTGTACAGTAACCCTCGGCATGCGGTGCTTCGCTCGGACCATGCAAGCTCAACACATGCGTCGGATGCTCATGCGGTACTATATACAGGCCCGTATTTCACTTTCCCGGTGGAGGGCCCGTTCACGGCATCGCCACAGGCACATTTCTTTCAGTGCCATTTACAAACTCAACCCAACTACTCACATCCTGATGGCCGGCTCCAAAGCACCCCGGCGCAAAAAGCACTGCAACTCCAAACTTGGATGTGCCACGTGCAAGCGGCGCAGAGTCAAATGTCTGGAGGATCTTCCCGAGTGCTCCAATTGTGCCAAGCACCATTCTCATTGTGAATATCTTGACTATAGTCAAGAACAGCTTGAGGCATTTCGCCGGTGTAAATTGGAGCAGCAGAAATTGAACAACCCCAGCCTGATAGCGCCCCCTTTGTCTGGGCCGGAGGACCAGCTAGAGCTGCTCTCATTAGGAGCAAGCTCAGCTCCAAACATGCTATCTCCAACCACCATCCACAATCAACGCACATTGGAAGGTTGTGAGGTATCGCTGCGAGGCAGTCATCTGAGCGAGCATAGCCGCCTGCCAAGTCGTCAGCTGTCGTTTCCATCTGTGGCAGAAGGGCTGACGTCTTCGCACAGCGATTCAAACATGAATATCTCGCTGAACACGCTGGTGAACAATGTTTCATTAAAGGAGCTCAATCCAAGTGTTTATTGGCATCAGACTCCCATGTGGCAAGCCCAGCCCCGAGAGATTGCACCCGGTAACTTCATGAATGACCAGTTGGGTGCAGC
>WFIW01000105.1:0-16859 GCA_009756535.1 Metschnikowia sp. UFMG-CM-y6306 | reverse complement strand
CGTCATCTCATCGCATTGGTGGTCTACTCCTTATTGGTTGATTGCATGCGCTCCTTCATCGAAGTACCTTGACTCCATGCAGGCCAAGTACTCGTTGACAGGATCCCTCCTAGATGGCATCCTTCCGGATGTAAAGCCATTGTCATGATTCCTAAGGAACTTCAGTCCAACAAATTCTCCACATGCCTGGTTCTCTGTGCTTACCTTGGTCCCAGCCAGGATCGTGCCGGAGGAAAGTTCTTTCCCTTCGATCCCATGCATGTGTTTCCATGCATGTATTTCCATGCATGTATGTGAGTCTTCTCGAGTACGACAGTGAATTCTTTTCCATACCTATGATCTATCTGCATCGGATCTCGAGATCCTCAAGAACACGGGATTCCTGAACCCCTGGTGGTTTACGAACTCCTCCTACACTCAACCGTGTAGATGCAGGGCGTTTAAAGAACACTGCCCTAGACAATATGTTTACTCCCACTGTGGTAGCGGGAACCACTCTGGACGAAGTGACCGGTGCGTACGATACTAACTCAGTGCAAAGAGCTACAATGCTTGCTGATACCATCACGTTCCCTACAGTCACCAAGAGGCCTCATACAGCATTGCCATCTGAACTGAGCCCTGGACTTGCGTTGCCACTGACCTGGCTGCTTTATTCATTAAGTGAACCTGATAACTCCTTCCCCTAGATAAAGGCACGGAACGCCACGGGCACCAAATTTTGAGTCAACTCTAGGATTGGGCACCTTAGCATAGACCAACAGCCCAAAACGCAACCTTACTCTTGAGGAAGATGATGGCCTGGGGTCATCCCATAAGTCGATAGGACGGCGTAGATTAAGTCCCCTCGTAGGCATCCAGTTTATGATTTTGACTGCTTCGAGAAGAGCTTCCGGCCAAAAATTAATGGGTAGCCTTGCATCCCGGAGCAAACACCTTGTTTTCCCCTTGCTATGGTTTTCTGTAACTTCGAAGACCATGATATCGGACCCCCCATGAACATTGCAAGATATCCAGTCCGTGACTGTCTTGTTTCAGTGTTTGTTACTAGGTCTGCATCCACAAACACCTCCATGTTCTCAGTGTCCTCTTGATAATATTCTCTTTCCACTTGACCACACAGGTGTGGAACAAAATGAAGTGGAGGAACGTCAGGAGCACGGAAAAATGAGCAGTTTCCAGTCAGGGTTGATTTCAGGGTTGATTTCAGGGTAGATTTCAGCGTAGATTTCAGGGTAGATTTCAGAGTTGATTTCAGGGTAGATTTCAGGGTAGAGTTCCTTGCCAGGGATGGTCTCCTTGTCACTGGGAGAACTTGGTCTGTTCAATTCCGTTCATGTGGTGGAGTCGTCTGCTGGTTGCAGAACTCTGGTTTGTTGGCTGAGACAAGGCGTACTCTCGGGTACTGAGTCCTTTTGATGACATTTGCATTCTGTACGTCGGTGGATGGGAACGGACTCGAAACAGGAAGTTATTCAGTGCTTCTAGAAAGCTGGCCAGGAGTGTTTTTGTGTGCCACAGCATTTGGGGTCATATGGTAGATACGCACCTGCAGCTAGTCGTGATGGAATGGTGATATCGGCGCTAAAGTTGCTACCGGCTGTACGGGCCGCTTCCGGCCACCCAGGAGAAAGGGAACAATGGGACGGACCCCGCATAGGTCCGGTCCAAGGTATCAGTATAGCATAGGAAGCACCCTATACCATCCATAGCCTCTGCCCATGCACACCATCCATAGCCTCTGCCCATACACACCATCCATAGCCTCTGCCCATACACACTGCCCATACATATCAGCCACGAAGGCTCGGACACTTAGACATAAGACCAACGAGGAAGGGTGGCACGAGACTGGACCATATGGCACTCGTAACCTGCACAGAACGCCCCGCCTCGCAATAGTCTCTGTCCTTTTGCCAAACCAAGTGCTTTGACTCTATACAAAGCGCCCTTTAGCAGAAGAAGCGGTACTGAGCGCTGCCAACAATACGGCGTGCATGCAATGCAGCGTGCAGCGATACTGGCGGGGTCCTTGCCGGAGTGGGCCATTGGGAAGCTGGTGCGGGCACGACCTTTGGCTATACCGGTTCGCGGGTGGGTTCTGCTGCGAAAGCTCGGCTGCTCCCTCTTCTGGGGTGCACTGACATCCGAGGGCTGAAAATTGCTGACTTTGGCTGTTTTCATGGATCTGTTTGGGAATTGTTTGAAAGTCGAGAAAAGAAAAAGCTTGCTGTGGAGAACATCGAAAGAGTGTTTCAAGGCTGAGCTGAGGAAACAAAGCCTGAGGGGAAAGTCTAAGGGGAAAGTCTAAGGGGAAAGCCTAAGGGGAAAGCCTAAGGGGAAAGCCTAAGGGGAAAAGTCTAAATTTAGGGAAAGTCTGAAGGAAAAAGTGTTGGGAAAGTCTGAGATCAAGGAGAAATATCTAGTTTGAGGGTTCAAGTGTACCCCCGATTTGGCTTAATGCGTATACCCTCGGAACCAGCTGCTGAAGCTTCGGATAAGTGCAACCTGGTGTTCGGGGCTCGATTTCAGGTAGAACGGTTTGACTCAGTCTCTGGAAAGCACAGTCAGAAAGAGCCGTCGTCTGGTCCGCTGTGTCCTGCACCCGTGCACCGCAGTCACACCCGTGCACCACAAACCCGTGCACCACAACCGTGCAACAACTACCCATCGCAAGCACCCAATCACCGCCCAGCTAAAGCAACACTCCCTGGAACTCCGCCCGGGTATAGCCCACTACTTCACCCGCCACTAGAGATTGCATGCAGGATCCAGCTTACAACTTCATTCCCCGCAACCCTAGTCTTGGGCTCCGCTTGTTAACCCCCATAGTCCCCGCTGCCGACAATAGGCCAGCGCTCTTCCTCCTCACAACCGCCCAGTGTCTCTTTGGGCTTACATGCCTCACGCGGCGAACTCCGAGGGTTGGCGAGGGCCGAGTGTTCGCCCGCTTGGCCACAGCCATGCGCTTCGTCAGTGGCAGCTGTGCCATCTTTCTCTCTGGGCTCGAGTACACTCGTCTCGTGTTGCCTTACGATCCCTGGGCCGACGAGGCGCGGTACTGGCGCCAATGGGCCATCAAAAATGGCCAGAAGCCGCTGTGGTGGTTCGGAGGCGGCAACTACTACTCGCCCATGTCCATGCAGGAATGGAAAGACAAGACTGTCATATGGATCGAAAACACCGCCAACGCCTTGGAAGCGGAAGATGATACTGGAGACGCACTGAATGCCCCTGCAGATGCGCTCTTGGACCTTGGAAAAATCCCCATCGGGCCTCATACTGCCCTCAAGGCGGCGGGCGGCCGGGCCTATAGCGACATCTACCAGAGTTTAGCTCAAGTCAACGACCAGAAAGCCTCAGAACTTCTTTCTGGCGACTTGGCTTCGGTCTCCGAGCTCAACAAAGCCGCCCGCATGGACGCTATTCTCGAAGGCTCCAGCCGTGTGGTGTATAACGCCCAGTACACCAAACCGCACGTGCAGCTCGGCACTCACGTGATGGACTCCGATGACGATTTCGACATGGTGTGGGCCAACTTTGAGCCATGGGAGGAGTTGCGTCAGGAGACGGACTTTGATATCCGTTTGATTCCGCGCTGGCGTAGTGCCGACGAGCCGGTATAAAGACGCTTTGCCTCCTCACTTTTGACTGCCAAATGAGGCTTGGAGTGCAGGTGACTTTGGTGACATGGCTGGTTTGGTGGCATGTTGAGGTTCTAAGATTGAGGTGCACGTCTGATTTGTTGAGGGGTTTTCCATGACGTTTCGCTGTATCGATGTGGATCCAGGTTTCCAGCGATGATCTCAGGAAAAAGTTGTTGCTAGCGGCTTTGAATGTCAAGGGGCTCTCGGCCCTAGATGATATTGCGGCAGTGCTTTCGCTTGATTGTACATTGAGTTGTGTCCTAGGAGAGGGAATTAATGGTGGACCCCAAAAATTCAATAGCCAAGGCTCCCACTAAAGCCGACTGGCCAAGAAGGCTACCTGTACGTTGAGTGAGATTGTTGCTGATTGTGTTCATTTATTCCCAGCTAACCGAAAATACTCGTTGCCGCCTGCAATTGGATGTACATCTCGCATCAGGTTTGCGGTGTAAATTTCCAATGTGACAGCATCAAAAGGGCCTAAGATTCACATACCGCCGCTGCTGTGTCTTTTTCACTGACTTACTCGAAACGAGGTGCTAGTCATTCTGACCCCTGAAAATGTATTGGTTTGTTATGCGGCCAGTATTGGCGTACATGACTGGAAATCCAAGTGGTGTATGGTCTTATTGAATTCCAAGGATATACTATGTATCTTTCTTGAATGGACGAGCAGATTGTACCGCTTCTACACCCTTCAGACGAGGAATGTGGCTTGCATCCAAGAAGCCGTGTGGACATGATTGTCGAATTCTAGTGATCAAAAAGACCAGAGCTACTGGTATCTGTTTGCATTTACGAAATTGTGGGCCATGTGATGGTGGGGCGCCCTTATAAAGAAAGCTTGATGGCGTCTGCTTCAGCCACTGCATGTTTTCAATGCTTGAATGAGCGGGAGATTCAGACTTTGGGGGCTAGTGCTAGGGAACCAGAGAAACATGCTTGAGCAATCAACGTATGAGGTATCCCACGTGCCAGCGTGCTGTCACCTAGTTTCGAAGGCCGGCTGATTATGTGACCAGGCCAGCCGAACACGGATCATCACGCCAGCTTCGCCGAAGAAGCACCTCACCGGCAGAGATTAGCCGTATCAGCCGTTTGCATCTTGTGTCTTTGGGCGAGCTGGGCGAAAAGCTCTAATTCTTGATTCCAGTATCGAGAGGCAGTGAATGTTTTTTCAACCTTTTATGTGAACCATCCCTGACGAAGATTATGGTCCCATAGATGTCCATTAGGCGAGAGGTGTTCAAGCGCAGCTATGGGATGCTTCGTTCCTAAGCATCCGGCTTGGGGCACATGAACTCTACTCCATGGTAGCCATCGGATGCACATCAGCAGAAGCCTCGGACATTGGAAACCACGAGTCGAAAATTGGCTTTTTCACTTCGACTGGATCTTACTCCAAATTGTTCAATCTAAAAACGCCCAAAACGCAGCATTTGATCTCCACCCCGCTAGTATGTGCATACCAACCCGCTGCTGTTCAATGAAAGGAGTGTACGCTTCAATTCTGTTGCGCCCGGCCGTGAAAAGGTGACCTGTCATTCATGGAAATCAGAGATGAAACGAAGGCTGCGAGAATCTTTCTCACTCAGCCATACATATCAATAGATGCTAAGGCTTTGATTCTTAAACTGAGACTGGGGGTATTTTAGTTGGATCAAACATGGGACATTCACCGTTCTCGACCAAGCGTTGACTTTGTCGAAGTGATTTGATAACACGGACATCCCGAATGATGGTGTGTTGGAGGTGAGAGTGTGAACGTAAAAATCAGTTCCTGGATCAATGGTTGATCAGTTTTTCCATGGATCAACCACAGAGTGAATTCCCCACGACCCTTCGAGATTGTCGACACAGATCTGGTAGCGTGAACTTCTGCACTGGGCTGAATCGCATCAGGTGCTTGTTCGAGCTTTCGTGAGTGTTTCTCCAGGGATTTGACCAAGTGACCGCATAGAGCCAATAAGGTCCCTTGTATCTGAGCGTACGGGTCCATCGCCGACACTACAGGTTCTCTCGAGGACACTAGTGAGGGTAGATACCCATGTGAACACCATCCATATTCTGCACTGCATGTGGCTCTTTACCTCCACTGAAGGGTGTTGCCTTTTTACTCTGGTCGCTGCTATGCATTCCTGGACGGTGCTACGTGCACGTGTTAGGCTTTTACAATTTACGTGACTCGCCACAAGTTTCGGACTTTGGACCAGCGGACTTTGAACTCGATCAGAAGAGATTCCCGCAAGAAAATCGGAAGATGAATATATGGATATTGCAAGCGCCTACCATCCACTCATCCCCAAACGGAAATGCCTCGCTAGCCGCCCTTGTTAGCAACAGCCAGTTCTGCAAAGTAATATGGTGTCCATAAAGCAGCTATATTGCAGATTAGTGCAGATATACCCGTCGGTTGGTAGCGACTCATCTAGAATGCTGAATGCCTTTTCCCTTCAGCAAACCTGATCATCATCTCTTTCCAGTTGACGACACAGGTGGGAACAAAATGAGGTGGGTAAAACAGGGGGAACAAAATGAGGTGGGTAAAACAGGGGTTCTGGGGCCAGTTTACGTGAGTCACACGAATGGTGAAGGACTTGGACCAAGCGACTGGAGACAACTGTCTGTCGCTACAAGGAATACCGGGTTCAACGTTCAGGTTCAGGACTCCGTGAAAGAAAGGGATAGAGTCAGCCGGTAGTTTCTTTGGAGATTCGGCTGGACAACCCGTGCCAATGCTCATAGAACTATTGTGGATGCTGCGCGAATTGAAGGCAACAAAGACGACGGAGTGTCTGAGTTGAACCACTATTAAGACGCTAAGCTACCAATACACTCTGGCCCGAAGCTCTCCTTGAAATATCATGTTTTTCCCTGAAGTGTGCATCCTTTCGGCTAGTCCGTTCTGGTGTGACGCATGGGGAACGGTGAATGCTCAATGCCTGAATCGTCTCAAAAATCCACAAGCCGTCCGCTGCGAAATTCTCCTCCATTGTCAGACCGGAATTCGGCCTGTAGTATTTCTTCTGGAACTTCGTCTGGCTCGGAAGGATGACACGTTTTATCCAAAACCAGGCATTACGTTTACAAGCAATGGAATAGCTTCAACATACCTGGTGTATTGATCAACAATGGTTAGAAGATAATCGGACTTGTCAAAGGCCGCACGCCTATAGGTCCACCCAAAGGCCGCACGCCTATAGGTCCACACAAATCCACGTGCGTCAGTTGTAATGGAGCGTGGCCCTAGTCTGTGATGCACGTCTCTTCGGTTCAGATTACCAGCCTTCATTGTTGCACACACTTTACAATTTTGCGATATCTGCCACGGGTGATTCTTTGGGTATTGCTCCACGAGCGCACGGTCAGTTCATTCGGATTGTTCCATAGGTTTGGAACAACGAGAAAACTTTGTATTCATGAGTCGTGTCTCGATGTAATACCCAACACGGGTTCCCATCTCCGGTTCACATCACGGCTCACATCTCCGGTTCACATCACTGGCTCCCATGCTCGACTATCAGGAGGTGGGCGACCAAAGTGTGACGACACATGAACGACCGGGTGGAACCGTTCGGTACGCGTCTTTGGATGGAGACAGGCTGACGCGTCTGCATCCCAACGATTTCTTAAGATTAAATCAACCTAGGTATTCTGCGCATGTTCTGTCCATGGTACGTACATAATATTCGGGGTAAGTCACCAGTAAGGACTCGGTTATCTTCCAGTTTTTAAACCGGCATTGTCCTTGTAAACCTGTTGTGGAAAGTGCCTTACACTGCCCTGCCATGTCATCAGGGGCGGGGAACTTTCGTCATCCCACCAAATCTTCCTGGTATAAAATTATTTGAAGCAAAGCTATAAACAAGAGGCAGGAGAAGAAGATTGCACAAAAGTGAGTTGAATTAGTTGAAAAGTGAGACTCGCAGTCCGAAGAGCTTCTTTTTGACACCTTAAGTCTTTCCTCTACTACGTGTGGGGAAACCAAGCGGGAGAGTAGCCATTGAAATACTCCAGAAATAGACATAGGTACGAGGCAAAGAGTGACTTGTTCCACAATTATTTGGTGTATTTTAATCACCTCCCGGTGGCCAAGCTGGTAAGGCACAAGACTGTAATGGATAGGAATCTTGCGATCGGACGTTCGACTCGTCCCTGGGAGACCATTTTGCTGCCCAGCGAGTTAGTCTGCGGAGTATCGCTGCCAGTGTGCTCTGCCGGAAAGAAGGTGTGCTCTGCATTTATCATGCTCGCGATTTTTGCCAGTGGTAGAACATGAGAGTGGGCCTGCGGGAATGGAATCTTCGTCGAGCTGCACACAGGAACAAGGCTAAAGTTAAAGGTCATGTCGGCGTGCACGTCTATGCCAAAGCGCTTAGTACACGCCTTACCTTCTATCTCCTGTCTGAGCTGTTGTACTGACGACGGCGCTGCCCTACAACCGACAGTGGTAAGGCCCCTCTGCAATACACAAGAAAGGAAATGCCGCCCATTTCAAGAATTACTCAAAAGAGAGAAGTTTCGAGCATTTGGGGATCTAACAGAAAGTAATGACCTGAGAACGCCCACCTTTAGTTGTTAGAAGACAACTTAACACCCCAGATTAGGGGATTTTACACATTCCAACGGCATGATCAGCAATGTGCCCTGTGTGCATTTGAAATGTGGCCAATTCCGGTGTGTGCCACAGGAACTACATGTTGCCCGAAATGTGGCCATCATAACTCAAAGTGTGTCTTTTGCGTGTATGCGTTTCAGCCCATCCTCAGTTACAAAGCGCTATGTAATATCCAATCTATAAGTTACTACATTGACTAGGCAGCGATATGTGGGTGTTGTGTCTTCCAAGACCACCGAGTAACAGAGTGGTTTGAGGTACAATCCTCAGTTCCTAAATACGCTGGCTGGAAAGGGACTTGTAGTGACATGTGCAAACGTCTCCTAAGTCCCCGGGGCCTGAAATAACCACGTGCTTATAACTACTAGTTAAAATATCTATGACTGGTATAGAGCTGTAATTATGTGAAGTCAGGAACGGCGGAGTCGGCTATGCCGTGGCCTATATCAAGTCTTGAAAGGATCTTCTCTTTTCGACCATGTGCCTGGCATGACCTTCTCTGAATTTGTGATTGGGGCTCCAAGGCTTTTATGGCTACGGTTGTTTTCTCTGTGTCACCTCGACTACTGGTCCTTGTCAAAGGTGTATTGTTCCTCAATCCCGCGTTGGGGTCTGTTCCACCTTGACCTTCCAAAACCTTGCGTTCGTATCGATTCGAAGGCTGGTCTTAGGCAACCTTATACTGTCCTCTGAGCCCTCGGGCTCTGCCTGGCTTGCAATTCCTTCCCTCTTGTTAAACATGGTTTGAAATTATTACTTGACTGGTCCGCTTTGAGATTAGCACTTGGCTGGTCCGCTTTGTCCATCAGTGAACTTGTGACACTGTCACCTGGACATTTGGACTCTTGGCAGCAGTGGAAACTGAGCCACTAGTGCACAAGCCTTTGATGTCTCACTCGTTGGTTGATACTGTCAACACTCAGCATGTGAAGCATGTGTCTTGTCCAAGAAATCACCGTTATCCAAGGACTAGTGCCTGTTAATTTCCACGCCAAATCTTGCTTTTCGATCTTACCGGTCCCTTTGTCAGCCCGGTTGGTATGACTACTCGCCCTTCCTACTATTGATGAACGTTACTCGCAGTTGATTGCACCATAATTTTACACTGTCGGCAGTAGCGAAGGTGTGTGCTTTCATGGTACACGAAGAACTGATTGTAATAGCTGGGCGACAGAGGCAAGTAGCCGTGTGCTCAGGTCTACGCTACAACGTTTTCTAAATGTATTATTTTGAGGTCCAATGACCCCACCGCTTTCTGTCTCCATGGCTTCTACCGTCCCAAAATTGCTGGCTCGAGTGGTGGTCTAGAAAAGTTAGGCTCTTCTGGTTTGGTTGGCGAGGGCCTAGCTTGCCGTGTTTCAAAATCCCGTCCTGATGCCAAGGCTCATTACACAATATCCACGATCCCACCTCTAAGGGTTCATCTCATTTTCACAATCCAGAAGCTTCAATGGGGTTCATTACCGCACCGTTCCCCAGGTCACCGCATACCCCTCCAGAAGTGCACTACCCTTGCAATTACCAGACTCACCTTCAATATAGTTAGTAGAAGCCCTGAAACCTAGGCACCGGCGAAACCATTGGATTGGCCTTTTTTTTCTAGCAATATCATTAGTCATTTTGGTAGTACTTGGACAAAGACACTGCTGTGCGGTGTCAAAGTTCCAATTCAAACATTCAATTCCGCCAGTGTGGCGTCAAAATTCAAACAGCGGTCAATATAGTTCATGACTCAGCAAAGGTAAAGATCTATCAGTCCCCTTGAGGATCGTAAACAAACGTCACGAAGCGCAGAGTCACCTCATCATAAGTCAGTCGCAAGCCGGCGCGGGCGCTGCCCACTTTTTGGCAGAGCCCTTTGGCTTGGTGCATTTTTATGTCCAAAACCTTGCCGGCTCGCAAGTCAATGCACTCTTCAAGGAAGCTAGACTGGCGAACAGGGCTAATACAATCAATCACTTGGTCCAACTGTGTGCCTGAGAGCGCCACGTTGCCTTCCATTGGCTTCCAAGCCTCATGAAATTCGCCCTGATACCGTTTCTGAAGATAGCATGCTTTCTGGTAACCTCGAAAAATATTGACTAGGGTCAGCTTGTAGCCAATAAGGGTGTTTTCAATGCTACCCGTTATGCTTTGCTCCATTTCCTACAAAGCCTCCAAGTCCTCCATGATTCCCAAGAGCAGTTCTTCGTAGTGGTCTAGGAGGGAATGATCTGAATGGTGCTGGGGTGAGGGTGAATGGGATGAGTGTGGTTCAGAATTAATATGGACTGCGCAGAATTTATCATCATAGCAGTCCAAAACATCCAAGGATGTCATGGAACTCGGGAGGCAGTCTGCAAGGTACCAGAAGTCGTCCAAGTAGTCGTCTAGGAAATGGTCATAGTCAAAATCAAGACTTTCATCACGAAGATTGCAAGCCATGTCCGTGCATATCTTCACAAAGGCTTCCCCCGTCAGCTGGACCTTTCTTAAAAGGGAAAGAAGGTAGGGCGTGATTTGGTCCTGGAACTCATACTGTGCCACGAGCCACTTCCTACACTGAAACATCATGGCGTCTTCAAATTGCACCCGGTCCAGCAAAGAGGAAAGCGGGCCAGTATTCTTCTTTGGCGAATAGTACAGGCGGAGGTACAAGTCAAGTTCTGAGACACCCTTGAATTGTGGTGCAGGAGTTACTTCAATCCCCGAAAACTCAAGGTCCTCAAAACTGCTAAACTCAGTTGGCCGCTCGTAGTGTATCATGATTCTCATGCGTGCCAAATATTGGCTAAATATCTCGACAATTTCAGTTTGGTAGAGGAAGTTTAGGTCCACGTCAAGACACGCAAGTTCGAAGGAGTTACTGTCGAGTTTAGGGACCAAGATTGCTTCCGTCTCAAGTGTAGCCCATAAATGACCCTTTGGCCTGCACATCCAACCCTCCAACGTTGTTTTAGATTTACTCCAGCCAGGTATAGCACTATTCACTGTTACAGAAGCGTGCGGGGTCTCTTTGGCCGGTCCAATTTTTGCTGGGTGGTGTGCACCAAGAGCCTTCTCAGTCGAAGGATAAGCGGAACAGGTTTCTGGTTCGACTGCAGTTTTGTCAAGGTCAATAGTGGCTACAAACTCTTTACAAAAGACTGGGAGCATGGCCGGGATCCTTTCTTTTATAAACAATGGGCCATTGTATTTTCCCGGAGGGATCAACGCTTGGGTCATTTCAAATAGAACCTGGCTAAGGCATTTGTGCGAAGATATTTGGAAAGGACCACTTTCAGTTGCGGCTAGTAGCCTGCCTTCAGACGTTTTTGTAGACTCTGTTATCACCTCCAATGGTGCAGGCTTGCACATCCCAAGTGATAAACTTTCAACAGTTGGTGGCCCCTGCTCCTCGCCTTGCGAAGCTGCTTCATCAATTTCGAACTTGGCAAGTTCAGAGTCCGAAAGAATCTCCACCTCGGGAATTCTGCAACCACCAAAGTCTTCAGCTGCAACTAAGGTTTTGGAGTCGTCTGTCTGGGAACCGTTCCGGTATAGAAGTGTTTTTTGTGCACTAGCAAAAGCAGAGTCGGGGTCCCAGGCGTTGGTGCTGAAGTTCTCAACTCGCTTACTTTTGGTTATCAAATCGACGCTTGCAGGGTCACTGGCAACTCTTGAAGCAAACACCGCTTTGAGTTTAAACACTGTGCGGTCGCGCCTCGACGAACTATGGGGCACGTTTCGCGGTTTCAAAGCGCATTCAACCGACTTGCAAATGCAAGCTTTCTGAAGGAAGCAAGATTTGTGCTTGGTCAATAACTTGAGCTTTCCGACCAATTTACCCCATTTTCGGGTGGCTTTGAAGAGGTGCTCGTGTATCTTTTCCTGCCGCTTCAGGCTCTGATTCGCGGGGCGCGCGCTTTCGCAGCCAAATCTGGGTGCAGCCGGCATTCCCTTTTTGGACACGACAACCCTTTTGGCCTGCAACACCGATTTAAGTTTCCGCCTAAAGGACAGCCTGGTCGGTTTTATGCCTACCGTTGCATGGTTGGATACTGAGGCAGGTGCAGGACCGTAACCGCGTTGCCATTGTTCTAGACTGGCCGCACAGCTGTGTTCGCAGCGCGATTTCCGGGTCGAAAGTCGAGTATCTGCAGTTGTGACATGCATTTTGTGCCCGTCAGGTTTGTACAAATTAGTCAGAAGGTTTTCTCCAAGTAGAAATTTGGTTTGGTCTCTTTCGGTGGATCCCTTTACAATATCGCCTTTCAGCGGTTGGCCCAAGGATTCCAAAAAAGGGTGTTTGGGATGAAACCGTTGCTTTCGTCGCTCAATCGTGGTAGGAATCGGAAAGTCCACGGAGAATTTCGATACAGGGTCAATTCAGAAAACATCTTTAAAAGTGGTGCATTAACTGGAACTGACTGATTTCACGGTAATTCTTGCTGAGTATTTAATCACCAAAGATGAAGGTGAGGGCTTATAATAAACACAGAGAAAGTTTATTGGTACAAGACTTGTGGGAGACAATTCTGTGATGACAGACACGGAGTACAAGAATGTGCGCAATTTGGAATACAGGCTGGATCCACCAATGTGCAGGCACCCAAGTTCCGAAGTAACTTTCTCCCGTTGTAGTATGAGCCGCTCAGAGTCCGCTCTATCAGAGTCTAAATGAATTAATTGGCAAAAAGTGTTAAAGAAAAGGAAGCTTTCAGCTAGTGATTTTTGGTAGGTCCCTTTTCCAGACTAAAGTAATCAAAACATTTGGACAACTTGAAAGATGCACCTTTGAACCGCAAATTGAAAACACCCATGACACCTTGAATGGTGAATCCACAAAACAAGCCACGAAGGGCTCGCTCAAAATGCGCTCACACAAAGCGTCGTCCTGCAAAAATTTCCGCGATATGCTGAACAGTCTGCCGCAAATGCGCTCTATGGAAGATGTATCACACATGACTATTTTTCCTTCCGCAATACCCATGATCAATCCCTTTTGAATCGGACAGATTAGATCCTACGTGTGGCCGAATGTTATCAATTGTGTGTTCTGCAGTACCTTTGGCCTGATAGACCATGCTGAAGGTGCTTGTAGTAGTGGTGGAGAGGGATAGCTCCAAAAATAGCAACGGTGGGAAAGGAAATCCTTTGTTTTCATGAATATATGGTTTTCGTGGTATTTCGAGTCCATATCGAAATTTCTCTTGGAGTATCAAAATAGATTGAGCAGGAATCCAAGAAACCTTGTTCAGGCCCTTTTGAATTTAAAGTATAGTTTGAATCGAGAGGAATATCCCCTTGAAGCACGAAATTCACGTTCATGTGACTAAGTAGAAAGCCATATGCAGGTTGAAGTTGTTAGCCCTTCCAAATCTGGTTCATAAACTCAACCCTAGTTTGGTTTGACCCGGTAGCACTTAGCGTGTTCTTTGTACCCTAGTTTTGGCTCATCTCGGTCACCTAGTAAATATTCTCGTCCATTATCAATATCTTCAAGATAAAGCTGCATCTGTCCAGGAGCTTTATGCATCAAGTCGCGTACTATTTGTTACACCTCAAGCCAGTAATGCTAGCTGTGTTCAGTGTCGGCCGTGGAACTCTCCCCTGAGACTTTCGAAGAAAAGCGAGGCCAAGATATCTTCACTGTCTCATCTTGGAATTTCCGAACGTTTGCTTTGCAATAGTTGGCATTCTTGATTTTCTTAAAAGCACCTCACTCGAACTCTTGATTTGCTATGTATTTAATTATTTACTTTCAGAAATAGTCTAACTAGATGCATGCTCGAACACCCATAATTCTGTATTTCATTCAAAAGGTCCACAAAGGTTTGGTTGAATCCTCCTGGAGCTTAGAAAGTCCTCTCAGAGTCACCATTAGTGTGACGTATCCGCCCGCATTTGAGCAAGAGAGGCAGGTAAAATTCTTTGACCAGTTTGGGCCTTTGCAAAGCGGGTTTTGGTCCTTGTCGCATGAGCACTAAACGTTAAGTGGTCCTTGGAAAGGAGATGCCGAAGCCTGATCCGCAAAGCGCACTGGCCATTGGTAGCAGCGCAAGACTTGGATAAAAACGTCAGACTTTCCAAAGAGAATGGTTGTGAGTCCATGGGAGGCTCTTTAGACTTTAGGTTCCGATAAATTAGCATGGGGCATACTCCCTCGTAAGTTCCTTTGTGTTTGTACTGATACCAGAGTCATGGTCTTCCGGACCGCCAATTTCTCTGGCCCGAAACGTTTCACGATAAATTGCGAAATGCCAGGATCAAAACCCTTTTAATCTTCAGTTGCTCCCAGCAGTTGGCACAAAGCTCTTGGCACTTTTGGGGCTACCAAAATCGTATTTCGGAGACATCTGGACAGCAGTCAGAGTCCGCTTACTGCTGTGAAGAGACTGGACCGGTAGAAGGGGATAAAATAGTGGTTTCACATCCCGAGCTTGGGCATTCAAAGTCTGGAATTTCCGTCAAGACTTGGTCAAGGCTGTCCATGGCGGGAAAAGAGGCACGAACGCGGAGGAGGAGCACACAAGAATGCTAAGAATTCGGGTCAGCTGTGTTTGATTCCAAATTGCGGAAGGTGAATCAAAGCCGAAATGGTATTCTCAAAACAAGTCACAAATAGACCCGAAATTGTAGGTGGAAAATCCCGGCTCCAAGTTAAAAGAGACTATCACCTTTTGAAAGAGGCCCAAAAATCTTTGGAGGTTGCAAACCTGGTGGCTGCGAAATTGCAGTTTTGCGCACCGGTTTTATCAAGGGCGTAAAGGTAGTTCGCATGACGAACCAAACATGCTTTGCCAGTCCGAGTATAGCTTAAATTTCGCCGTAGCCTTTGCACAAGAGAAAATTGACCAAAGGTTGACGGATCAATCCGTGTACGGTCGAAGTGCACATATGCAGGAGCGCCGGCCGCCAATCACAAAAGCCAAAAGTGCAGGAATATGGTTCGAAGCTTAGACAGTGCATGGAAAGTCACTGGAATTTCTTCAAGCTAAAAGTTTGCTTCCGCGAATCTTCAGCTTGGCTCACCAAACACGGCAGGTGCATGAAACTGTTTCAACTTACTATAGTCGATCTCACTATACAGGAATGGGTACGTTGCCCCACACCACTGGTGGCCTGAGTGTGCAGTCGGAAGTGTTATGTACCCTGACCGACCTGAACATCTCCACAGGAATCACACTATGGTCCATTCGTATACTTAGGGTACCCAACGCTTATGTGCAGTACACCGGCTTGTAATCTTTTATATTCTTTATCCGGATCATACCTTGGATGATAAGGTACCAGAGTTTCCAATGGGAGTGACTTTTACCAAAGCTAAGGATAGTCTTCATGGTATCCTCTAGGTATGTGTAGAGAGGTCCATTGGGTTCTGAGGTTTCAGGAAAGTCTCAGTTGAATCTACACCAGAAGTATTTCTTGTGGGTCTGGAATTGGTGGACACTTTTGGCATGTCTTACCTCCGTAATTTATCTGATTACTATTGTAAGCTTGGGAAACGCGTCTCCTTATATAGTATTGGAGTTGGGCCTTCAACATCTTAGGAAGCCAAGGATTAGGCCACTTTGTAAACATCCGTATTAGTGCTTGGTCCTTGACCTTCAACACGGCTTTGGTCAAGATTCCACCATTTACAACACATCCCCGGAACGAGCCCTGCCTTTGTACCTGATGTTTCTTCGCAAAAGAAGCCGCTTACGAAGATGGCGTTCACTCGCTAAAGCTACAGAGATTTTCGTGTTTAGTAGGCAAAGTTGTTCCTTGATAGAGCCAAACAGAGATGAATGGGAAGAAGAACCTAAAGCAAGGGGACATCCACAATTGAATAGGAAACTGGCCACGGTCGAGTCACGGCGTTTGGCCTCTGTTGCGTAGAACTCGTCATCGGGCTATGTACGGCCGAGGAATACTTGGTCTTTCAAGATACTTGATCCGGGTAGGAGGTGTTCAGGGGAAACAGGCTTAAACTGATTGAGCTGGTTACCGGTCAGAATGGCATCTGAGGCCCACCGCCGATGCCGCCTTGTAGCCGTGTAAACACGCGTGGCGCACGACCTATGATGGATCGGACAAAAGTGGTTTGGTGTGAAGGGACAATTTCATACTCGAGATTTCATTATACTCTATAGATTTCATTTCTACATAGATTTTACTCATGCGCTTTAGAATGTATAGAAGCCAGTGAAATACCCCAAACCTTAAATAGTTTTGATTCGTGGTCCTGAACCTGGACCTCCTTGCCTCCAGAGCTCACTGAAGTTTGGACGGAGAAAGTACATGGAGTAGTTTATCCAAGAAACGACATTGCATGACAGCTCTCAAGACGATGGACTCGAGAAGGAATCGCCAGCAAGAAACCACCACATGAGATGTTTTGTAGTGAGAGGCCTTATGGGTTGGGCAAGGCTTAAAGGAGTCGAATATGTCCGCAGTAACAGTGTGAGCTGCAAGGGTTACGTCTAGGTTTCATTGCTTTATAAGCATATACGCTACACTCTACACTAATTTCTTTTCTTTACATTAAAAACAAACACATTTTTTTGGGTCGAGTCGCATTCAGTGTCAGTCACATGCTCCTGTCATACGTATGGCTTTATACGCCCTGATGTTTTAGAGTCAAAGTGATG
>WFIW01000038.1:116424-139010 GCA_009756535.1 Metschnikowia sp. UFMG-CM-y6306 | reverse complement strand
CACCCTCAAACTTTCCATTAAGGACTTCCGACTTGTGCTTCAATGCAACCTTTATAACTTCGGGGATTCGAGTTGGTTTCACAGCATTGGCCTTTGCTGCTCGATCAAACAACGCTGCTTTGCGGCTGGCGATTCCAGACTGGCTTTTTCCAAAGTTGATTGCGATCTTTGTCTTGGGGGGCTCTTTTTTCGCGGCAATAGGAATCTCAGGGATGATCTCCTCGATCTCAGCAACGACCTTATCGCCATGATCTGGTATGGCGCTTTCAGCAATTGACCTTGGAAGTGTCAGCTCCGGCGAGATCAAGTTACCTAGGGCGACGAGGAAGTCTGGAAGAGGAGTATTCAATAGTGTTTGAGCCTCGTCTAGAACTTCAAGAACCTCTGCAGGAACGTCAGCCACCATATCGTGGCCCTCAATGACCTCACATTCAGGAACTATGTCTTGAACATTTGCAACCTCTGGGGTTGTAACCCTGACACTTGGAACCAAGGGGCTTTTGACCCTGACAATTGTGTCCTGAGCTTTTGCAACATCTGGAGTTATAGCCCTGGCACTCAAAATCGACGGGCTTTTTACCCTGACAATTGTGTCCTGAGCGTTTGTAACCTCTGGAGTTACAACTTTGGCACTTGAATTCAATGGGCTTCCAACCCTGGTAATTGCATCCGCGGTACTTGTTGTCCATGGATTTGCAGCCCAAGGATTCTCAGTCCAAGGATTCTCAGCCCAAGGATTTTCAGTCCAAGCATTCTTAAGGTTCAGAATTGTACCGCTGAGACTCGTCAGCTGTGGAATTGTACCCCTCAGACTCTTGAGCTCTGGACTTGCTGCCCCGAGAGCTTGCGCCGTTTCTGCATTGGGAACATTCCATTTCAGTGTACTCCCGTTGAGAGTATTCCAAGTTGGGATTTTATAAGTTTCGACCCTTGCTGAAGCAATCACTTCAACGGCTTTCTCCTCGGCAATTCCGAATTCCGGAATTTCCGTTTGGATAGTTTTCAAGTCCGGGACTTTGACTTCCGAAACTCTAATTGCGGAATATCTTAATGTGGAGGGCCCCGGAGCTCTAACTTGGTGAACCTTTCTTTCAGGAGCCCTCTTTTCAGGAGCCCTCTTTTGGGGAGCCCGTCTTTCTGGATTCCTATTTGCTAGAGGCCTTGCATCTGGGACCCTCGGCTTTTGAGCCCGCTGTGGCTTCAGGTCCAGTTTCCAAGTCTCATATCGATTGCTGCCGAGCCTCGGTTTGTGGGGAAGATCGCGGGCAGGATGGCCCTCTGCATAGAAGAGTTCCGCGTCAAGGCCATATCTAGGCCGGTAGCCCACTTGGTACTTTTTCCAATGTGCATTGGGTGAGGTGCGTGCATGCTTTGCAAGCACATCCCTTGTTTGGTCAGCTCGCGCGGACACCTTCTGGAAATCGCAGTCAAGTTTCGCGCGGTACTTTGACATCTCATCCTTTTCGGTGTTGTACTTACGGGCCAAAACGGCCAAATTATCCGGGTCCGTTGCGTCTAGCGGTCTGCATTGGGGCAAATCCAAATTGACCAAGTCCCTTTTCAAAGACTTGAACCCGGCTCTGAATGCAAAAACGCGAAGTTTGCAAAGAGTGCGACTTCCAGAAAAGCGGTGGACTTTTTTGGTGGCCACGGGACACTCATCGACGCAACAAACCGGCATGCGCTGGATAAAGCAAGCATTGTGCTTTTTCAAGACCCGAGCCTTTTCAAGCAACTTGCTCCATTTCTTGGTTGCCTGGAAATGGACCGCGTGCTGGTTCTCCTGTCGCTTAAGGTTCTTGGGCACGGGTTTACCACCGTGCGCGTTTTCGCACCCAAATCCAGGTGGTGCAGGCATTTCCTTGTTAAACAAGGCAAGGCCTCTGGGCAGCAACAACGTGCAAAGCTTCTGCGTGAATGTAGGCTTTGACCTGACCATATCCAAAGTATCTTCCTTGGGTATACATGCCTTCAGCTGAGCTACGTCGTTAGCAGTGCCGGTAGTCAAGTACCCCATATGGGGCTTGGCCGAGTTAAAGGAAGCGCCCGTGGACTTGGAGTTACTAGTTGGATTTTTAGAAAATTCAGTAGTAGCATGTCTTGGGTTTTCTCTATGGGATTGTTTCCGTTTCAGCTTAGCGGCGTCCGAGAGAAAACCGTCCAACTGAGTTTGCTTGGAGGGTCGTCTGCCGGCACTTGAAGCGGCGAAGGCTGAAGGAAACATGCTCATGGTGAACAAAAGGGTCGTTTTCAAATACTGAAAAGGACGGTAATTCACAGATGAGGATAAAAATCTCTTGTCTGGTCTTCGAGATATCAAACGGCAAGAGGGTTTGCTTTGATGGTGAAGGCGGAAAAGAATAAAGAGTAGAGGAATTTTTATTTTGTGACTGGCTGTACAGATAAGTGTCTCGGCACAGATTGCGGTGCAGGCTTCTCTACCTTCAGCGCAGTGTTACGTGCAGGCGGCACGGTATACACCAGGTACATCGCCAGATAGAGACGAGAAAAGCCAAAGAAGCTGAGTGATTTGTTCCCTGGACAGACCGCATTCTCTTATTAAGACCTAGTAATATTCAGTAAGGCCCAGCTGTTCACATGATTATGGACACTAACTTAGACTAGCAATATCTCATGGTAATATTAATCAACACTGGGCATAGATCCTGTATATTGAGCCACCATGTCCACATTGTTCCAGTAAAGCAGGTTGTAACTTGTCTACTATTATTCGGGCGCTTTTACAAGTTGGGAAGTTATCACCCCGAGGCATTCTAGATTTAGGCATTGTGCCGAATGCGCACACAACGAGAAAAGTGCCTGCACAATTCTTTTCCAACTGCACATAGTGCGTGCATTTAACTCAGCCGCAAAGTCTCAATTCTGTCTATGATATCGTAGCACCGGATCCGAGTGAAATTCGCACAGTTCCTGGTGGTGCTTTTTGCTACCCGAATATTTTCTCTTTTGAATCCATTCTCGAAATTCTTGTATTTATATCAGATATCTTTTTCTTCCATTATAAAAGGTCACTTTGCCAATCCGCGCCTTTTCTGTAAACCGTATCGATCACAACTTTCTCATGATCAAAGTGACACGCAACCAGCAGTCTTTCGCATGTTTACCCAGACAGCCCATTCTTCAAAAGGAAATACTACGAAAAGACATGCTATTGCAGTGAAAAATCAAAAAGCGCAACTCATGTGCGGTGAGGAGTAGCGGATTTTGAGGATTTGTGAGTTCTGTTGCATGAGCTGATTCACTTCAGATTGAATATTGGCAAAAGACCTTTGTACTTTTAAAAAATGGTGTAATTGTTAAGACTAGCCCTAGGTTTAATTAGTTTTGGGTCTTAAGAAGCGTATTAATTCAGAACCTTAGTCGCAAGAAAACATACTGGAATTATGGTAAAGGCACTGTAAAATGTACAATCCCCGAAATTCCAACCGCCTTTTTCGAATTTTATGGAAGTAGTTGAAGTTAAACCAGATCTGCAGAGAGCAACTGAGGAGGGAGGTACCGCCAGCGACTCAATTCCAGAATAATACCGCGTTTATAAGCTGTGACCTTGATGCTTGGCATCTGTATCAAGTTCTAGCCGCGTCTTTCGAGAAGTACTGTATCCCGTTTTGTGAACCTTGCAGTGTTCTGTACCTGATCACACAGATTTGCGCATCTAAAATTTAATACTCACCACACTTCTTATTACACCTTCACCATCAATTGACAATCAGTTGTCCTTTGATATTTGAAGACATTATAAGAGTCCACTGACAACTTCAGTAATACAACCACCGTTGATTTATTCTCCCTTTTCCTGCACCTCCATCACCACCGAGCCTCAGTTTTCCACAAAAACAAGCGAGCTAGAAAACTCCAGTTGGGAACGAAAATGGGACCCTCCCGCTTGGCGGATGTTCTCTACCAAGAGCAGAGAGCGACCCCAATCGTTCATTTCAAGTCGGCCTTGGTATCAGAGCCCACTATGGGATTTTGTGAGCGGGACGATTTACTGCTCACTGCCTCGTATGTTGGCCAGGATCATCTTCCCACTCATGAAACTACGGCAAGGAGCACCCAGAAGATAGTAGGCGTGTCCAATTTTGAAGACAGCTTTGAAACGACCCCAGAGTTGGATGCTTGGTGCAGTAATTTTGTTGCAGCGCTGCAGTATGCATCCGGGGATGGCACTGTAAGGGCTAAGCCCAAAAGGTCTTTGAGTGAGAAAATCAAAAATTTGTTGCTGCCCAAAGGCATTGCCATGTTCAGGAAAGAGATGCCTGCAGCGCCCGGATTTGGGTGCGAAAACGCGCACGCGGCCCACCCAGAAACCAAGAAGCTTAGACGTTTAGAAAACAAGCACGCGGAGCGCTTCCAGGCCACCAAGAAATGGAGCAAGTGGCTTTGCAAGTTGCGGCGTATAAAGTTCCACAATGCCTGCTATGTTCAGAGAATCCCAGTGTGCGGTCAGTCCGAGTGTCCCGTGGCGGGCCGCAAAGTACATCGTCTTGGCGCGAGTCGCACCGTGTGCAAATTCCGGGTCTTTGCAAGTCGGATTGGCCTCAAATCAGTGGACACGGACTTGGTGAATTTTATACGGCCTGCTAATGTGAGGGAAACTGGTACCTGCAAGCTGACCCGTTTGGATAGCGAGCTTCTCGACGAGGAGCGCGTGCTCGCCAAGTACCGCACCATGCTCCCAGGGGATTTCAAAGAGCATATACTGGTGCCTCAGTCCATCCATGTCGATAATGGTACTTTTACTGGGCCATTGACCTGGATGCAAAACAGACACTCTGTGGTTCAAGAGCCTGGCACGGGTGGGCAGGCTACGGCAAGGCTGGACACTACCATTGCCCCAAGCCTATTTGATTCAGGTAAGATTTATTTGATCGAAGATGTTCCCACGTTACCGTTCGTGAAAATGACAGTGGAGAACACCCCAATCTTGGTGTCGCCGCTTCCACAACGCCCAGTGATTGCGGCCAACTTGATCTCACCCGAGCTGACCATCCGCAACGCCATTGCTGGCCATGGCGATAAGGTCATTGAGGAGATTGAAGAGGTTATTGAAGAGGCGGACCAGGGCTTGTCTAGAAATCTCCTGGTCAAGGAGCCTCGAAAATCGTGCCCTGTTGTTACTGGCGAGCAGAGGCTCGGTAAATATGGCCCGCTGACCATAGACAGAAAGTTGGGAGAAGTTATTGGAGTGGCACTAAAGCCAGTTGCTGAAAACAAAGCCCAGAATTGTACTGGCAAGGCTGTTGTTTCCTCGAAGCTGGGGGAATGTGTTGTTCAGTCCAGCAAATCTCTTTGCACTGTCAAGAAGGTAGTACCGGCTTTGGCACCTGAGACGGAATCGGAATTGGACTCGTGGCTCCCCAAACCGAAAAGCCAATTGTGGATCGCGCTTCAAATGGAGACCCTCTTGGTACCTCAGCTTGACGGAAAGTTTCAATTGAGAAGCCTTTCCTTGGATATGAAGCTTCTTTGCAAGTCAAATACCGAAAATGTTTTGGACCAGTACTTGCAATCCTTGCAAGTCGAGGTGTGTGTGGAGGTGCAACAAAAGAAGGTGCGATTCGCAAGCCTGGCCACTCTCGCTTCTGGAGCAATGCCAAAGCAGGCTCCAACTTTGGGATCCAGGCAAATTGCACATCTTCAGGGCATCATTCGGGGCCAAGATGAATTAATGATGCTTTTCAAGAAGAAGTTCTTGGCACAATTTAGTATCCATGATCGCATTGAGGCCTTCATCCTTGCGCTCTTGGAAAACCTCCAGGCGACTGGCGAAGTGTTTGTCAAGATATGCACCGACTTGGCCAACAGTGACCATAATTTGGCGGACTGCGAGCGGCGCCTCTCCAAGTTGAAGGACGACTTTGACGTAATGAGCCAGATGGAGCAGAGTGCAGTGGAGAGCATCAGCAAAATCGAAGCTGGCTTCACTGAGGGCTTGATCGAGGTGATCCGCCAGCACGCAGAGGCATGCAATATCAAGGAGTTGTACCAGCAACAATTCCACAATATATGGGTCCACACTCTTGGCCACAAGGCACTTACCCAGAGTGAAGCGGACCGCCTCATTGGATGTCTAAATGTGGACAGCCAGCGAGGCTTTTTGGACAAGTGCATTGACTTGGAAGCGTACTCAGTGCTTCTGCAAAAGCTCGACCGCATCAAAGCGGTCTACAAGGAAGTGAGCAGGGCCCGTGCAGACTTTATGAAGGTCTACACTGACTTCAGTCTGAGGCTCCTGGCTCACTATAAAAAAAGCCATGATTAGAGTACCGCTTGACAATGATTGACATTGGCCATGCCAATTGATGAAGGGCTACTCTCCAAATGGCTATAGCTATTAAAAGAAAGAATAAGAAAACAAAAAACATGAAAAAAAAGGAGAAAATTGAAAAGATCTGTCTTGGGATTGTTACAGGGACTGAATACTAACTACTAACTGACATTGCAGGCAAAGAGTGAGATCTGGAGCGACACGAGATTTCTAGCAAGTTCTTATGGTGGCTCAGAAAGCCTTGCGGTAATGAACCCTATTGAGCCAATGGATTGTGAGGATACGGCGAACCCTTAGAAGTGGGATTGCGTATCGGTAATGAGCCTATGGATTGTGAGGATACTGCGAACCCTTAGAGGTGGGATTGCGTATCGGTAATGAGCCTCGGCTACACCACGGGATTTTGAAACTTGGCAAGAAGAGCTACCATGAGAACAAACCAGAGAGCAAATGTCTTCTAGAAATCACTCTTTAAATGCAGTAGCAGGAAGTAGCTAGTACGAGAAAACCTGTGGCAATCTTGAGAAAGATGGCCCAAAAAATTAGTTAGTAATTGCAAGAGAAAATATACACGATGTAGAAGTAGACTTCACGGATCCAAGAGTATACGGACCTCGAGAAGAAATTCATCAGTTATTTAAATTAAAGTTAAAGCAGAGGATAGTTCATTTGTTGAGCAAAAGCTTAATAGCGAAAGGTACAGAATTAGGAGAGTTGTTACTTGAGTGGGTAGCGGTTCGAGTTGGTCTGCATTCCAGTGTACTCTTCGCTAAACGCCTTCCACTGCTAATATTAATTATTTTTAACAATTTCGACCATTTCGATGTCAATAAATAGGAGGTCAGCTCTCCTTCACTGTCGTAATCGGTAATTCGGAGACCCCGAATTCAAGGTGCAATTATGAGGCTCCACGCTTCGAAAGTCGACTATGCGATGGCAGAATACACATTTTGGATCATAGAACTAGAAATTAAAACTTTTTTGGATGACTGCCCGCAGTCCTGAACAAACCATGCAAGTAGAAAAAGACCTGAACGGCAATGTTCCGGAAGGGCCGTCAAGTACCTTAGATAAATAAACCGAGCATCCAAATTCTGGAAGCGCTGAAGCTGGACCTCTAGAATCTAGAACACATTTAGAAAGATTACCACGAAAATACGATGAGCGCACTGTTCATTGGGGCGAATTTGACGCGGCCCCAGAGAACCCGAAAAGGAATACTATCACTTCTCCGAACCCAAATCTTGTATGCCTAATATTAGGGTGGCATAAAACTACAACGTGGTTCACGGAACTCCCTCCGACTTCTTACGCTCCGGTTCGCCATTGAATCGCGAGGGCGGGACATTCTCCATGGCACGTCCATTGCCAATTTTGGATGCTTCCGAACCTTCTTCCTTTCCATTAAGTTTCAATGAAGCGTTAAAGCGAACTTACCAGAGACTGACGGGACGATAGAATGCAAAACCCTAAGCTCGGTCAGGAGAGAGCTTTATAGACTTGAAAATCCTCTTTACAAAATTCAAATAGTGCATTACATAATGTAAATCCGAAATCACAAGCGAGAGTCACCAAATACCAAACGAGTACCCGGTGTATTGTTTAGCGCGAGCATTTTGATGGCCGCAGATTGTGGTGTAACTAAGAAGAATGGATTACCGCCCATTCTAGGGCCACATAGGCCACTTTAAGACGGTGTAGTATCTAGTGCATAGTCAAGAAGCATGTATTCAGCGCCTATTGTGAATCATTTTTTTTGAATATCGGAGCTTCCAGGCTTTTGGTACTATATTTATGGGGATATATAAGCGTGCATTAGAATGTGCAATAGTTGCGTTCCTATCCTATGCTTACCATCTAGCGAGGTGTATGATATGCTGCTGTTCTTGTTTGGGTCAAATTGAAGGTTTACTCACAATATATAACTGAGACTCCATTTCAACTATTTTAACTCAAGTTAATAACGTGCAACAGCTCGTTCATGAAGACGTCAATTATATAATCATTTTTACGAAACACACAGGAATGGTGTCTTGAAAATATCACATACTGCGCAAAGTGGGCTAGTCTGCCCGGGAGCCTGGGTCGAATTCATGTCAACCGAAACCGCAGTTGTACGTCTCAATAATATGGGTTTTGGATGGCATGGTATAGTTGGGCAGACTCTTCTTGGTCAGCGCCTACTCGTGTCTGTAATTATGCACCGCACTTACGTTTTGCACCCATGTGTATATTTTGCACCCATGCGTAGCGTACTATAGACCGACATCACCAGTAGGGTATTAGCGTCAAGCAAGTGAAGAGAGTTTCTTCAACTGTAAAACTAAATTTGCAAGGTGATTCGACTCCCTAAAAGTAACAGGGGTTTCCAGATTATAGTACTTCTCTTCGCAAGAATCTTGAATAATGGGCAGCACGTTGCTTTATTCTGGTGTTGAAACTTTGTCACTAGTCGCCAGCTCATGTGCGTGAAGTAGTAACCAGCTCATGTGCTTGAAGTAGTCACCATTATTTGAGTGACTGCAGTTTGGCCCTAGAACTTTAGTGGCCAACCGATTCACACATATCTGGGCTTGGAAGCTGGAATTACAATTTGCATCGGGCCTCCGAAACAAAAGACATCTCGTGAAAAAGCCACTGCATGTTGATAATTATGAACTGAATGTTTATCAGATGTCGTGCTATCAAAGTCAAGTGGGTTGGCTGGTGTGTGACACTTTGTGCAAGCACACTTGTGGTATTGGGGAATTGGTTGGTCAACACCATTGATTATTCTTTGCTTTGCTTTTTATGATGCCTCTTATCAAGTGCCAGGAAATCTCTTTTGTTCCTTAGCATTGGGTCGTCATACTGTCAATAGTGCCGAGAATGGTAGTCCTTAGCTTCTTTGTTTTGACTTGCAGGTCTCCTACCCTCTTAGCAACTGGCTTGTTTCAACCGATCTTTCTCGTCTTGTATGGCTGTTTGCACAGATGCTTGTCCAAAACGAGGATTGTCCCAAACATTAATCCGATTTCCGATAGCCGAGCAGGTTTCGAAGAGACATTTCGAAGAATTGTAGCGTATGATTTCTCAGGTGAATACCAGCTATCGGGGTAGCCAATATGCGAGATTGAGCTAGTGACGCCGATTTTGCAGTCAATAATAGTGATGACGATGGGCCAGAAGATTACACTTTTGGACAGTGCCGTGGTAAAGAGACACAACACCGTACCCCTTCCCCGGTGATTGGAGTGAGAAGGAAAGTCTAGGATTTTGTTTGAGGAACAATTAAAGTGCCGACTAAAACAGACCCCACAGCTTAGAAAATGGAGGTAGCCAACATAGCGTGTGAAAAGAGAAGTTGGAAGCACGAGTAAACAGCGAGTCTTTCACGGCTCAGCTTTACGCCTGTGGCTCAAGAAAACGGGGATTTTCGAGGAGGGAAGCCGACCAGAGAAGACATAGCCTTTACATAACATGACGCCCTATATGTTCCATAAATGCCCAGTCAAGCTTTGTTAAGGAGGGGCGGCCCCAATTATTTCTAATAGATTTTTGATCTTGACGAATACTGTGGAAACCAAGTCGGAAAGATTTCTCCAAGCAACTCAGTGCCACCATGCACGGCAACTCTGGAGGCATTATGTAGGGGAATCTAGGGCGAAATTCATCTGAACCACATTCTCCTCTTCTGTGACAACATAACACTAATTCGGGCTATAAAAGGAGGAAGGTAAATTGAAGGATCAAGCACATTGAGGTCAAGGCCGATTGAGAGAACAACTTGCGAAAAATATTGCAGACTTGAAATATTTTGACACTACTGTTCATCATTGCCAGTGTTTCGACAACGCCTCAACATAACTTGGAAAGAAGAGCACCCTCCTCTTCTGGTGTCTCAGTACAAGCTTCCTCTGTATTGATTGTCAAGATAACGCACAAAACAATCAATCAACCCAGGTAATCCCTTATTGCTTGCTTCCTTCTCTTGGTACGTATTGCGCATCTAATTGACGATGGGGGCCCTGATTAAGACAAATGCAGAAATCCCAAATTATTTAATACACTGGATGTTTGCTGTCCTTTAAAAGCAACCCACTTACAATGCAGGTGTACCGGAAAAAAACCCTTACCTTGCGTAAGGCTAATAAAAATCTTTTCCAACGACTTTTGTCAGGAAACGATTTTGAGTCGGGTTGTTGAAGACCAAAGACAGCGCGCTATACTTAGCCACTGTGCGTGTCTCCTAAAGCGGTGAGCTGGATGACTAGAGCACACTGAGTGTTTTATGGGTGATTATCGATCACCAAATATAAAAGGCTGGCTGCCTGCTAACATCATAAGAATAATCATACAAACCTAGGTTGGATCAAAGCTAGAACCAGACCCACTCATACCAATGTATCTAATACTGACAATGATGAAGTCCACAGCTATCCATGATACAATATCTGTGCTATCAGAACGTGGCCACCACCGCACATTAGTCCATGGTTACTCACCGGTCCTCCAAGCACAACCATGTACGGTGCAGATGAGGAAGTATCTTTCTATAAGCTCCGTTGAAGACCCCATGCCGAGCACGTGCCGCGACGTCACGTGGTATCAAGCGAGCAAGCACCGCAAACAAGCGACTTGTGTACTTGGGTCTCGATGTTATTCTTTTCTTGTATGCACATTACACTGAGATACGTGAGGTCGCACCTAGCGGACCACCGAGCCTCAGAGTGTGGTCGGAAGCCTACCTTATCTCTCTGGGATCCTGCATATTCTCACGGTCACGAGGGATATGCTGATGTCGCGTGGAACATCGGGGATGTGATGTTGCATATCTGCATCTGAACAAGTTGGTCTTCCTAAGATTAAAGCTCTCACATGTATAAGGCCCACCGTTCGCCTGCCTTTTATCATTCATCCATACAACCAAGGAGATAAAGATGGCTCCTACAACCAGACCCGCTGCAAATGATACAAGTGTAACTGACCCTGATGAGGAAGTGCATACCTACCTCTTTGACAATATAAACTTAATTGCGGATTCATTCGATACTCCACTGGACACGTGTCCATGGTTAATCTATGGCGCGCCAAGTGAAGCTAGTTTTGATGCGGACATCGTTGCACCCTCTCTACTGGCACACTCTCCACAGGTTATGAGGATGGGCGACTTCGAGTCGGTGGTTCCTATGAAGTTGTCACACGCCACCAGCCCACTAACCCCTGAGCTTTATTATTTAATGGTGAACTCCTTCTCAAAAATTTCACCCCATCATTTTCAATACTGTCATACTACTCCTGAAGGCTTTCGTTCCCACTACTTCGGATCGGATGCACTGATTGCTGCAGTTGTGCATCAGCTCGATACGGACTTTGACAAGCTTATGAGAGCTTGTCTCGAGGACCCTTACGATTGGGGCTCTGCCCCCCTTTCCAAGCATTATGTTGATACTACCATCATCCCATCGTTAGCTGAGCATGCTCTGTCTGAACCGAGTGCAGTTGGTCTCCGGCTTCATGAACTTACCACCAAGGCCTATGATGGCGATGTCGTGCCTCTTGTGAAATTCTTGGTGGGCTTCAACTCGTGGCGTCTGCAGATTATTTCCCTTGTACTATGTGTTACGCTGCCTCGATTGACTGTCAACAATCATCAAACTTACCATTGCGCCGCCCTCAAACTCAAACGGGCTACAGGCAACATTGAAACTGCAGTTAAGCATTTCCTCTCCACTATTAATGGGGGAACGCTTGTGCAAAACAAATTGCTGGACTCTGAGGCCTCCAGCTCGAAAGGTGCCTTTCTGAGGTCGACTGCTGAATCACGCTCCGGCCCTCCAAACAAGGGCTCCTATGGCAAGCGAAAAGGACCTAAGAATAAACCTTACTTCAAGAACAAGAGTGGACGCCTTGCCAAAGGACATTGGAACTCGGGCAGTCAGAAAACTTCTCAGAAAGCTTCCCAGAAACCCTCGCCGCACCAGCAACTAAGCAAAAGACACTGTCTGCACGGATCTTTGGGTAATCCTCCTCCGGGGAAACGAGTGTCCTCTTTCACTGAGAAGTGCATCCTTGTTTTCATAACTTTTCTTCCGGTTATTCTCGGTGGAGGTGCCTATTGGGTTGGTTCACTTACATCTAATTAATGACAGGTCTTTATTATCTGAATTTGTCTCTGACTCCACAGGTTTTGAGGATGCTAATGGGGCATCTATAGTCTCTCCGACTCCCCGTTCATTTCAACGAGCAAGAAAATGTTTCAGCTGCAGTACAGGAAATTTCACTGAAATTTTTGCCTGCGGTGAAGCGTGAGTTTCGGTTTACAACTCCAAAGAAACGAAGCAGGTCCACCTCCCAGACTGAAACGAGGTGGATCTGCCTAGAGAAACGAGTTCTTCAGTGGGCTACAACTTCAAGACTATTTAATTTTCTCGCGGGTCCCCGGCGTTCATCAAGAGCTCCCATAGCATTAGCCCCAGAAGCTTGGTCATATCGGCTACAAGTCTGGCTAACTCCGGTACGGGTAGTCTCTACTAGAGCCTATAAACTGTGTCTTCAAGTTTCGGTACAGGCCTCCATGTGCCAGGGCCCCAAACTCTTCCAAAGCAATACCAAAGTTATGTTAGACCCAGAAGTCATCAGGTACTCTTCCCTCACTCAAATGAGCATCCAATTATTCATGAAATTCGATCTTGATGAACTGGTGCGTCGCACGATTGTATCTTCCCACATGGATCTCCACCGGGAAACACGAGAACTCCTGGATCGGGCCGGCCGATATAAAGGCGAATTCATCTGCAAAGAACATACACGCGTGGAAGTCTATGTCTTTGAGCATTCCACCATGGCGCATGTCCACCTCAAAGGGCACATCGGAGCCCTGGTACTGGACGCCGAATCTGCTTCCCGAAAACGAGACTAATCCTTCCTGGAGAGTATTACTCGACAAAGCATGTAAGTTTGGAACTCTAAACTCAAGAGGACGCTCTGGAATTCCATAAGCGAGGTAGTCAAAGCCAGCATCGCTTGCCACTCCGGTGAGCGGGTGGTAGGTGCCTTCGTGCTTTGCAAAGAAGACAATAGGAAGATCGGGGTCATACGGCCGGTAAACTTCCGCTGGCGACACGGCGTTTTCGGGCCGCGTGGCCTCGCCATTCTTGTCGTAAGGATGAAGGTAGATATCCACCAGCGAGCAATCTTCACGATCTTCAGCGATGGTGGTTATGAAGTGCACCCGGGTGTCGCAGAGCAGAAAATTATGATTGACAATCTTGCCCGTGAAATCAACGCTAAAAGCAGGCGGCGAGTTGGTGGGGGTATGCACAAGCAAGCCATTCTTTTCAAACCCCACATACCTTGTGATGGCATCTTCGGAGTAGAGCCAATGGTCCCGATAGAAGAATCGGGTGGGTTTGAGCCTCGAATAGTCCCTTTGAAGGGTCTTTCCGTCCAGCGCAGGCATCAAGCGCGTATAAACGCCATTTTGCTTGACAAAGAGCGTATGAGGGATCTGATCATCAGGAACGTACTGGTACGACTCTGGGAGCGGGCCGTCGTGATCATACTCCTCCTCCAAATCGAGCCCACTCTCTCTGTTGTACTGCTTGAGGAAGACTTCCACTGGGGAGCAGCGGGTGCCACCTCTGACAAAGATAAACTCTCCGGGACGACCTGCAATCTTGCAGCGGTAGAGCCGAGGCTCGACCACCTTATTGTCGACATCAAGCTTGAAAGTGCGTGCGGACTCACGCCCGTCATGAACCAAGTAGTCACCCTTGACGCCCACGTAACCAGTGGGGGTTCTGGCGAGGCCGTCCTCGAGGAAGATTTCCCGGGGGTCTCTGTTGTGTTCTGAATACATAACAGGCGAGATCGTTTCCCTGTTGAGTTCTGGGAGCTCGAGCGGCACCGACCGGCCATTCACTCTGGCAAAGAAGGCCCAGGAGTCGCTGATCCGGGCATACACAGAGATGGCGATGGAAGTAGCCGCGAGCAAATGAGACGTCTTCATGGTAGGGTATTGGCAGGGGGTGGGTGGGGGGGTATCGTTAAATAGCGGTTTTCAGGTCCGACGAGACGGCAAGATGCCAAGAAATGATGTTCGGCACGCAAGACGAAACTCAAGAAAATAGCAAGACAAATGGCAAGACGAAACGACCAAACTCAAGAAAAATGCCAAGACGAATGGACCAAAGTCCAGAAAATGGCAAGACGAAACGGCAAAGACAATGCCGAGACAACAATGCCCGGTTTAATCTTTCAACAAAGGCTCAGTCCTCTATGCGAACCACTTGCTTACTGGCCAAGAAATCAGGCCTAATGCAAGAAAATGCCTCAAATGCTTGGGTCAATTGGCCAGAGATTGTCCCCAATCAAGGAAGGCATTAAGGTTTCCGAATACACCCAACAAACACGGCAGCCACTTTGGCGTGCAATTTTTTTTCTTTAAAAAAATCCCGTAACGCAGGTCTAGTCCCGGTGGATTATCTAGCCACCGGTCTTGAGTGGTGAAACGCAGTATATGTGTATCAGGGGCGCTTTTAAGTGTCACACGAACAGAATTGATGAGGGCAAAACAGAGTGACATGAACAAATTTTTTTCATCGCCTTGTGAGTCAAATCAAGCATTATTGGCCGCTTGTCCAGTACCAGTCCATGGTCATCTATAGCGGCAACTTAAACGCAGTGTACATGCTTCAAAGCAGAGTCTCCCGGCACATTCCACGAAGCAGCAGTCTTTTCAAACGACTTCTGGCCTCCCAGTGTTAATCTTCTATGTGGTGACCAAAGGCAAGATTTAAAACACACACTTGGGCCAAGGATTCTGCAACTCTGCCCCATTTCCTACTGCCCAGTGTGGCCCATAGTCAGGGCAAATCCAGGTAGGGATACTTATGGCCCTTTACCTCCGCACCATTCTTGGCGTTGATTTACACGTCTTCGAGTTCAATCCGCTATTGGGTAATGTTTCGGTGCACATAGTTGTGTGGAGAAGTACCTTGTTGCCCACCCAGCCACTTCTCGCGGTTGAGGAGCTTTTACCTTTATTCATCTCGCGAACCTGCATATATTGCCATCCAGGCCAGAATCCAGGCCAGAGTCTCGTGGGACACTAGGGCCACTTCCATCTCAGACGCAGCACTTGAAGGTCACGTTACCCACGGAAATGTGCAGAAACGGGGCATCCATGTGCGACTTGTGACGAAAAGTGCCTTTTAAGGAATGCTTTAGAGGGCTTGGCGGTTCGGCGGCTGAGCGGCTCAATGCAACCGATTCAGCCCTCGACCTTTACTGGCTCAAATGTTATGTCGCTTTAAACGGTTGCAGGAGGGCAAACGACGCTCTCGTGAGAACAATACAGTGGTGTTTTCCCCACCTAGCTTCCTCATTCTTGGCGGCTGCGGCTCCTTTGGTATAGAGGCTGCCCTCGGCTACAACTTTAAGCACCCACACAGTCAAGAAACCATTGTACTGACCCATTCCGTGCACGAGTCTGAGCGGATTGCACTTTGTTAGGCGTGCTAGCAAGGTGCAGCAGTCCGGCTTCTGCATTTCAATGCCCATTCGGGACAAAACGACGGGAAATTAGTATGAGAATACTTCACTGTTGGTCTAGAGGTTTTTGATCCCCACCCCCTCAGGTTGAGCCACTTGCCGCTGGCTTGAACCACTTGGTGCTGGTTTAGTGCCGCCAGGTATGACTACTGCAGAGAAACGACGAAGCCGTCCAATACTTGGAAGCAGCAGTGGGTGAATGTGGCCCGTCCTAAAGAAGAAGTCTTCCTGTTCTTTTTGATGAGTGCGATACTTTTTTCTGGGTGAGCGACTTTAGACTCGCCAGCAAATACAACCTAGCCGCTCGGCCCTTCCTGGCTGGCTCCAGAAGCCAGACGAAATTCTCCCTGGTCCGATTACTGAAGACGCCCTTCCGTACCCATTGTCAATCCAATTCCGCCGCTACTCCAAGTATTTTAATGCACGGCGGACTCTTGAGTTGAAGGGTCCAAGTGGCCACACCGTCTCTAGGGCAGCAAGTGGTCCATGTCATCCATCTACGTTTTGGATGTCTTTTTTGTGATTCATTTACTTCGGTCCTTTTGCCTTAGTCGCTGGCTTTTCATATATCCATGTTCCATCATGGGACTCATCATAAATGCCTTCTGCGCCTTATCTGAACATCATCTGGTCCAAAACGGATACTCGACGAAACGCATACCCTGCCCCTCGAGGATTCACTATGATGTTTATTGAGGTCAATGATGTACTGTGAGCTTCACAGCCAGCAACCACATAGTTTGGCCCCCTTCCACTTTCCGTTGTTTGCCGAGCCGTCCTTGATCATCAAGTTCACCTGGAATTATAATTGATGGCATTTTTGCCTTTGCTTTAACTGGCTCCTGCCTACTCTGTACTGGCCGGCCACGATTCCAGAGGATGGAACCAGTGGCTGGTCTCAAACGCATTGGCACACTCGCAGTCCGATCCGCACAGAGACTTGTATGACCTTACATCCCTATTTAAATGACGACTATCCGAATGAAGCCGACTATCCGAATGAAAGCGACTAGCTTCAAGATATTGCTTAGTTGAAGTTCCAGGAACAGCCGGCTTTCAAAGGGGAAGTTCCCGATGTTGGCCTTCGAGGCCCGAGAGCTTACATGGTAGTACTGACAACTCGAGTCATTTACCAATGATCAGGCACGCCATGTTGTGTGTGCATTATTTCATGCGAGCACATGTCGCTCTTTGCTTTCAATGGTGCCACCATAGAAGAATGGGCTTCTTATTACGACTAAAAATGTTCATGGTGATTTATTCTTCTCAATGCCTAACTCGTGTCTCAGTGATTGACCACTCAGGATCAATAGGGTTTTGCCAAACCAAGCGCCCCTTTTTTGCTTTAACCTGACCAGGTGGAGTTTAATATCCGCTCCTGATTGGCCAGTCACACCCCGAATGTTCCACTTCAAGCGGAACTGACGAATATCTGCACTCGTGTTGTGTGCATCGCATACCCCGAGCACCAGCAGCTGCCTTCGGTGGCTTACGAGTGCACTCCCGATGCAACTGTTCTTTCCCACCATGCCTTGTTCTGTCGCTGGCCGTTCTACACGCATGTGTACGTCCGCGTGCTGTCCTCAGCTTTTATCGGGAGGGGGTAACAGCGGGCATTTTTGTTGCCGTCCATGGCTAAAGCCCGTTTGGTGATTGTAGGTCTACCGGGAGACAGATCTGCGGCGGTGGGTTCCTCTTCGGGGCCGGCGAATCTTTCCGCTGCATCCACGTCGAGTGCCGGTGGGGTGGTGGGACTGGCTGACGCAGCAGCTGCGACAAAGAAGCAAAGAAGTAACTGAGTGAATTTCATGATGGTTGCAGACCCCACAAAGACTTCCCGCCGACTTATATAGTGCCCGGGGAGCTTTCGACGGGACCCCAGTTTCTCATTGCTCCGGTATATTCGGCGGCAGCGGTGACCTTGCGGACTGGTGCATGACCATTCATGCACGCGAAGGTCAGTGCAATGGGCAAATTGTTTGATTCCCAACATTTTTTCGGAAAAATGAGTCTAGTGTAGCTGGAGTTTTTGACGCACCTTGGAAGAAGGGTATCGTCAGAGGATAGGTATGAAGACTCATATCAGGGAAATATTTTGGGCTGTATTGTGGGCATGGAAACGCAAGGAAATATATCTAAACCCATCGAAATGGTTCGAATTCAGACAAACCAAACCATGGAAGTATGGAATTCTATGAGCATACCATGGCTTAATGATGGTGGACACTGGCCATAAAATGCAGCCGATGGACAAACGGTCATCCGGGCAACTTGGACCAGCAAAGGGGAATTGTCGCCCACGCTCCCAGCTGACCATACGCATTACGGAGATGACGCTCCAGTCACGCCACGATTATTGGGAAGGTCGGGTAAAGGACTTCGGATTAATCAAGCAGTTTGCAGGACAATTAAGGGCACGGCAATTTTAAACAGAACCGAAGCTAGCTGCCATGGCTGGGACGGCAGATTGGCGTTTCGGAAGTAGACCAGATACGCCCAAAAGACGGCTCCAAGGCTAACCACCCCCTTCCCCCATGAAAGATGTGCTTCAGCAGGTGGCTTCAGAAAACAGCGAGATTCAGAGCTACTTGGCCCCCAATACCACTCTTAAGCTTCCACAAGGTGACTGGAAGAGACATTTGAAAGAGACCGCATCGAGATGAGTAAGGCAAAAAAGGATTTTTAAAACGAAAAGGAATTTATTGGTTAAATGATAAATTCTGCGAGTTACCACCCCTCAAGGGGGTATTAATGAATTCAAAAACAGGCTATATGCATAAAAGGCTCTGTTTAAAGTAAATGAAATGATTTTTGTAGTTCTATCTTTGTAGACATTATATAATCCATAGACTTTATCAAAGACTTCATCCTTTTTTCTTGAAATGATTTGCTGGTAAAACACTTTTTCTTGCAGGTTTCAGTTGCTATAAACAGCGTTTTCATATATACTCAACAACGAGCTTGAAATACAAATCAATATTAATCCATCAAGGTACGAAAAGCTCCATTCGACAGTATATAACATAAATGACTTACGAAGTGTACAACTTGGTCTAAATTTCACTATGGGGATGGCATCCATTTACAATACGGTGTACATGCAATACTAGCCTTCAACCTAGATGACATGAAATCGGTTGATTTGTTCTTGCAAGTTTTAAAAATGGATTCAATCCTCTACATCGCTGCTTTCACATTCACTTGGAGTGATTACCATTAATACATGCTCTATATCTTGTCTGGCATTAAATTCGTACAATGTCCAAACCCAAAGGATGTAATCAAAATCTCTAGATAAATAGAATACAAGATTGTTAATCTTACAACAATCGAACGAAAAGTAAATAAAATCAAAGGTTTTAGTGTTTAGACTTGCATGATCCTGCACTCGCCCAAAATATCATTTCTTTACGTGATCACTTATTTTTGACCATAACTCTCTGACTTGGATGATAAATAAGAGTCTTTTTTAACCCACTTTTAAAATACAACTTTTTGCTGCTAAAATGGAAAGAATCCATAAAAAAACGTATTACCCAAATCCAAGTTCCAATAGATGGCACCCCTGGAACCATACAAAAAGGCTTTTAATTGCTTGAATCAATTCAAATATACCACTTTTATGAATCTGGAAAATATGCTATCATAATGCATCACTAAAGTCAATTTCACACCCTTTATATGTAAAGAAATCTCAAACTATACTCTGTAACTCCCCATACACAACTCTCATCAATTTCATGCGACTTAATATCATAATAAAACTCGTATAATTGCAATTGCTTGCGTACTCTGACATAATACTTAAAATATTCTGTTTCTAGTCAAACAAGTTTGGATAAAAGTATACTATGCAACCTTGCAAGTCACAAATGTTAAGTAGTATCACCGGCCCAAGGCCGGACTATTTATGATATCTAATAGATTTATATGTATCTTATAGTTAATAGTCTGGAGAAGGTAAATAAAAAAAAATGATCATAAGGCGGGTATATTTTTGAGGAGACTCGAAACTCGAAACTTCTGTAAATTACAACTTAAATAGTCGAATTGTTTCATCTTTTGTTATTGAATCAAGAACTATGATAATACTTTAAGTACGTCTATGCCGAAAACTAGGTTCCTCAGAGACTTTACGTACTTGGTTTTCTTTGGTTAATCAATTAACTTCATTAGGAACTAGTAGGTGAAAAGTTAATCCGGCTTCTAGGTAATAATTTCATATATCTTCAATTAAAACTTAGTTATGGTATTCTATAATAGAATATAATTACTAAAAAAAAAGTAAGATAAATATCTCTGATTATATATGCTCAAATAATGAAAATCTCAGGGTCCCTGAAATCCTGCCCATGACAAGTATATAAAATAGCGCACAGGTGGCAGTTTAGGCCTGCTTTCCAATAGATCGTGCCAAAAATGGGTAGGTTCTCCCTCCTTCCCCTTCACTGGCTGGTGCTGTTGTAAACTTGGGTATTCTTGTGTATTGACTACCACATAAATGCACGGTGACTACCCCGAGAAGAATTGGAACCGGGATCCTTTGAAGAACACAAAAATCTTGGCCATTTCACCTCAGTTGTCCAAGCACTCATTTCTATTCAAGATGGGGAAGCCTGGAGTCTGCGACACCCAAGGTCCAAATAGACCCAACGCTACATTATGATGACCCTACTAGGGAGCGTCGACTCGTTGGGAAACCGCCCTCATTTTAGACTTGGTCTGCTCGTAGCACAATGCCACGTAGGTCAGCAAAAACATTCGGTCCCAGATTTTGCGCACAACGCCTAAAGTCGACCTACGAAAATGCAGATGCCAAACACAACGTGCCATTGACCAAAAAACAACAGAGTGGCCGTGTAAAACGCCCTCGTACATAGAGTCATGGAATACATGCATCAGTTCAAGAAAACACAAGTCAAATCCCGAAGTTGGGGCTTACTGACCGTGCAAGCAAAAAGAGGCTACTGGCTTAACGACAGCCACATTCAGTAATGGAATTTACACGTGCCCACGACTAATAAAAGTTTCGGCCAAGTTTCTTTGGCGAAAACAATCGCAATATGAGGCCACGGGACCAAAGTGACTGGTATGAAGTGCACTGGAAAGTGTCTGACCAGAAGTGAACCATTACCGTTAGCAAATGCCGTCATCACGCCGCAAAAATGAACATTGAAGGAGATATATACTCAATCCCATTCATTCGAAGGAGGTCCGAAGCGATCCCGACCGTTCCGAAGCAAATCCAACCCTTCTCAGTCAGCTGGTATGAAAGGTCAGTGGCTTTTCAAATGACGCGGCCGATAACATCTGGGAGGGTTAGATTTAGGGATGATGTAACAAAAGAGCTTTACGTATTTGTCCCTGCGAGACTCCCGTTTGACGATGGCAGCGGAATCGGGAGACAGATCTGGGGGGGTGGGTTCCTCTTCGGAAGCGGCGATTTTTTCCGTTGCCTCCACGTCGAGTGCCAGTTCTGTTAATTTTCGACTTGTATTTCAGTATATTAGATATACAGAGTCATGTAACTTTGTATCATACAAGACCCCCGAGCAAGGTTTTCCGCGGCGGGAGTGCTTTTATATGTCACTCCTTCCCAATCCTGCACATGCTCGAAGTCACCAAAAGTCACGCCAATGTCACGTGGGACATTGGGGCAGACGCATTTAACTCACGTCTTACTCACGCGCTAACACCTTGCCCCTAGGCTCGGTCCGACTTCCCTTCCTCCGGGCTCTAGACCGCTAAGCCTCATTGGCTTAGCGAGTCGACCACTCGGCACGACTAGCCCGATTCGGACCTTACCGCCCGAATACTGTGGCGCAGTCGTGGCCGACGTTTCTATATAACTCGGATGATTCCCCTTGTTTTACGGATCATCAACAAATACATCTCTCTTAGTCCTTGCGCCCAACTCGGACCTGACAAATTTGATAATTAATCTATCTTGTGATATTTCCTTTTTTGATTAATTTGTATACTACCATCTCCATCCATTTTACCAACTCAAAAACTAAGTGAAATCTCTTGTAAATTATCATAGTTAAATTTTCCTATTTTTTTTCTTTCAATTTTGAATCCTTATTATTATATGATCAGGCCCGGCGGACTATGTAGCCACTGGCCGCTGAGTGGTGAAACGCAGGACGTGCGCCGAGAGCGGTCTTGAAATGTGAAACGGAGAGAGTTGGTCAAGGTGGGCAGAAGAGAGTGACATGTTTTTTTCAACATCTTGTGAGTCCCAAATCCTTTGTTAGCCGCTGGTCCAGCACTAGTCCATGGTCATCAGCGGCAACTATAGCGCAGTGTGCAGGCTTGAAAGCTGCAGAGAGGACTGTTGGGAGTTGTGATGTACTCTCCCTTAGTCTGGTACAGTTGTCACGTTGTCTTCTAACAACTTCTTTAACTCTGGAACTTCAGTAGTCATCCTTTCGTTTCTTGTATTCAAATATGCTAGGCTTGTTTCTTTATTTGATTGATTCCTCCCGTTTTTTTGGGGCGGCAGCCCCCATCCTTAAATAATGAGAAAGGGGCGTTCACTAGCCGCAGCCCCTTGTAGGGCTGCATCGTCGTCCTTACAACCGCTCCATCAGGAGATAGGGGGAGAGACATTGTTTAACCCGTTCTTACTAAGCTCTTGTGCATAATGTGCACACAGGCTTAAGTTGTTAACCACTTCAACCCTTGTTTCATCTGTATACAGTCAGGTGAGCATGCAGAGCACGCAGGTGTTGAGCTTTACGCTCACCTGCACATAATC
>WFIW01000038.1:54945-108733 GCA_009756535.1 Metschnikowia sp. UFMG-CM-y6306 | reverse complement strand
ACCAACGTATTTATTTTGATCAATTATTAAATAATTTAATAATTAGACCAGTTTTAATATTTGGTGGTTATTTAAATGAATTAATTGATAATGGTTTATTTTCTTCTACTCGGACCTTTTTGCCAATTTACTGCAGCCCTATTCTCTTGCAAAATAAACGACATTGCATCCATAGGCCATGGAATAAGCGTGAAGAGTATTCGCTATGATTGCTCCAAGCAAAAGAGGTCAAAAGAACAATATTTGATGCATTTATATACTAAAACATATCATCTTGAGATCATTAAAAAGAAATATGCGGCAAAAACTATAGGTTTCCTAATATTAAAAGTTTAATGCCCTAAAAATAGATACTTTTTAAGAGGCATCCTTTTTATGTAGTACACCGGGTATCAGGGCTCATTAAAAAAGGTGTATCTTGAACTATATAATTTTTTTTTAGACGCAAGTATCAGTAAATGATTACAAAATATAAAAAGGTAAAATCAAAAAAAGATAAAATAGCATATTATAGAAATAGAAAAAACCATAAAAGCAATTATTGAAAGCCGCATGATGGAAACTACCACGTTCGGTTTGGAGGGTGTTTTTCACCAGGACTTTCGGATAAACAGTTTCAAGAATGCGAAAGAGCATTTTATTGAAGAAAGGTTAAACACATTCAAAAATAAAAGATGAATAACAGGCAGTGGGGCTAAACAAATCAGTGCACCTCAAGAGGCCCCGCTTGTGGTATAAACTATCATACACTTGTTTGAATAATGTGACATTATGGGTAATACAGAGAAACATCCGCGGGCATAATTAAAGTGTATTAAAGAGAGCGGGATGCATGTGCCAGTAAACTCTCCATCACCTTTGGGCCGAGGAGGATTTACTCCAAGCACATTTTGAAAAAAAATTTACCATCCTATCGGAGTGGGCTGCGGCGCTACATCTGTTAAATAACAAGAAGTCCTCAGGTGACGCATGGGGAACAAACGTCTGCAGTAAAGTAAAGGCACGCCTTGTTTTCGATAATCAGTGATTAAACCCAAGTGACCTTCAATTTGTTCACTGGGTTTCTATTGTTTCCGGTATGCCGGGTCACAGGCGAGATATATATCTAAGCCCTGCCAGCCACAATGCTCGAGTCCCTACTACACAACCACACCACGATACTAGAGGTGTTTCCGGACATTAAAGTGTTTACCATTCTCCTCTCTTTGGCACCGCTATATACCTACCCAGCCAGCTACAGCATATACAACAAGAAAACCTCGTTGAAACCACTACCTCGAATCAACGAAAACTTGGAGGAGCCCAAGCTCAACTTCTCGCTGGGTCTGTAGAAAAACCCCCAGTTCTGCTCCACCTTTTTCCTCTGGTGCTTATCGTACTTACGGGCCTACGCCATATTCTTGCTCAAGCCGTTTGATGTTTGCTACAAGCGCCCGTATCTTTTCTGGCGGTGGATCGAAGAGAGGAGATACTGGGAATTCATTCAATACTTTTTCCTTCTATTCTCTGTGCTCACTCTCGTCTTGCGGAAGTCGCCGGAGTTCAACTCCTTTCTTGGCACCCTCGGCCTCTTCAACGAAGCGCTTCTTCCCTTTCCGCAGATCCTTATTCCCATGCGCTTGAGAAGCGTCCAGAACTTCAAGCTGATTCTCTGATATCTTGGCTCGGCGGAGACTGCATGAAGTTAGGGTATTTTGTATACGGTACCAACAATATATCCTTGGTGTTCATAGCGGCTGCCTTGTTTCAAATGGTGCTAGATCTCATAATCATGGCGCAATACATCTACGTTGCTAGGCAAGAGTCGAGAAACAATGCTCAGACCATCCCAAGGTACTTGACTGGTTTGTCACCAACCACGACTTGATCTTATGCATGCCCTTTGTCTCAAACTCGTTTCAAATCCTAAGTGTTTTTTGTTTCGAAAAACTCTTGTTCCTAGTTATCTGATAGTTTCTTGTCCGAAGAGGTTCTTCCAAACAGATGGCTACGAGGGCATCAATCAATTGGTAGCCCAGATCGTAGATGGTTTCAGCCCAGTGGGTCTGACAGCTGGTAATCATCAATTAAGACGGCGACGTCCAGTGAGGGTCTTGTTGGGGACACATTTAGTTTTCATGGAATGGCGGTGTATTCCATATATTCACATCCACACTGTTTATTGTCATGTTCTCTCCTTTTACCCAAATGAAGGCTCACCAACGGGCCGATTCACCCACGCACTCGCTCAAGCCTGCAAGCCATCTCGTAGAGCACACGCAGATTAGCCTTGGCGATAACCCAATCGACCACTTGCCTTACGAGCCATTGAGCCCTTGTTACATCCATGTTTCTGTAACATGATTGGCAATGTCCTGGAGGCTCCAAGCATTGCTTGAGAAATGATCAACTTGTGCGAGTGCTCATAAAGCCGGCTTCAAAGCCAGTCGTGCCAACCAAGCACGGCAATTCCATCGGCCCTGCTATAGCACCAGCCCCCTGCCTACTCCCGCCATTTTCCATGGTCGCGGTACAGACCATACAAAGACTGGAAGTACACGCGCCCCAGAGAGTCCAAGCACAGGCTGACCAAGTTGAGCTCCGCCAGCGAGAGCAAGCCAATGAGACTATAGATCCCCGGCTTCAATGCGTCGCTCGTTTCCGGAGAAAACTTCTGCTCGAGCTGCATGTGGATATAGTTGACCAACATCACGTGCGCGTGCTTTCGGAGCGCCGCACGGTACACTGCACTTTTGGACGTGAGAGAGTCGGACTGGCCAGACGTTTGCACAGGCGGCTCGCAGAGCATGTTCAAGAGTCTTGAGAGCGCCGCGGCACATGTCCCCACGCCACCCTTCTGGGTAAGCGTGTGGGTCTTTGCCGTGAGCGCACCCATAAGCCCGCTCACCACCCGGCACAAAATGTGGTACCGCCCATAAAGCTTGGACCGGTGAGCGTTCACCACGTACATCACAAGCTTGGTGGTGGCCACGTAGACTGGTTCGGTTAGCGCCACGGCCGTCACCACCTTGTGTGCAGTAAGCATCATCAACTCCACCGTGTACGGCTGCATCACCCACCCAGTACCTGATACCAAGTCCGTGAGCATGCGTAAGAACGTCAAAGATGTGTCCTGGTCCAAACGGTCGCAGTGCTGGAGAAACCGCAGCATAGCCCCGGTCACGAGTCTGTGGTGCAGCGCCTGGTCTCTGCGTATTAGAGGCGCCAACGCCGCCAACACGTCGAAGTTGGCCGCGCCGAACTCGTGCCAGATGTGCAAGCTTGCCAATGCTGCTTCGAAGCACTGAGCATAAGCGTGCTCTGAAATCCGCCTCAAGTACTCCGAAAGCGCTTCTTGAAGCACGCATCGGCACTCGGCCAACTGCGTCCGCAACACCAAGAACAACGCCAACACGTAGCTCGCCTTGGCTTCGCCAGCGATTTTTGTCATCAAAGAAAACATCTTCGTCTTGGTTTGTGCCTTCATGGGGAATGCACCATAGTTGTGAAGCACCGCAGAGATATCGCTCTCAACTGCTGACATCCCGGGCAAAGTATCGAGGAGGGCAATATTGTCCTCAAAGTTGTGACTGTCCACGGAGGAGCATATCAACGCGACAAACCTGTGCTTGATATCATTCAAATCGACCTTGTCAGTTTTGACCGAGAGGATTCGATGAGTCAAGAGCATGGGGAAGGATGCAAATGGCTTTGGTGCTGACGGCTCGGCCACTACAAGAGTTGACCTGGTTGTCTTTTTGGCCTCCTTTGTGCCACGCTTGGAATCTTTCCGGGCCGCTTTGATAGTGCGCTTCATTTCCTTCATTGCTGTCTCAACAAACTCCGCTGATTTCTGTGTCTTTATGCTCCGGAGATGAGAATTCCAGATGTTCTGTGCGGTCTCCAAAGTAACCTCGCAAGCCCGGTCGTCTGAGGAAACGACATAGTCATATAGCGCCTCAAAAGTCTTTTCAATGCTGCACAGCAAGTTTGGCTTAGCGAGCAAATGGTTGAGGGTGGAGCGGGCCAAAAACGCACGTTCGCTTGAAGGGTTTTTGTCCAAGGCCTGGTGTATCAAAATCTCCAAAAAAGGAGAGAAGAATCTCCGAATAACAACTTCTGGGAAAAGCCGTAAAATTTCATGCCACACCGGCGTAATTTCCAGTCCCACATCTTCCAAATGCTGGTAGTTTTCTTGAATGTATACCGACAAGGCAGAAAGGAAGTTGGCCATTTCACATATGAGCATTTTCTGGGCATCAAGGAAAGCCATGATTTGGGATTTGTCCCAGATCCGAAACATTTGGCGAAAGAGATCGGGATATACTTCAGGGCACTGCTGTTCGCAGAGAACGAGCCATCGTTGAAAGAAGAATGGCAAAGAGTCTTGATCCAACTGCAGCACGTATTGCTTCAAAAGCGACGGGAGAGAAATCGTCACTTGCAGTTTTTGCAACTCGCTTAGACGCAAAACAAGAAACCGTTCATAGTCGGATGGCTTCGGCGAAATCACGGCCAACTCAGCGAGACCCTCCACGTTAGGGTAAAGACATGTCACTTGATAAATCACCTCTGCCCAGCCATCCGTGGGCATTTTCGAGACCTGGGAGAAAAACGGCTGGCACTGCTTTTGCCTCAGCGCCGAAGCGCGGGCCAACACGCGAACCAATAACGACATGGGCTTGACCGCCAGAGCCTGGAGATACTGGCTCGCAAGCGAAAGAAGCACTTTGGCCGACAAGTCAGTGAGCTGAGCCGCCATGCCATCCAAGATCTTGGGGTGGGACCAGCCTGCGTATTGGGCAGCGTGGGGATACAAATCCAGCATAAAGAGACTCAATTCACGAGCGCCAGCAAAACTGGAAACGAGGTTGTTTGCTATAGGCGCAAGAGCGTCTGCTTGGAAATGTTTGCAGCCGTCCACCACCGGCCTCCATCCGGTATGTAGAGGCGGGTGTAGTTTCATAATATGCGACACGAGGTTCCAATTTACCGGCACACAGGCCATAGCATCGGCGTAGGCACTCGCATAAAAGTCCGGCGAAAGGGTTCGGTTGACCTTGGCCAAAATAGACACAAGCTTCTCGGCAAGGTGTGCATAGGGCGGCAGAACCAAGGCCTTGTATACGGCCTCGCAAGTGTGGATTTCCGACACAGCAAGATTTGATATGATCTCGTGGAATAGCCGCAACACACAGGAATCCGACATTCTTGGCTGGCCAGCTTTTTGGTCCTCCACGAGCTGGGTCACCGGCTGCACCAAGCCCGCGCTGGAGGTGTACTTGAACAAGAAGGTACAGAAGATCAGGTGCATCACCAGTACGGATTCGTCCCAAACGGCATTGCCAGCGAATTCTGTATCGACGAAAAGAGAGAGCTGCACCGGCACCACCTGCAGGAAGTAGCGGGCCCAGGTGCTCTTGCCCGGCTTGTAGAGGATGTACTGTTGCGGGAGTTGGTAAAGCGTTCGGACGGTGTCGGTCCACTGCGACTCGGCCACGCCAAATCGTTTCATGTATCGACAGTAGCTAGCCAAGAGGCCCACTGCCACGAACTCGTCGACATCAATGTACCCATGGGCGACGATGTCCTGCACGCAGAGGAACATTTCCTGGACAAGGTCATGTTGCAGTGACTGGCACTGGCTGGTGTTCACAGCAGGCAGCTGCAGTTTGTGAGGGCCAATGCGCCGCTTCTTGTTGGTAGTGGGGGCTGTGGTGGTGGTGGTCGTTGTAGTGGAGGCATCACTCGGTTGCGAGCCCCGATCCCGGGACTGACAGTGGCACTTTGAGCCCCCGCAAATATGTTCTGGCTGTTCCACACACTCGTCCAACACGCTAGTCATGATTTGGAGGAGTTTCACGCGTGCAAAGATGGCGGAACGGGCGTCCATGTCCGTTTCCGAGAGGCAAGTGTAGACCAGGCGCCAGAGACGCCATAGCGCCGGGTTTTTCTTCCAGCGGGAAAAGGAGCCATGGCCAAAATCCCCCATACGATCGCAAAGGAGCTCAAAGAGAAAGTGGGCCGTATTGGGGAGGTACACCGGGAGCTCGCCGCGCCAGAGCATGTGGGCAGCCGACTGCGCATCTTCGGCGGAGATGGTTTTCAGGCGGAGGTACCGGGTCACAGCCTCTGCACTATTAAGGGACTCCATGCTTGCGGTCGAACTGCCGGGAAGATGCGATGTCAGATCGGGGACGTGGTTGGTGTCGAGCACGGGGACGCATGGTGGTGGTTTTCGCGATGTCCTGCACCCGGCGCGATGCCATCGGTGCAGGCTCCGTCGTGCTGATTGTGGTAGCTAATGAATTGGTGATGGACCTGTTTTTGTGCACTGTTTGTTGGTTCTGGCCGCTGGTTCTGGCCACTGCTTGTGAATCTTCTTCGGCGTACTGGTGATCATATTTTGTCCGCTGGTGATTAGTCTATTGTTGTGCACTGGTATTGTCCCATCCTCTGTCCACCAGGAGGGCCTATGTCTGTCTACTATACGTTGTTGTGCCCCTGACCCAACGAAAATCGGATTGTTGCCTAATCAATCCAGTAAATGGCCTTTTTACCTTCTTGCTCTTGTCCAAAAGTACATGACCGAAGTCATCTCTCGCTTATGGTAGTGTGGTACCCATGGAACTGTGACGCTTGAAATAAACTACGGGCTTTCCAGATTTGAAGAGTAAAGGCGCCAACTCCGGCACATGGCGTGAATCTAGTTGCTGACAGGTCTAGGTAGTCCCGATGCACGTTTGAATCGGGCCTGAGGGACAGTCCGCCACCGCACGTCTAGGGTACTCGTTTTAGACTGGGACACGTAATGTGGAGTACAATGAACTTGTTTAGAGTGCTGAGGTGTGAGCACAAACATGTTTATGCCACTGTCCAAAACTGAATGGGCTATAGTCACAGGGTACGGAATGGGACGTGCAAGGCGAGGAAGTTAATCAGGCCGCCCATCTTTCTACTCGTGGCCGCTTCAAAATCATATGGTCTTGGGCGGTCACCCATAATCCAGCAGACCTTAACCGAAAGAGGCATATACGATTATCTGAATTCACAGCTCCTCTTGTGCCAAGTTCGATTACTATTGTGACAATAACCCATCAGAATGGTGGAACTACCTTGTCTCGCGGACGGCCTGAACGCAGCTCCCTATTTACGGGTGGACAGTTGAACGCATGCTGAATTTGGCCTCGGATCTGAATTTCAAGATGTTTTTGGACCAATTCTTCCATAGAAGATGGAAGTGGTATTGAGCAATCCATGTGCAACGCTTTCTGAGTGCCGCGAACAAGGCGTTCGGAAGAGAAAAGGCGGGATATTGACGACTAGAAGAGGCCCCGAGATTCACTGACCTTCTCCGGCGTTCTGTTTGGGCAATTGTTCCTCGCGTTGTTATACCATGAGTGAGTCGGGCTGCTCAGGTTTGGTTAATCAGGCTGAGAATGCGTGGTAGTGGAAGATACACCGGGCATAAGCGAGCTCTACAAGCACGCTGGAAAGCAGACTGGAGCCTAATCGGTGCAATGATGTCCAACGCAAGGGCCATGACTCCTAAGTCCAAGCGATGCATATTTGATTTGGTATCATCGCCAAAATATAACGCTTATCATCTGGGAGGTGAGGGAGTGCAACAACGGCAAAATAGCACGGAGGAGGCGACCTTGGGGGTGACTAAAGGGAACTTAGGAACGAACTGGCAGCTCACACTCGTTTAGACACGTCGCCGCAGCACACAATTTGTCATAACCTGTCGAGAGCATGATTACTGCGTCATACATGGATTTGGAGGACCGGAGAGCCACACTAATTTCCAGTGGTGGTCCACGTTCTGATGGCTCAGGCAGTGTATCATGAAGATGGTTGACTTCATCATTGTCACTATCAGATACATTAGCACTAGTGGGTCTGGTTCCAGGAGGCACCTTAGAGGACACTCCAACCTGGGTTTGTATGGTTTAATCGGACGGGAAACAGTATCGTCCACTTGGTATGCATACTATTAACTGTTTGTTTGGCCAGAGACTCAGAAGGCTTTTGAAACTTTTGATTCGAGTTCTGATTCTTGGAATGGAAGCATTGTGGCGATAGCCAAGTTCCAGCCGGCCATAGCCATTGCCATAGCAACTTCAGACTCCAGGTGACGTCGCTGGCACAGTGCGGCGGAATTTGGGGGCGAGCTTTTACCCTCACCCCAAGCTGTTGCTAGAAAGCACGACATCACTGAAACCACCAGCACCTTCATCTCTGCATTGATGTGCAAGAGCCAGGCGATTTCCTCATCGGCCAGATGATAATAAACGAGACCCAAGACCGCTTCAAGCTATTTGAAACCAGACCACTGGGAGTGGGCCATCAGTCAATTAGACGGTACCAACGAGGGACGCTTCTTAGCACAGCGGCTCATAACCGGTGATGACAGTCCCCGACGAGACATGCTCTGAGCAAAGACGTTGTTGAGTATCTATCCTATTTCGTGAGCATCGCTGAAGGTTCATAGTGTTCACGACATTCTAGATTTAGAGGTCTTGCCTGTTCCAGGTACGCACTACCCTGCCAATATATTCAACGCAACAGAAGGGGATTCATGATGCTCCTGCTACCCGGGAAAACAAATTTGTAGCCTCATTGATCTACCAAACTATTTAAAAGATGTGCTTCTTTGTATCATCATCATTTCCTTCTGTCATTTTTGTGCATCCAGTATTATTATCTCATATCATACACAAGACATTTTTGGTTTTTCTCGCTTTTCGGTTAATAGGGACACCTACCAAAATTGAAAATGTATATTCTGAAGAGTATTACAAAGTATAAGGCACGTTAAAAAAGGTGTTTCAGGCCACATAAAAATGGTTTCTACTTTACAATAAGTTCAATATCAAATATCTCATTAAAAGTACAATTTAAGGTTCGGGAAGCATTGTCGGTGGGCTTGAAATCACACTCCATACGCAACTTCACAGCTAAACTTATCCCCTACTCCACACGATTCCTGAAAATACTCTGTAATTCCTTTTACTAACGAAACTCTTTCGAAGTACAAAGAATAAAAGCTTGGATTTGCTATAGTGTGGAGTAGTATTAGGTACTACTTGTAGAGTATAATCACTAAATTTTAGACGAGTTTTGTAAGGAAACAGACATTCCTTCTGGTCAAAATGGGGAGCAAACTATAGTGCATTGAATTGTTTGAAGTGCCATTACTATTTTGTAAGGTGCCATGTAAAGTTCCACCTGGAGCACTGTTTACAACACTTACATAGTGTCCTGTGGGGCACCGTAAAAGACCAGTTGTACAGGACTCGGCCTCCTGGCAAAGAAGGACCCAGATTTAGACAATATCTGCACATAGCACAGTTGGCCTGGGAAAGGTGTAAGATTGGCGGGAGAAATCTCAGCCAAAAGTGACTTTACGATCACTCTGATACCACAGGTGGGGCGTGGTCAGACTTGGCCCCGTTTGATTTTGTGGTCAGTGTGGTCGGATTTAGTCCAGTGTGGTTTAGTCCAGTGTGGTTAGTCCAGTGTGGTTAGTCCAGTGTGGTTAGTCCAGTGTGGTTAGTCCAGTGTGGTTAGTCCAGTGTGGTTAGTCCAGTGCTTGGGATTGGTCTAGCCCCGTCAACTTTACCCAGCGTTGGGTCTGAACGGTTCCTTGCCTGAGTTCAAGCCAGTTCTTCGTTCATATACTCTACATTAGGACCCGCAATAGACAATAGTCTCTGGGAATGTCACATTAGACAACACATCATATCTGATGTTGGCTCATGGTATAGATGTACAAAGATGTTGCATTCAAAAAATAAGACTAAACAATAGCCATTAGACAAGCATTCAAATAAACCACACTATGAACTAAAAACAACCGTTTATCATGATGCAGCCGTTCTTAAAGCGGGGTCGGCCCAAGAGCGCGGAGCACATCTCATGCGGCACGCTCAAATGGCAGGCGAAAGCCCCAAATCTTTCTGCCGCCTAGATCAACAAAGTCTCGATTTTGTCCTTGATGCTGTAGATCTGGTTCTTGATGGTGGAGGCGTCGTTGGTGGTGACGGAGGCGGCAATCACCGGCCTCGACACGCCACAGGCCCTGCCCAAGGCCGTCTTGGAAGGCACGAAAACGTATGGCACGTTCTTGTCCTCACATAACAAAGGCAAATGCAATAAGATCTCAATGGGCTCGGTGTCGGCGGCCATGATGATGAACTCGGAGATACCTCTGTTCAAGGTCTTGGTTGCTTCATTAGCACCCTTCTTGACCTGTCTTAAGTTCTGCGACTGCTGCACCACATCCAAGATCTGCTGTGTCAAAGCCGAGTCGGCCAAGGGGAAGGCTTTGGGGTTGGTAGACATTGTTAGGATCCTTGCAAAGTAGCTCACTGGGTTTTTTACGATGCGATGGCGGCGCGAAAATATTCTTACTGCCGCACCCGTGCACCGCACATGCAGGCACCCGTACCCCCGCGGGCACGAACTCTTTCTGGGCGCACGCTGCACTCAGCCTGGTCAGCCACCATTCAGGTATCCACCATTCAGGTCGCTGCAATCTGCAAAGCATCATCTGAGTCTATACACTCAGGGAATGGAGGCCCTCGTATGAGCCGGACAATTTGCACGTGCATTTACGCCAGCATTGAATCCGGGATGTCTCATTGAGTTGTTGTTCGCTTCTGATGAAAGGTTCACCACTGTGTGCCCGATTCTCGATCAATTTCTCTGGAGCTACACAGAGAGCTTGTGGAATTCTTGATCTCTTTTCAAAGATATCATTCTCGACTTTAATCCCACGAGTGGCGCGGCCTAGTGTTGGTCGAGGAATCTTTCCAAGTTGTGCTGACGCTTTGCATCAAAGGTGAAGCCTCAATATCATTCTGTTAAGCATTGTCATCTGGCTCAAGTCCCGCAGATTTCAGTCCTTGCATGTTCTCAGAGAAGTCGGTCCAGCTTTTTTTCGTGATATGCTGACTGGACTCTCCATTCGCTTCGGCGATGCACAGAATGAGTAATCGTTGTGATGTCGCAACCGGTGAGAAGAACGAAGGATGTTTCATACCGGTGCAGTTCCTGTCATCCGTGTCGATACCATGAGCTTTGTAGTTCTAGCAGTGCCACATGCATTTTCCACAGAATGCATGAAAGTCCGCTTTTAGCTGTACTTCTGTTCCTTGAGTCGTGAAATTTTTGACGGATCTTAAACGCATGGTTTTTTGCTAATCCGACCTTGACGTGATGGGGAACAAATTCGTGGTTGCTCTTAGATGAGGCTTCATTGACCCCTCCAAGCATTGCAGTCGATGATCATTTGGGACATTCTTTTCACAAGTTTCATCGCTCATTCCGCATACCATTGTGCAATTCTGCTCGCTGGATGCGTTCGGTGCGTTCAGTAGCATTTGCACCTTTCTTGGATTTCTTTGATCCCTTCTTGGAGCCCATTCATTCGTTCTTGAATTGCTTTGAACCCATCGATTCCACTCCCGCCTATCCTTCTTGGGTCTGTTATTGATGTGGCGGGGTTTGTAGAACTTCTGGGAGCGGAATATTCTGGCGCAAGGATTGGCCTTTTAGCCTTTAGAACATGGGTTCTTCCAGCAACAATCAATAAACAGTCGTGTCCTTGTATCACCGTGTCGACTATGGCTTGCCACAACACGTTTCGATAGTTAGCGTATTCCTGCTCTCTCTTTGCCTTTGGTCGTATTCTTGACCGTCTTCGATTGCTCTCTGTAATTCTAGTGTGTCAGAGAGTTTGACCACTTTAAGCCTTCGATCATGCTTACCTTGGCCCAGACTTGACGCAAACTTTTGAAGCTCCGTGAATAGAATGCCTGATCCCTGAATAAACACCAACCGGCACTTTTTCACTCTTTGAGATGGGTTTAACAACGATAGGGAGGGTGAATGGCGAAGCAAGTATTTCTTCCGTGAACAAAACTAGAATTCTTGCTCCAACCCATGAAGTCATGATGCCGCCCCAAGTATTTAGAGCAATTATTTTCAAGTGGCACTACGCCACCAGTACCTCTGATGATTCATAGGGTCCTTTTCGGCGTGGGCAGCTGGTTCCTGGATGTCTGTAAACTTCATATTTCATGGTAGTGAAGATGTGCAACTAACATCGCAACTCCTGGATCCTATGTCACGCCTGTAAGAACACCTTTATGCTCAAAATCAACAGCCAATGACGCTTCTACTCTTTTGAAGGACATCTTTGTAGGCCCATAACCCATCGTGGCTTGCATTAAACCAAAACCTGTCGAAGTTTGAGAATCTGTGGATCTAGAATACCTGTGAAACTCGATGGGCGTTTGAAGGGGGAATGTACTCTCTGTTCTGTACACCGAGTATAACCATTCCGACATTTGCAAGAAACACTGGCACCTCCAGAGTAGAATATAGTCATCCACAACACGTCGTAGAACCCTGATTAAATTGTTCCCTAACAGTTTGTTTTCTGCCACACCGACATGAACACCGGTTCTTTCCAATGCTCGTAACACAGTTTTATCAGGCCAGATTCTTGGTACTGCATTTGTTTTGCACTCATCAACTGGAGAAGTTGCAGGGCCCCCATTCGTAACACGTTCTCTTGATTCATATTGCTCCGGAAACATCCTCTCACTGCATAAAAAAGAGAAGGTACCCCGCAAATGGAGGTTCCAAGTCTCATCGTCGCAGGTCTCTCACCACTGGTGCTGTGAGGTGTACCTGATAACGTAGAGGTCAATACCCAAGATTAAAAGTGGGCAAATGACTCTAAACCACCACTAGGGATTCTCTGATGCATTCTCACCGGAACCGAAATAAAATTCCCGGGTAGCGGCGATCCCGAGTTCCCTCTATCCCTTGGACAGGAAAGGCCGGTGATAAACCCTAGGCTCTTGGGATCGAAAGCGGTATCGGGAGCCATTCATACAGGAGCACGTGAATCCAAAAGACGGCCAATCCTTGACCCAGCCAGTCGAGGTGAGCTACTGGCGGCGATAACATTCAGCAACAGAGAGAGTCCGCAAATCTGGCTCAACCCGAGTATATGATGGCAAAACCCCATATCGGGTAAGACAGTGTCTGTCCTTGCTTTCAAGCCAAGTTAGTAATAGTAGGGGCATCATCCCTAACCTTTCTAAGACTCAGAGCAGAAGAAAAACTTCAAAAAGCTCAGACTAGAAGAAACCCCCAAAAGAACCCACACCTTATGTTTCAACAAATCACCTTAGTTCCCGAATACTTTTGCAGCTAGGAGACATAATAGGCAACGTTCCATACAGTCAATGGCCATTCTTGAAAGTGGAGGTCCCAGGACGGTTGTTTCAGGCCCTGAATTACAGCCCCAGGATCCCATGTGTCCACTTTCTACTCCTTGTCATAAGGACGCTAACCAGTGCTGGGGGATGAGGTGCCGCCAGAGAAGCCACCCATCGATGTGCACTCCCGAAAGTTCGCGAAGCGCACTATATATACCGTGGGTGTTTCTCCTACCTGGAATATGCTCCCCGAATATACACGCCACTCGTGCTTGGCCCTAACGCCGCCATCATTATTAACCACATAATGCCCAGTTCATGAATGGAGGTTCACGTGCGACGTGAATTGACTGAGACGTGGCCTGATGCCAGCATTTTTGGTCATCACATAAGACGTGGGAGCATATTGTGGTATATTTGTTGCCGAATACACACCCGGCTCCAGCAGCAAGCCAAGGCGAATGGTGGCGTGATTCCTGGGTGAAGGCATCTTTGGGACTGAAGCCGGAGTTATCTCGCCTTATGCGTGGGACCTTCAAGGGATACAGTGCAGTTTTTGGCGCCCAGTGCAGTTTTTGCAATACAGTGTCTGAGGCACAGTGCAGTTCCTGAGGCACAGTGCAGTTCTTGAGGCACAGTGCAGCTTCTATCGGTATCCCCGAGCATATCGGAGTTGCGCAAGACAACTATTGGCCAAACACTCATACCACCATAATAGTTGAACCCACACGCATGGAAACGGACCAATGAGGATCCTTCACAGACTGCCATCCAGCTCATTCTACTTCAACCTGTTGACTAAAAAGCGTGGCTTTTTGGAAGGATTTTCCATATGTATACAGGATGTGCATGTGCCTAGTGGCATTCCTTGGTAGGACACACGGAAGGCTCCACCCGAGTTGGCAGGGCACGTTCCACTACGTGGTGTGTATAAAATGGGTCGTATGCGTGTTTCGCAGAACATAGCTGTTATGAATGCCATTGACCTGATCCTAGCATTGTGGATTTTGGCCACGGCCTGTGCCGATGACCAACCATGGATGTTCTTCGCAAAAGTTAACGACACTTATAAGCCGCTTCGGCGCATCGAGGCCTTCATAGACGACAGTCACCAAATCGGCCTTTTGTCGTATGGAAACTCTTCGGACCCTCTCGTTGAGTTCACATATCAAGCCAGCTATGCCAAGACAGAGGACCACTACTCTCCCGGGTACGCCGGCTTTTACGTCTATGTATTTGTTTTCGGGTCGTCTTTCCCCAAGACTCCGATTTATTTGGATGATGACAAGAAGATCAAGAGCCACCGTTTTTATTCATGCGGCCCAACTAGCAGACACAAGAATGTGATTTCCCTTATTGATGTTGAGGGCCTATCTTGTGTGGAGGTGGATATATTCCTCATGCCTTTTGACAAAAGAACGGGCACCTTCGTGAACGGTCTGTGTGTGCAAGAGAAAACTGAAAAGACCCCCAAAGCCCAAGTGAAAGAGTCAACACCCCATGAGTATCCGTTTGTTTTCTTTGCAAAATCCAAGGACGATTGTTATGCGCTCTCCGGAAATCCCTTTCACAATAGCAGTATTCTATCTTATGGAGAGCCGTGGGCGATTCCCATAGAGTTTACGCTTCACGAGGGCTATGCATTCACCAACGACACTTCCACTCCGGGGTACGTGGGGTTTGACCGGTACATGTTTCTTCTCGGACCCTCCAGTCCAAAGAGCCGGTTGAAGCTTAATCGGGAAATGAGAGTTGAAAACTACCAATTCTACTCTTGCGTGCTGCTTGACCGCTCATTCAATGTGCTTTATGAAGATGTGCATCCATTATGCTTTGAAGTGGAGATCTACCTTTTGCCTTATGACCGAGAGACTGGAACCGTTGTGAAAAATTGGAAGCATTTGCCAATGGTGGAGCGTGAGTTGGACCAAACCCATACTTTGGAAAATGCCTCTGTTCCTGCAAGCTTTCTTGGTACTGGCTCTAGTGCAGCATCTGCTATGGAGTTGGTCACTCCAGCGAACATTACAAGCTCGCATACCATCATCTCCAAAGCTCCAAAAGTCGGCTTTGGGAAACTCAACGCAATCTCAAACACGACAAGTGCTCTAGGAGTTCTTCCAGTCAATAACCAGTCTACTGCTTTAGAAGGTTCGGTAGTCGCTAGCGAGTTTAGTGTTCCAGGACTCCTCTCAGTTGACACCGAGCTTTCAGGACTACCCTCCGTTCTCGAGTCAGATTGCTCTTCAAAATCTAATCCAAAGCACAACAAGTCGAGCTCTACCAAAGACATCACCATGGAGGAGGCAAAAAATGCGTTGACAAGCTGTGAGTGCAAGCATGAGCCTCTGTCTAAAATTTTTGAGGTGCAAATTTTGAACAACGTGGTGGTTTCCGGGCTGAAGACCTCCGTTATTTCGAAAACGACCGCCAGTTGCCCCAGGAATATGCCTGTTTCTACTGTGTGGAAGACGCGCGTCACTACCCACTGCCCAATTCAGACCACGTTGCCCGTCACTAAGTATGGGGACATATCCATGTTTGTGACCAGCTCCACGACATTGATTGATTGTGGTGTGAATACTTCCGGAAAGTCGTTTGCGGGTCTTGAAAGTCCCCCACCAAGCATCGAACCGCGAGTAAGCTAGAGGGAAGCTTTCAACTCGTTTTAGTATATTGCTATACAAGGGAAAACTATATAAAGCCCCCAGCCTGCCCGCATGGATCGGTGGTCTGTTAGGTCTACCTACATATCCTTGTATAGCAATATACTAAAACGAGTTGAAATTTATAACTATTACAATGTTACCCCACCGATTTCATCGAAACCGACTATTAATTAATTAGTTTTTTGCTTGGACTCAGCGTAACTACCGGACATGCGATGTTATTGTTGAGAAATGTAAAATATACCCGATCTGGAGTATTCATCAAGCTGTCTTCTAACAACTTTATTAATTGGGAGCCACTGTAGTCATGACATCTCTTAAATTCCTTAACAATAGACGCTCTTGGTTTGTTATCCGCAAACCAGAGCGGGAATTCCTGACCTTATTAGACTCATTGGAGGGCTCAGCCACTTTCAAGTCCCCGTTTGCCCGTCCAATCCCGAAGTTTGTAGCCTGGTCCATTTTTGGTCTAATGGAATGCTTGTAAAATGTCACAGTTCTATGGTGCTGTCCTATGGTGCTGTCCTATGATGCTGTCCTGTGCACGTGTCTCATTCTGTTCAACGACCTTCACCCTTGTTTCATATGAATGACGTCAAGTGAGATTCAGCGCCAATTCCCAAATTTCCAACGCTTGAAAGCTGATAGTCTCTCTCTAATCAGTCTTTTTTCAACATATGTGGCCTTTCACTCCACCTCGAAACAATACAGCTGTCGATCCTGTCAAAAAAACAGTCTTTCCATATTAAGCGTTCTCCCCTAGAATTTGTCTTGGTAATTGTTGAGCCTGCATAGTCCCTGGTCTTCCCAGGGAAGAGAACCTCTCTGTTACATACACCGAAGGCATGCGACCTGGCGCACAAAATGTAAATAACATGCAAATGTAACCATCCCCAGTTACCCATCTCCATATCCTAGAGGGACTCCTAACACTCCTTCTGTTTAGACCGGGTCACCTGAGCTGCCCGAATGTGTAGTTTATTATGCTATCGCTGAGCAATGCGTCCCCCATCCTTGGGCATGTTGTTAAGCACGCGGCGTCTGCCACTGAGAAGCCAGAATATATGGATTTGGACTATCTGGAGGGCGAGAGACTTTGCTTTATGAGGATAGATAAGCATGTACCCGAGAAACAAAATGCTTGATAGAAAGCGCCGAAAAGTTTGTTGCGCCGCCAAATGCTGGAGAAGACGCTTGTCGCCTCCCATTTTTCTGTAAGTACCATACCCCACACGTTTTCATGATGATCATTGTATGTACTATACCGAGAAACTCCCTGGTGAATTCAAGAGGGGGGAGCCTCCTTTATATACCCGAGCCTTGGCGCCCCTGCATGCGCCTAAAACAATGTACCTGTTATGCAGGGGTGGCTGCTTTTCTTGTGTCTCACTATTCTGGTTGCGACTTGTGTACTGCCACGTACTAACCAGCTCAGTGCCCAGATGTTCATGCTGCAAGGCGGCAACATACGCGTCACGTGACAATCCTTTCCCTGTCCTCGTTTCGCATCGGCCCGAAACTGTCCAGTGGAGCATGGCAGAAAGGGCCAATCATTGAGGTGCCCACGTGATACTTCCCTATAAACCCTCTACTTTCCAGATTGAGTCGTGCGGCGGAGTAAAAGCTTCTACCGGGACTGCACAACGGAAGAGACCTACAAGATTACGGTGTGTATATAACCAGCACATCCAAGTGGCCACATGTCACTCTCCTCACTACGACGATTCCATCAAACCTCTCTTGCTTTCCTGCATTCAATTGTATGCCCATGCAGGCCTCCGTCGGTGTGCTGTTGGCTAAGCAAACTAGAAACCAGCACAAAAAGCGTCCTTCAAGGCACTCATATTAGGCGCAGTGCATATAGCCCACGTCAGCCCTGGACTCCATGGGGAAGCGCGGCCGTGCCGGTGTACCGGTGTAGTTTTGCAAGCAAACGGTCACCCGTACACCAGCGCCTATACCTTTTTTGCACCCACCGAGCTACGCCCCTATGACTACACAAAACGACGTCCTTCCCGGGGAAGGCCCCAACCCCGCCGGAACCTCCTCGCCGCCGGCCAACAAGCGGCTTGCGCCCCGCTCCAGCAATCAGTTCCGCATCGGCCCGCCGTTTTGCGCTACCATCAACAAAATCCCCATCTACAACTCCAAAAACGCCGTGGTGACTCCCAAAATATGCGCCCGCCTCGACCGGGGTTTCAATTTAATTGAAGGAGAGTGGATCGGCTACAAGCGCAACTACTTTACGCTCGTGGCGTCGTTTTTCTTTGTCGACTGCCCCTTAAACATAGCCGCCACCGATAATTTCTTCTATTACGACTCCCAAAACTGCAAGCACCATCTCGCAGCGTTCAAGATTATGCTCACCTCCATTTGCCCGGAAGACAATGCCAGTGCCGTGACTTTGGTGCAACACACGGCCAAGAGGGACCGGGGGCCCCAGAACGCCCCGCCAGTGTACTATGCGGTGCCGGGCCAGTTACCACCGCACCTAACCATGAAGCTGGTGGCCAACATTCGTAATGGCGAGAAAATCGACCGCTGCAACCGCTTGTTCTACCTCCTGCAAGAGGAGGTCCTGCACATAGTGCTGGCCCACCCCACCGCCATTTTGGCCAAGTACCCCCGAGACCGGAGCATCTCGTTGGTGTCTCGCTATGAGCGCATCCAGTTCTCCTCTGCCGGATGTGGTAACCGCAAGTCGGCGAGCACAAACAACAAACACTACATCCTCGTCATCCAGCTTTTGGGCGAGGACACGACCGGTCACGATGTCGTTTTGGCCTATTCGGAGTCGCCCCCGTTGGTGGTGCGGGGAAGGTCGCCGTCCAATTACCCTCCCCAGGCAAGCAATGGCGTTGCAGAAGGCACGGGGGAGAAGGGAAGCCCAAGTACGCAATTTGATGCGCCAAATGCCCTCGCTAACAATCCTTCAGAGCTTCCGGGATGCAATGAAAATTATAACGACTTCCGGACCTGCGACGAAAACTTCATACCAGTCAAAAAAGCAAAAATGAAGCAGGAACCTGAAATCAAGCGGCCCCATTTCTCGCTCAACCGTGCTCCTACCGCACTTGGCTACTGGGACTCGTTAGACCCGCAGTTCTTGCCTCCTTCAGCACTGCTAAAGAAGAGGGACTTACCAAATTGGGAAACGACTCCCGAAGACCAGGCTCCGCTGTTTCTCTTGGGGCGCGATGATGTTTTTCATGCAGACTTGCCGTTTATGGACCCTGATACCCTCGTCCAAGACTTGGACAGTCCGGCATTTCCTGGCGACATGCCTGACCTTTGGAATAATCTTCACCCAGAAGATGACTACCCTCAAGAACTTCCAGCCCCTCTCAAGGGTACCTACACACGCGAATTTCCCGACTTCCCAATGGCAAATTGCTCTCCTGACTCCCAGAACATCTTCGGGCAGTTTCCACCCGGACTAATACAACAAAACTTTTATGAATCTCCGCAAGCCTCTGGGGATTTTTTCGAGCCGCTCTGTTTGCAGGACACGCCAAACAGCGGAGGCGTGGGACAAGAGGGCATTCTCAACGAGCGTATGCAGTCCCAACACTCTTCGGAAAACCCCGAGCTAGTGGATCTTGAAAACTACCCATTTATGAACACATACTCGACGTACCAAGCACTTACTGCTCCGGTGGTGATCAGCAACCCTCTATACACGTCCACACCGCTCCAATTGAAAATCGAGAGCCGCGTGCGCGAGGAGGTCAACCGCTTCCATTGCGACCAGGTGGCAGCCCTAAATCCCAATGTGAAACGGTGCAAGCATGGGTTTAAGGCTCGCACTAGGGAGCGAGCTGCACGGCTCTACTCCATGGAAGACTTGCAGTGGCCGGAAGCTCTAGACGCAGGATATGTGAGGTTCAAGCACAAGCTCGATTCGTTCAAAAAAGGGTTGGAGAGTCCGGAGCGTGAGAATCTAGGATCACTGATGATTCTGAGTCTCACCACCATAAGCTCAAATGAGTAACAGCCGAAACCGGTCTATGGTGTGCGGGTTATTCCCGAAAAGAACTTCATCCGAGGCGAGTTCATTTCTGGGGGTGGGATCCCTGATATCCGAAGCATTCTTCAGACTGGAAATCCTGAGTTAGAAGCCTTTGAGCAAGAGACTAGGCAAAAAAGACCGTCGCTGGGACAATAAGTGAGTTCAGGCCTCAGTCCAATGCCAAACTACATTCTATCTCTTGATACGTCTGGCATTCATGTCACTAGAATTATTAGCTGGTATAATCGCTCGATCACCAACAGAAACATACCCATTATCAAGAATTCTTTTAGGCGTAGCTGTTTCTACACTAAGCCAAGTGAACACAGTCATGTGCCTAACCACGAGCCGTCGGCAGAGTTTCGCTGGGTTGGGTTTGGATGCCAGTCTCCCTGTATGCAGTATGTAGTTATATGCAGGTCCCACTGACATGTTCTTTCCAGCGGTCTTTTCCTCCACAACATCCATTTAGCTTTTCAGAAATACAAACCTCGACCTAGATGAATGATTGGGTAATCCTTGAGTATTTTTTGTGGAGCTACCGGGCCACTCAATGGAGCAGGGCACATGGCTAAGTGCTGCCGCCCAGGCACCTCCTCGTGTGCCCTATTCTCTGGCTGAAGCACTGCCATGATCCCTAGAGGTTTAAAGCCATCCATTTATGTTATGTTCTTGGCCCTAGGGGGCTAACGGGAAAAGTACAGCCTGGGCGTTGTGCCCCAGTGTACGACTCCAGACCAGGAGAAACAGTGACCAAAGAACCGGCGTTTCAAGGTACTTGAGAAGATTTAGACCTTAATCAGAGTATCATAAAGAGAAAGCCTCTGGAGAATCATTGAAGCTGGTGGCACTGATGGCGGCTTTGAGGGGCACCGCATCTAAAATTACCCAGTTGAGCGCACAAATTTCATGCAAACCTTCTAAGTGTGTAGCATTTTGGGGAAAGGGATGAGGATATGAACGAGAGTTGCAACCAATCGGTGTATTAGGGCGGGGTGCTATAATTTGGGTGTACTGTTGGGTTGTTGGTGTACTGGTGGCGGTGAGCGATGGTGTACTGGTGATGCTCTCACCCGCGGTGTACTGGTGTGCGAGCATGTCAAGGTTCGCAGGTGCAGAGGTGCAACAACATGTTGTTTTTCAGTTTTTTCAAGACGCTCGTGGACCAGGAAGTTGTGGTGGAGTTAAAGAACGACATTGAGATCAAGGGCACGTTGAAGTCCGTGGACCAGTACTTGAACTTGAAGTTGGACAATCTCTCCACCGTCAACGAGGCCAAGTACCCCCATTTGAAGGCAGTCAAGACGCTTTTCGTCAGGGGCTCCACCGTGCGCTACGTGCACTTGAATGCAGCCTCCGTTGACTGCACTTTGCTACAAGACGCTTCCAGAAGAGGTATGTATACGACTTGGTGATGGGCTGAGCCAAATTAGATGAATAGGAGATGATGGTGTGGGAACGAACATGCTAGACGGTGTTGATGAGACTTCGGTGGATTGAGTGGGCGGCAAATTGTCTGCATTTCTATATTTCTATACTAACTTTTAGAGGCCATGGCCCAGGCGGGCAAATGATTCTGTATATTAGAATAAATTAATGTGTATTGATACAGCATGTATGGAGGGTGTGAGAACTAAAGGGGTGGGGAAAAGGGATGAATCATGAAAAATTAGAGGTCATATGCTGGATCAAAGTGAGCTCTAGGTCAGAGGTTAATGGTGTTCAAGAGTGATAAGACACCCTACTCAATATGAAGTCTACTACCAGGTGTACAAATGAATTGATCCACATGTTCCAGACCTCAACACCAAGATATGCGTGGGCGTGAAAGTACATGGCGTCCTGAGGGTTTAGTGGCTTTCATATGGCCCTCTACACCTCCTGGCTGGGTCTTGCTTGGCCCTCAACACCACTGCAGCGCTGCTCCACAACGGGACTTTGCAAGTGAAGATCCAGTCCAATGTAGAGGAGCTTGGAATAGTTTCACAAATCACTGGTAATACCAGATGCACCAGAATGCTCCTGTTGCAACCTTCAAAATCAAGCACCGAAGCCGGTCAACCCACTACAGATGGTAACGCGTACTTATGAAATTCCCTATCGGCAGTCAAAGAGTGAAGAGAGCTGCACTGGCTAGAAATTATATGGGAGGCCGCATGGGCTGAATCCGGCGCAGTCACAAGATGAGTTCCTTGTCTTGGTTAATCATCACTGCCTGGCACCTTGGTGATCATCAAGGCCATGCCCATTCCTGCCAGAATTCATCTCCGTGGCATTTCATACAACACTGCACGAAAGGTGCCGTGGATCCATCTGCGAACTGCGCTTTTGGATAACGAGAGTGGCGTCATGTTACTCTCTAAGCCACAGGTTGTATGTTCCTGAGCCGAGCTCTTTTCAACGTGTTTTAGATATCGGTATAGAGAGACGGGTGGGTAGTCCTAGCAATCCAAAGAAGGGTGTGTACAAAGGTGGTAACCTGTGCTCAATATGTCTCATCTAACCTCGGATAGTCTCCTCGGAACATTGGTAGACTGCATGCAATTCCCTCTTCAAAACTAACGGGTACTTGGATAACACCTGAAGTTGGTGAACCTTCGAGGCACTCTTTTATAGTGGCCGTGCGGGTTTGGGGTTTCGCGTCAATTTTTGGTGTGGTGCTGATGTCGGTGGAACGCGTTTGTCGTACTGGCTTCTTTAGACCTTCGGCCATGTCGTCCAAGTGGGCACGTATTCGGCATTCGTTTCTTCCTTCTCGGGTGGATCCTGTCCAGGCGCTTGTCGATATCCACATGTTTGTTTGGTTGGGTGACGCCATAGTCTGGTATAGTCATCAAGATGTCCGTTAACAACTATAATTCTGGAGATTCTGTGCTCATCTCTTGATCCTGATATTCCCAAACATACCAAGCTTCCTTCTTTGTCTGACTGATGATCCTCTGCTTTGGGGCAGTCCTTTAAATAATGGAAGCGCCTTACTAACCGCAGCCCTTTCCGTCTTCGTTACTACCGCTCAATCAGGAGATAGTAGGAGAAACTTCAATCCCTTTTGAAGCTGTTGACCGGTGCACACAGACTTAGACCAACGTCTTCAACCCCGTTCCATCTATATGCAGTCAGGCGAAGTTTTAGTCTAAAAGTTTCCACCACATAGGCCATTATTGACCTACAGCAATATATGAAAGAATACAAATAAACGGGGCGATAATAGATGAAAGCCAGATATTAATAAGGCTATAAAGGATAATAAGCAACGACCAGTAGGTGAGTACATGTGACAATCTACGGGTATCATACACTGCCCCAAAAAACATTCTTTAAGAAGCTGTCAGGTTCGAGTAAGGCGTGAGGACTTCAGAGAAGTATTTGTTGATGATCCGTAAATAAGGGGAATCACTCGAGTTATGGAGTAATGTCGGCGACTGCGCCACCGTATTCGGGCGATAGTGCCTTAATCGGGCTAGTCGTGCCCAGTGGTCGACCAAGCCTCATCGAGAAGTGCTTGTCGGTCTAGACCTCGGAGGAACCATCAATTGAGCTATGGGTAACACACTACCCAAGGGGAGTCTAGCATTAATCATGTATATTTCTAATCGGTACATATAATTGAATTCTAAAGGACATTTGTCTAGTTTCTAAGTAGCTAGTTAAGTAGGGAGAAATCACGGATATTTGATCATTAGCATAGGTCTACAATCCCTCATGTATTTTGTTTACCAATCACTGATGGTCCTTTTTCGTGATGGTGTATTACTTCAGACTCACTATAAGGAGGTGAACTATCAAATTCGGGATGTATTCCACAGTGGCAGATAAATTCTGAACAGTTTAATATAGTTTTTGATTTGTCGAACTTCATTGTCTCATGCCCTCAGCTCACGCAATATTATCTTATCACCCGTTTCGCCTATCATCACCTCTTGCTTAACAGCAATGTTTAAAATCATTCTCAACTCCAATATTCGAATTCCTGAAAGTCGATACTTTCCTTCTGGAACTCCCACAAGACCACAAGTCTTGCTTTGTGTAAGCCACTATCCTTTAGTGCAAACACCCACTTGGCACCTATCGGCCCCCTACCTCTTGGTAGTGTCACTAATTCAAATGTTCCGTTCTTATCATGAGCACCCATCTCCTTATCACATGCTTTCCGGAGTATCCTATCTCACCGACGCATAGCTTCCTCACAAGTCTTTGGTGCTTGTCATCCTCAGGTTGTGCCTGCAGAGTGCGGGTCCAATCAACTTTCGACACAACGAACGATGATAGATCACGTTCACCATCCAGCTGTAAACGCTTCGCCAGTTCTAATTTTCTTATCCTCGATGTCACTTTCATCCTGCGGTACATCCAAATCGAGATCCACTCCCCCTAAACTGGTGAATTGTTTGATATCATGACGAGAAGGTAATCCAGAACCGCTCCCCCTGTGATGTACAGTCGTCCAGATAAATGATTCCAGCCTAACTTCACCTTCTGGATTGAGAGACTTCCATTTTTCTTTCGCCTTCTGAGCTGTTGCACGCTTAGGTTTCCTCTGCATGGACTCATTCAGGGCCTGGGTCCTGATCAAGAACCAGAACGGTTTCATTACTGAAGTCCAACGCAGACAGTCCATCGCCTTTGTTCAAATTATGGAATTATATAACTTTGGTATTTATATTGTAATTCTTTCAGCTAATCCCAGTACAAGTTGGAGGTCGAAATATGTGTAAAGCTTTAGGAATTGTACTGAAGTTTCACGGGAATAAATATAACTCAAGAAAATCCACATCAGTTTTACGATTTTGGACCCTTCCGCTTTTGATCCTTTAACAGATGTTCCATCAGCTACTTCTGTTGGGCCATTTGGGAGCTGGTCCTTCCGGGAGAGTGTAAAGCCGACGCAGAGCACACAAGCGTTCCCTCCCAAGGGGGTGAATGGGTCTACCTTGTGTGAGCGGAATGGTGAAGGCCCATCCTCAAGTATTAGGCTAGCGGCCTGCCCCTGGAGTAACTAAACCAAGCCCAGTTTGGAAAACCACCGCATACCAGATCTCCTAAAGCAACTCCTGCTCCTAAACAGGAAGTCCTAAATCTCACGAAACGATGACAGAGTTATTCGAGCCGGGATCACCATGAAACATAGTCCGTGGTTAGTCTACGGTGCTCCAAACACTCCCATGACTCCGAGCTAGGGTTACTCTTTCCTGATTCGTCACTTCGACCCAATCGGCCACTAAGGACCTCGCCTGCTTATGGACCTCCGACACGGGCACGCCCAACACCTGAAAAGGAGTATCTGCGCGATCTTATTAAAATTTCAAATTATTTTTCTTTTCGTTATCAATGTTAGAAGAAATAACATTTTAGTCTCATTTTTATCATTATATCTTAATAAGTAATATTCTTCACTGTTCTTCCTTAATTGATATATATTCAATTGAATTCTTATTGAAACCCTTAATTTTACTATAAGCATATTTATAATATTTTAATTCACACTCCTTATAAGTACCTTCTATACTAGTTTTGATATTAACTAATAAATCACTTGATAAAGTATTTATAGAAGTTTTAAATTCCATAAATTTAGGTATTATATTAATTAATATATTAATATATAACCCGTCTTTATCACCTTTTTTAAAAGCCATAGTTTTTTACTACTTACAAATATATTAGCTCTTTCATTATAGTTTAATCTTCGAAACAATTAATATTTTCCATATCTGAATTATACAGAAGAGCGGCCGCAATTGCCCACTGGCTCCAAAAAAAACTCTACTTTATTACTGCTAAATACTCTATTTAGTTGAATTTTTTTCCTCTTTTGTTTTTTGATTTTTGTTCTTTTCTTTTTGTTTTTTGATTTTTTTTCTCTCATTTTTTTGTTTTCTCCAGCTCCCCAAACTTCCGTGGCCCACCTTACAACAGTCTAAGGAATATAGGACCGGATCTGCTCCATTCGCTGGTAGTAACCATCCAAGACTTCCGCAAACCTCGCCTCGGAGTAACTTTCAACCAAAGGCTTCTGGTCAGGGTCGTGGTGAAGAAACCAGTGGTACTCCTTCACGCGTTCTTGGGCCTCTCTGTAACGTCTCTCGGCCCTTGTCTCTCTTGCGCCAAACAACAACTGGACGCGAGAGACCGCGTTTCTGACCTTGGTCCGCACCCAAAACTTGGAACTTTCAACAACAGAGTATCGGGGGGTGGTCTCGAAACGCTCAAACAAGTATCGGCGCCCCACGAAAAGCTCTTCAAACATCAGGTCTCGGAAGATCAGCATGGGGCAGTATTCGTCCTCACAATAGCTCCTCAAGGGTCTTTGTGCACGAACGCAACGGTCATGGTCGTGCCGGCCGGCGATTTTGTCGGCAAGAATCGCCTGGTCAGCAAGGTGGACTCTCGACTCATAGTGGGGGATTTTCCGCATCTTGAGCAGTTCCCACACCTTGGTGCAAACTTCCTGTGAACGCACAGAGAAGCACAGAGCACTTTTGTAGTTGCTAATGTCAACATACTTCCTAGGTGTTTTGGTGGTTGCCAGGTAGCCCGGCGTGTTCCTGTAAGCAGGGCTGGGCTGGTTCAAAGGCGTGAAGATGGTGTTTTCATACTCAGAGCTGGAGCATTCCGAGTCTGGAATTTCCTGTCCAAACAAGACTTGGTCAAGGCTGTTCATGGCGAGAATAAGGGCACAGTCACGAACGTGGAGGAGGAGCGCAGAGAAGAAATGCTAAGATCTGAGATGAGCTGGGCGATGATTCGAGCTTGTAGGGTAAACTGAATCAAAGAAGAAGTGGTGGTGGGTGAGCGCAAAAATGTGCAACATGGGCTGGTTATAAGCACAAAGGCCGACCGGAAATTACAACAGACTGCAAAGAGGCCATCCTGCAGAGACGACTGCAGTCCAGACTGCAGACCAGACTAACGAGGCCAGACTGCAGAGAACCGACTCACGAGGCCAGACTGGAAAAGAATCCGATTGCAAAGAGGCCAGGCTGGAAAAGAAATCTGACTGCGGAATCTGACCGCAAAAGAAATCAAAGGCAAAGGTCTCAATTTAAAACGCGCAATGCAAACGACCAGATCGAACAGGGTCGCAATGCCACTGGCTGCGAAATTGCGGTCGTGCGAAGCGCAGCCCTCCACGTCACGCCAGCGGAAGGCACTCGTGCCCTGGTGCTTCGTTCCCAGCTCTTAGTCTGTGACAATATGGCCAGTAATTTGTGCGAATTCTTCTCTTTGCGGCCATTTGCCATTATTAATATTAAGCGGCTCCGACCCTGGGTACAACGTGATGACGCCTACCCAAAGCAACCGCCACGGTTCGAGCGTGAAGCGATCTTCCGGGCCTCCGAAATCAAAGGAGTCGTCGGTCGCGATACGACGGCCGGCACTATCGACGTATTCTGGACCGACTGCGACCCATGCCATGCCACAACGATTCAGGAATGGATACTACACGAGCACGCCCCAACCGATCTCCGCCGGGCCCTCCTCCAAGGCTTCCCCTTCCACCCGGAGTACTCCTTAGAAGCCGAGTAGATTTGGTTCGAGAGGGGAGGTAGTGTCGGGGATATGACCCTGGTACAGGAATGCCTCGAGCAACTCCAACTCGAGATCGTAACCGAGAATTGGATGAATCCAATGGTTCACCATCAGAGCATAGTTGGCCTGAGCACGACCTAGGTATCAGATAAACGACTACTATCTATGATGACGCAGCCACCCGCCCTAGCCGGTTAGCCCTCACCCGCGAACCTCAGACACTAAGTGGTTCCTGATGACTATATAAGGCAGGCGTATTTGTAGAGCTCAGTCAACCGGTTATTTCCTTGTGTGGTCAGGCTGGCAGCTGACTCTGGAGTTAATAAATCTTTATATTGAAACCAGACTAGGAAACGGGCCGTGAACACGCCCTGCCTTTGTGCAGGATCCGCCGGTGTGAAGCGGACAGTTCCGACTCTGTCTCAGCTCGAATAGCTCAGGCGTTATATTGTGACGATCTGCGGGACTTTCTAATCAGGAGCAGACGCATTTTATAGCTTCGGTGGGTGTGGTTCCACGAGGCAGCTCCAACTGGGGTCGTTATTGCTGGAAGAAAGGTTTATTGCAAAAAAGCAATTATGTGAAGGTTGTGCCAATTTGGAGTCAGGAAGCACATTTCGTGTTCACTATTTGTTAGTGTGACAAGCGTCTGTGGGGGAGTGTTTTTACCCGTTTCTCGTTTGCGCGAACATGAGCTTGTATTTCCCCAGCACTTTTCAAAAACGTTTTGTTAGGCTCCCCATGGGTAGTGTACTACCCATAGACACTCCATTAAACTGCGATGCACGGCTAGACGCGGTATGACGTCGGACCTCGCCTCCATGCTCGGTCCAGACCCCTATGGTCCCCTTCTCCCGAGATCTAGACTGATAAGCCCTTATCTCATTAAGGCTTATCCGGTCAGCCAATCGGCACGACTCGCCCGATGAAGGCCTTATCTCCCGATAACGGCCCGAATACGTGGCGCAGTCGCTGCCGGCTTTCTATATAACTCGGATGTGTCCCCTTTGTTTCACGATCATCAACAATATACTTCCTTCTCTTAGTCTTACATCTATCGAACCTGACACGTTTGAGCTTGATGTGAAACGGTCGAAAAATTAAACACCCCGCGGCTCAAGAGCTTTGCTACTTTACCCACGCATATGATATATTTTCAAGCTAGGAAATTTTTATATACATAATCCCTACTTAGCTCAATCCCAAATTCTTCTTCAACTTAGTGGCGTATTTTCTCCAGAGAATATCATAGTATTAGTATCTTCTCCATGATTACTTCACGCAGGTGCGCATGTACTACCGACCAAACACCAAGCGCCCTAGTGGTACACACTTTCGCAGGCAAGGAAGGAGCTAGTGGTTCTAGGCAACTGTGGAAGAGATTCGGCTTTCTGGAAATATTTTAAAACAGGTTTTTGGTAAAAACTTACCGTATGAGGCCAGCTAGACACTCCCCTTTGGCTAAGCGCATCTATGTTATGCGCGATCTTGGTCTTCAACAACCGGCAAGTCCTATAAAGGCAGGTCCACCACTTTGCAGTTTGAATAGTGCTCTCCAGGTTTTGTCTAGTCAATGATCCTGGCGGCGTGATGGGTGTAGAGGTGTTTCAGCGCTCCATGATACCCGAATAGCAAGTGGGTCTGATGTTAGCTGACATTCTTCAGTCCAGTACGGTGAATCCCGCAGTTACTCGTATAAGGTGACTGCACTAGCTCTGCTGAATTGGAAAGAGTTTTTTCTAATGCTTGACATCCTCGAGCTGTGTCATGGAAGCGTGTAGGCTACCACTTCGGCAGCTGTAGTACTTGGGAATGATTGGTACTAGCACGGGGATTGGTAGACCCACGCGCAAGCATTATCCAAGCCGCTTTGGATTTGAATTGGCGTCAGGCTCTGAGACAAGCCTGTCCCTACCCATGGGCTATTCAGTCGTTCCTTTGGTAGTTAATTGGGGCCCAGTACTTCCTCCTGGTACCTAAGCACATGATTGGGACACTAGGTTTGAATTTAAGCCCTGTGTCTGAGAGTCTCAGAAAAACAAACGTAAGGTCAGTCCCAGAGTTTTCTCATTTTCGTCTGGAGCTCTGTCCCACTTCCGTTCCCAGGACCCAACACCGCAATCAATCACAGCTCCCCAGTAGCGATTCAAAGTAGTCCTTTAAGGTCAAGTTCGATAAATTCTCGTCATTCCAAGTTCTTTCTTCTTACACGTTTACCCAGAGATTTCCAGAGTAGTAGGTATCGCTTGCAAAGATATACAGGTGGTATAAAGAGCTGTGGAAGCTAAAGAAATAATAAAAGTATTTAATAGTTTAGAAAATGAAAATGGAAATAAAATACATATACTAATTGGTTCTTCAGTTATATCAGAATCTGTTACTTACTAATAGTATTAGAACACCCCATAGATAATGATTCTATGGTTTTTAATTCTTCTTTAAATAATAATATTTTTACTTTAAAAATAGCTGAATCACAAACTGCTAATAATGTGAGTGAGTTAGTATTTGATAAAAAATATACAGAATCAAAAATTAAAGGTAAAATATCTGAAATAAAATTTGATAATATATTGTTAAACTTATCTGAAGAAGAACAAAAGCTAAAAAATATGTATACTTATTATTATGTCGACAACTCCTAGTTCTTACAAAGAAATACCTGTTACTCATAGTAAAAAAGTTTTAATGAAAACTAAAGAATATATTGAATATGCTAAAGAATTGATGGATAAACTAGGTCCTGATTTTACTTTAGCTGAATGTATGTCGAAATTAGATGATTATTTAAATACTTTATTAAGATACATGGACCATAAAAGGTTCTTTGACGCTTGGAAAAGACAAGGTTCGTTGGGCCGTTTCTGGATCGGGAAAAGCTTTTTGACGGGCTGGTGCCACACAAGAGACGCTTGCTTGCCATAAAAACGTGGGAGCGAACAGAGTGTGTTTTGCATCCTTAGTCCTTGACGATCTCGTACCCAGGAGGTTGTTCCATGGAGGTATCTTGATCCCATTTTGGCTGTTTTAACGTCTTTTTGGTGACAGTCATGCATGCGCTGGCAATTACTAAGTGCATCTTACACACGGGCTTGGATGGACTTTTTAGGTTTCCTTGACCCGTGCTACGTATAGCGTCTCTTTGATTGTGAACACCCTCTACCAATTGCTACCATTTGCTACCAACTTCTGCCAATTGTTAGTTTCTCGTGAGCTCCATCATTGACCTATGGGACTGACTACCCAGGATTCCCCCTAATCCGCCGGGGTTCCTTTGTTTCTTCTTCAAACGCCACGCTCGAGGATCAAAACATTTTTAATGATAGAAGAATATAGCCACTGATCCTAGGCCAAGAGATCTCCCTGAGTCGAAGGGTGAAGGACAAACGAGACCAAAATGTCCGAGTCGCTCGATAGACAATAGAGACTTTGGAAACTCACCACATACCGTGGGCTATTCTCCAGAGAGCCGCAACACTAAGAAAATTCCATAGTCAATTCTGCAGACTATGGGGATAATAGTACAGGAAGTCGGGACAAAACCGCAAGATGTCACCACCGCCGTACCATTCTTTCCCCTGCTAGATAAGGCCATACTATTTCCATTCGCCTGGCCCCAAGACCAGACAGTTTTTAGTCTTCTGCTACACGCCTATACTGTCGCAAAGCAGATATATTTATTTATATGGCTAGATAAAGTGGAAAACTTCTCCTGATATTATACTAGGGACAAATTAGAACAAAAAGTTAAGAGAATGATTTTAGAACTATATTTGAGCCTACTTAGTCCCATGGAGTAAAAGTTGTCATACAGCTTCAAAATATATTTTTACAAAATTTAAAGGGTCGTTGATGAGTGTTCTAATGCAATAGATCAAATAAATTTTATTAATAAAGATTAGAGAACCTAAAGTTGAAGATAGAAAATTACAATTTAGTATTGAAATGATTGAGGATTTTGATTTAATTTATAAAAAATCAATATCTGGCCCATTGTAAGTCCTAAATTGGCTGAAACTTCCCCCACAATTAGACCGATATGTTTTACAAGATTTCATAGAGGTAAAGAAGCTAAAGAAAATCCTGAACAAAATAAAACATGAATTCAAATAAGAATCACAAGAGGTAGAGAAATCTAAAAAAGAGATGTCAAACTTGGATCTGTATCTTATTCAAATAATAATGATCCAAGTTATCGTAAATTAGAATACGTTCTCCCGCCAAAAGCCTGTACTGTCTCTGCTCTCCCGGTCTAGTCACGACATCCAAGCTTTCTCCATGGCTATGCAGATTACACCGTAGACACTTTGCAGAGACTAAGCTATAGTAATCTCACATGCCCTACTCTAAAAGAGCGTTTGCTCTACTGACAACATTTCGGGTTCCAGATTTTGAGGTAGCCAATGGTACATCTATGGCCTCTCATGGTTACGATCAATTGCATCTACGTCTTACTCCGTGTGAATTCCTCTGCTGCCTCTACCCTGGTTGTCATTCCGTCCCTCTACAAGGACAAACAACTTTGGATTTATCATTGCCTTGATGTGACCTCACAAACGGTCTCTGCTATTTCTTCGTCCTCTAAGCCTCCTGACTCCATTCTGGAATCGAGGGAGTGGCATGATACTTGGTCATCCTAGCGTTCAGGCATTTAACGCACTTCGCAATCTTTGGCTGATACCACGTGTAAATGTTTTCCAGTAGTTCTCCGTTTAGAAAAGCTGTCTTCACATCCATTAGATGTATCATCATTTTGTGATGTGTGACAAAGGCTAATAATACTCTTAAGCTCGAATAAGATATGACAGGAGCAAGGGTTTCATTGTGGTCTATTCCTTCAACTTGTGTATATCGTTTTGCAACGAGTCGAGCTTTGTATTTGCCGCCACCGTTCATCGTGAAAACCCAACGACACCCTATAGGTTTGACCTCTTGTGGACAGATGACTGGAATGAATGTAGACAGTCCATGGCTTTTGTTGCATGCACTTGCAGCTTCCTCAATAGCTCCTTTCCCGTTGACATCGGTGTCCAATCCTTCAACAGGACCACCAGCTGACCCACGTTGGCCTGAAGATGCTCCGCGGCCAGTGCGTGCCCCCTCCCAACGATCTGACCTTCCACAGTTGCAGGCTCCAACGCGTGGCTTTGTAAATTTTGCTGATTTGATAACGGAGGTTCCTTCTCCGGCCTGCTTATATTTGTTAACAAAGTGCTGTCTCCGTCTGTCTCGCTGGACGCACCAGTACAGAAACACCGTCTATCCTCGGGGACGCCAGCATGGATATATTCCATCACTTTTTAGGATTTTCTAATCACCTCCCGGTGGCCAAGCTGGTAAGGCACAAGACTGTAATGGATAGGAATCTTGCGATCGGACGTTCGACTCGTCCCTGGGAGAACTTTTTGCAGCCGTCTGCGAATATTGCGCCAAGTTGTATTGGTGCTTTTCTGGCAGGACAAATGGCATTGTTGGGTCGGAAGACTGTGCGCTTGCTCTATGCATGAATACCCCTCGTGCCCTCCTTCATCCATGCCCGGTTTCGGCCATTGCAGCCTTCCTCCTTCCCTGCCCGTTTGGGTCATTGCAGGCTGGTCAAGGCCCGTCCACACCAAGATTGAGCCAAAATCAGGAATATTAATCAGGGTCTCCATGTAGTAGCCATAACTGGCAGTGGGCCAGCATAATCCGGTTAATCCGGTTAATTCGATTGAATCCGGCTCAAGTTTTTCTCGCCAGTTCCAACACCAAAAGAGATGGCATCTATTTGTGGGAGCCAGGCTCTTTGCTCAATCGCGAGAAACATCGCGACCTCGAATGGCCCGTCTTTCCACAATACGAGCAGGTGCGCTTCAGGCCACCCCGGCCGTGGCGCACGGGCCGGTCTACTGGCAGCTTGACGTTCAAGTTGCGCAGCGCCGCCGGAGCTTCTGGATTTTCAAGTGTTTTTGGTGCAACTGGTTTTTCAAGTGTCTTCGGTGCTTCTGGTGCTTGTGTTGGTGCTTCTGGTGCTTGTGTTGGTGCTTCTGGTCTTTTCGGTGTTGGCGCTTCTGGAGTGCTTGCACCGGCTGGGCCTCTTTCGCCACTTCCTAACACATGTAGAGGTCTCTTCGGCACCAACACGTACTCTGCATCCTTCATGAGATCATGCAATGGGCTCCCACACTGCCCGCATTGGACAGGCTTTTTGATGAGCTCCACAAACTCCTCGGCGCTCTGCGGACACCCGCCGGCCCGGATTAGCTCGAGATACCTCTGCACGGCACTTAAATTCTCCGCATACTCGGCCTTGAGGTGCTGTAGCTCGCGGTTTTTCTTGCTGATGGCCGCTGCCAAGTCGCCCATTGTCTTGGATACATCTGCAATCAGCATGGCCAGGTGCCAGATATCACGGGACAATCAAGTGCCAGATATCACGGGACAATCACGTGGGCCTTGTTCCTGTGCTGGCGAGCGTTTTGGCGGTGCGACTCTTGGTCTTGGCGTGGTCTTCGCAGTGGTGAGCCGTGGGTGATAAGGCCGGTGCGCACGCGGCGCACTAGAATTCCGCGCCTGCGAGTTCTAGTCGCGGCGCCTGCGGTGCACTGGAATAGACCAGCAAATAGACCAGCAAATAGACCAGGCACCGCAAATAGACTAGGGATGTACGGTTTCTTCTAGACCAGGCACTGTCCAGCAGTCATGGCGGTGGTCAATACAACTCACTAGTGCCGTCCTGCAGGCACGCCCGGCGTCGCCATCGGAGGTTCTTATGCATCATTGTTAGTGCCATAGTGGCCATCTTGGCGCCGTGCGGCCCCGAGCCACCAACCTTGGTGGTCCGGAATTTGAGCATACTGCTTTCACCAAAACTCCGCCACAGGCAATGGCCAGTGGAATCCTGTCTGAGCAGGCCTGCCACGTTAAAGAATGAAATTCTGCTGTGACGGCATGGGAAACGGGCCACCTGTGTCCCGAACCTCCAGTCTTCCAACTGGTCCTGCTCTTCCAAGTGGCCCTGTTCGACTCCCGCGGTGGACAGTTTCGGTTTGAGTAATCTTTTCTTCCTCTTTCTTCTTGTTAATATTTAACCGACTTTTTGGTGGAATTTAGACCATCCTTTAAAATAAAATATATAATATATTCATTCTTGGAGGTTTAGGTTATTTAACTGTTAAAACTCATAATGAGATATTAAATCATTATAACTCTAAAATAAATTCTCTTCTTAATTATTATAGTTTTTCTACTAATTATAATAGATTATAATATTTTATATGAAGATTTTTTATATTAATCATTATTCCGGCCTTCGGCCGGCATAGGAGTAAATGGAAGGAAGTAACTCGCACAGTTGCTACCCGTGCGGAAGGCGAAGAGGATGGCAGGATGCTCCAGGTCGTCTTCAGAGTGTGTTAGACGAACGGGCGTGTCGGCTCCAAACCCGTATTGCCTTTCCGGGCTCTCTTCCTTGCTACATAGATTGGATTAATTCTTCTATTTATTTTGCCGATCCCTTAGTTGCTTGATTGTACTTGTATGAACCATATCTTGTCCAAGATTAAGTAGTGGAGTTCATCCTGTTCATCACTGGGCTTCCGTGTCACTTGTGGATCTGGAGATTCCAGTCCAAGTTCCCCTCCATATGGCCACCCCCATTTCCTCTCGGACTCGTACTCATGGAACCTCGATGATAAATCATTGCAAATCCCGCTTCATGCTGCGTCCGTCCTCACGATCTAGGCTGAATCTTAATCCTGCATTCATCAGCATAGTTTCCATGTCCATTTTTTGTGACGGCTAATGGCAGAAGCGCGTTGCTTGTCATGGAATGCATGTACCTCCTCAGTGCCGGCTTGCTTCCCACGTCACCTACCACTAGGCAATGAGTAGCACACCACTGGGGGATGCAATTCTGCACAGTATGTTACCCTTAGGGAGACAGAGCCGGTGCACTGCGAGCTCGGGTACATGATAATGGACCCGGCGTGACGACTCCACAATATTATTTTCCATTCCGGCCTGCCTCGTTGCCTCTTGCTGCCTCTTTTCTGCCTCTTTTCTGCATCTTTCTTGCTGAATCAATCCTCTTTTATGTTCTTGTTAATCACCCTCTTGAGTCGACTCCGTTCGTTCAAAACCATCAACACCAATACACATGCACAAATCACAGCACTCTCTAAAAAGTCGCGCAACGTTTTGGACTTTCCGTTGAAACGCCACACCTGTGCCAAGAATGATCCCCCAAATAGGCCTAGAGGCACCAAAACGCTCCTCAAAGCCCCCCTTGTCCATTTGGCCCCGCTGAACCTCCACCAGAAGCATCCGCAGTATGCGATTCTCAGACTCATGTTTAGAATGTTGCATAGGATAAGACCCAAGATGCCCAAGTGCCATTTGCTGATGAATAGTACCAAAAGCGCAAAATAGATGCCGCTTGTAGCGGAGAGGTAGAGCGAGAACCGGCTCATTTGCGAAGGCGTAGATGCAGAGCTGTAGAAGGCTTCTAAGATGCCGTTGAAGGCCAAGAACGGGAGGTAGATCATGTACTGGGAAAAGTGGTCGAACACAGGCGACTGCATCCAGAGCGGATTGCGGCCTATTAGCACTCGAAGCATGAACGCCCCATTGGCATATCCTCCCAAGACAATCAAGAGCGACAAGTTCCAGTAAAAAACGAGATGGTTCTCCATATTAGAGATGCTGCTCCGACGTTCGTTCTGGCCAAGTTTGGATGCCGTGACGATTCTCACCGACTCCTCTATAGGCTGGAAAAGAAGCCGAGCTATGATAGACCCATAATTGGCTATCACCGAGTAAACTCCCTGTTGAGAAATAGAAAACAACGAACTGAGGATAAGTGTATCACCCTCTGTCAAAAGGTGCTTGAAGATCATCTGTATGAAAAGAGTTTTCCATATTGTGAAGAGTTCCCGATCAAAGAACAGAGATGGCGGTGCAGCATGCGCCGTCTCTTTCAGACCTGATGTTTCTGTAGACTCCGGGAGTTGGGTCTTGACCTTGGCACCATCGTGTTCCTCTGTAAGGGAGCGGCTTTGCATAGCCCTCGTAGGAAAAATCTGTCGGAAATGAAGAGCGTACCCTGCATATACAGCCAGAGCATAGGCCATCTGGCCAACGGCGTATGCTAGTAGGGCAGGTCCCATGGCATTGTTGCTTGCTGTATTCAGCTTCAAGAGCAAAAAGCACGCCAAAAATGAGGCACACTTGGCGAGAACAGCCGACGACTCTACCTTAGACCGCACGCGGAATCCAAGGTTGTACTGGTTGACGGCAAAGAACGGTTCAGAAAGAAGCTCTATGACCACCAGCCCCACCAAAACAGGAGCAGCCTTGAAGAAGGTGTCTGCCTGCAGAACAATGTTGCGGAACACCTCCGACTTTCGCTGCAAGCCCCAAAATACCGCTGCAATGGGCAACGCCAAAGCTAGCGGCATGTACAGGAAGCTGCTGATCTTGGCCAATGCATCGGGTCCACGAGCGACTCGCTGGTTGGAGATCCGCTGGGCTTCTCTGCTGAAAAAGAGGATGGAGCCAATGACAAAGTCGAAGTACGCCATCATGCCAAAGATCTGAGGCGACATGTTTTGGAGAAGAATCTGGTTCATGGCAAATGTCACTATTTTGGTGATGACCTGCGAGAATATGAGATAGAATACCGACATGGTCGTGGGACAATGTTAATGAATGTTTTCGACTGAAGGGCAAGTGTATTCAGCTCAATCGGCAATACAGGGGTAAATAATGACTCCCCAGTCAAATAGGAAAAAACGCCTTCGTTTGAATTATTCCAGCGCCGTATTCAAGCGACGTATTCAATCGATGTATCAGCGTGTTCAATCAAAAATCAATACCTATCAATTTTCAAAGAAAGATGCTGTCAATGTAACTGATCCAGAACTCTATCATGTAATAGCAAAATCAATCAACGTGGTCAATCAATAAGTGGATACATGTAAACCCAATGCATCAATATCACTGTATATTATATCCAATCAAAGTATGTGATTGATAACGGTAGACGGTTTAGTGAATCCAATCAGCCTGAGTCTAGTTTAAAATTCCCAACCAATATACAAATCCAATCAGCACAACAGCATCAATGCAACAGACTGATGTGTCGGTAATTCTCGTAACTAGCCAAGTGATTCCCAATGATCCAATTCCAATCCAGATTCGTAACTTCTTCGAGTATGCCGGATTCGTGACTTCTTCGAGTATTCCAGATTTGTAACGAGATTTCCAGATTCGTTACTTCTTCGAGAATTCCAGATTCGTGACTTCTTCGAGTATTCCAGATTCGTAACTTCTTCGAGTGCCAGTATCTAATCGCCCAGTGATAAAGTGTACAGGAGTGATTCTGAGGAGGCGGTGAGAAAGGCGAGGAGACCTTGCACCCGTACACCGCCCCCTCGTACATTCTCATCATCAATGAGCACCTACAACCAACGCACAAACACCTTGTTCTCCCTGCACCACGCCAAGAGCACAGCTCAAGCAGATCTTGGAACCAACCTTGCTAAATCCCAAAACGACCTCCAGCCGACTAGCCCTTGGGTGGCCCTATCCTGTACAAAGCTGCATTATCGAGCCTTATCATAGCACATCTACAGCCTTCCCATGAGCTATCTCCCCATTGGAAAAGACGACGGAAATCACAATGTGGTGGGGAACCCTGATATTGAGCTACGCGAGCAAGATCGATGGTTGCCCATTGCCAACGTAGCTCGGCTCATGAAGAACACGCTTCCTCAGGCGGCGAAGGTCAGCAAGGACGCCAAGGAGTGCATGCAGGAGTGTGTGTCGGAGTTCATTTCCTTCATCACGAGCGAGGCTAGCGATAAGTGTGTTCGGGAGAAACGAAAGACCATCAATGGCGAAGACGTGTTGTTCTCCTTGCATGACTTGGGGTTCGAAAACTATGCCGAGGTGTTGAAAATCTACTTGGCCAAGTATCGAGAGCAGCAGGCGCTGAGACAGGAGCGAGGTGATTCGCGCAATGCCAAGAAGAGCAAGCGGCCTAAGTTGGAGGATGACGTGGCTTCTGATGTGGTTTCGGACATGGCCTCAGACGAGCCGCAGCCCCACAACTACGACAGTGTGTCGCGGGAGTCACTTGCGGAGTCATATGTGTCCCCGGCCAAAGAGTTGCCTTCGCCGTATTTCGGCAATTACAACGGCGGCGCCGGCGAGTTGGACCAGCATTCTGCCCGCCATGAACTCAACGAGCATGCGAATATACCTTTGGACAAACACAGCAACTCGGAATATCAGTACGAAGAGTTCATACATGGTGATAATGACGATCCGAAAAAAGACCCCAGCCTTATCCCCGAACCCACAACAGAAATCGACTCGCTCAACAGGGAGTACTACTAGAGATGTGCAGGCGCGTCTAGGCCTGCCCCTTGCAGAGGTCTATTTCACCATGCGGAATCCGAAATATCCGCCCAGGCGATGTGTCTCCATTCTACGTGGCTATGCTGACACGCTCTTTTCTGGACTAATCTACGCATTCGGACTGCCGGCGATTCCGCAATGCAGGGTGCGTTTGCATTGATAATTCCGAACCATTTTCACCAGATGTGGAACACACCACTGGGCCACATTGGCTGCTTGTTACTATGATGGCCACATTGGACTGTTTGTCACTATGAAGGCCACATTGGACTGTTTGAATACGTTACTATGAAAGTGGGGGCCTCACGCTACCAAGTGCGGCAAAAAGACCCAGGAACGGAAATTCTGGTTATTGCCGCATCCAGCCAATGGCTAGCGGTCCATGGGGAATACGCTAGCAGAGAACCGAAAGCCAGGCAGAAACTCCGGGATCCGATAAAGGGAAAATCTCATTCCCTAAATCCAACGCAGCCATGGACCCAGAAATAGTCAGATTCTGGAGACTTATAGACTAAACCAAATGCTCACGAAGCAGATTCAGCCCTGATTCCGCGCTAGAGGCGATGATAGTTGGCTCACTATCGTAGACGCCCCATAACCCAGAGACGCTTGTCAAGCAAGAGGAATCCGGGCCAAGAGAATCCCGGCCAAGAGAATCCCGGCCAAGAGAAACCCAGGCAAATGGGGCCTTAAAAACAGTCACAGACACGCAAATTGCCTTTGGTGAGCTGATATCCCGTACGTAGAGGGGTCCGGAGGTGTACGGATTTTTCTGCTAGACCGGACGCCGGCACGTCGGGCATGTGGGCGAGTACTCAAGCCACATCTTGAGACACGCGTAATGAAAGGCATGGTCGCATTCCTGCACGGAGCGCACGTTGTCCAAAGCGGACTCGTCCAAGGCCTCGTAGCAGATGATGCACGTCACGTGCGCCACGGTTTTGGGGGTGTGGAGGCGGCGAAGGAGCAACTCGCTCTTCAAGAATTCGAGGAGCAGCCTGGCCTTGTCCACCGACGTCTTGAAGTTCATGTAGTACGAAGGCACCATGTGAAACGGCACTGTGTAGTAGTACAAGAAAAGGACGGAGAATATGCAGGACATGGCGAACTTGAGCAAGTGGAGCAAGAATTCGGCCACGAAAAGAATCCGAGCCTTCTTGGTTCGCCAAGCGGCGCTCGGCGCCTCCCGTCCCCCCGAAGCCTCGTATATCTTCAATGCCAACTGGACGCTGGTGGAGAGCGTGGATGGATAATGGGTCAAAAGTTCATAGCCGAAAAGGGAAATCAACACGTTGTGGTGGAAGTAGCGGTGCCAAATCACGTCGTAGAGGTACTTGTAGATGAGAAGAGCATCGACGAGGTTGACGAGCGCTATACCAAGCGCCAAGCGGAGGTACGGATTGTGAAGGGGGTCTCTTCTGTGCCACTGTCGATAGCCCGCCTCTCGCACCTGGTCCACCCGATGAGCCACCAAGTAGCGGAACGACTTGACAAGGAGCACACACAGGAACAAGCATGCATACTTGACGGCTTCACGGCCCACGTCGATGTCGGTGGCGCTCCAGAAGACCAAGAAGCCTGCACAGAACTCCCACAACGTGTAGCCCGCCTTCTGGCGTAAAATAAGGAGCTCTTCATCACACAAACGGCCGAACACGGCCCACTTCACCGCATTCGCAACGAATAAGACTGCAATGAGAGTGCCGTGTTCAATACGGATCCATGCTAAGGAGGCTGACATCATAGCTCTCTGCACAGCCGTTTCGGAACATAAATACCGGTAGAAGACCGCCAGGATCGCAAACTGCGGTTAGTACTATTGAGAGAGTCGATTTTCGTATGAATTCACTTTGCGGCCGCTCGTGGTTTGTCCATTGACCATGAAGACGCCATTGAAGAGGTTCCGCAAGAGGTCCTTCGATCCATCAAGATGCCGGTAGAGTCAGAAACAGGATCACACGACCAAGGTAAGAGCAAACACAGAATATGTATCCATCTAAAATCACGTGGAGGTCAGTCAAATGGATACCTCAACCATGAATCAGGCACACGAGCCTGGAAGTATGCACGCATTGTCACCAGGCCATTGCCGACGCATCCCATAACCCATAAACCACAATGGCAGTTTGAAAACTGAGCTGAGTCCGTCTAGGCATGATTTCGTGGCCTCAAATGCGGATTTTGGTACCATGAGAATGGAGGCGATTGTGCCTATTTGGTGGCAATTTGACCGTTGGTCTCTGTGATTGTACCTGGCAATCTGGTCTGTCTGTCTGGTCTGTCTGTCTGGTCTGTCTGTCTGGTCTGTCTGTCTGGTCTGTCTGTCTGGTCTGTCTGTCTGGTCTGTCTGTCTGGTCTGTCTGGTCTGTCTGGTCTGTCTGTCTGGTCTGTCTGTCTGGTCTGTCTGGTCTATCTGTCTGATTTTAGGTCTGATACTCACATCTGATACTCTAATCTGATACTCTCCATATGAAACTCTCCCATCTGAAAATCATCTGTCTGGTTTGCCTGTCTGAAAATCATCTGTCTGGTTTGTCTCATGATCGCTCAGAGTTGCAAGTTCAGTGATGTCTAGTAAATCACGGCTTTTGACCGAGTAGCCGATTGCTGAATAACAGGCTGATCAAGACACGCCCGTGGACTGCGTTTCATCGTACATACAAAGCCAAGGGCTTTTTTTCGACTGCCCTGGAGGCCGATCATGGCGGCTACACAGGAGGCCATCGGCAATGAGAGGGGCACGGTGCGCCGCCACGTGCGCGCGGTCACGTGCGCGCCCTTGCGGGCTCGCATGGGCCTCCTCTAGACGTGCCTCTTTTGCGGATGCCGCCCGGGCCTCCTCATGAGCGAACTCCTTTTCTTTTACCTGTGAATCTGTCATTGTTGGTTACGCAAAATATAGGCAGTGTATGCCGTATGCCCGTTCCGGGCCGGTCCCGTGTCCCTGTCTAACCGCCCCGTTATGTCCCTTGTCCGTATCGCCCGTTATGTCCCTTGTCCGTATCGCTTGTCAGTGCCCCTATCCCTGTCCCTACCCTGTCTTTACCCTGTCCCTACCCTGTCTTTACCCTGTCCCTACCCTGTCCCTACCCTGTCCCTCTAATTGTGCCAAAATCCCCAAAATAAATGGCTTGCAACGGCTTCTTACTATTGGCATGTGGCGTCTGTGTATCACCCTACACAGTACGCTCTGCTCCATGTTCTGGCAGAGAATCGACATGGGCAGACTCAGGCCGGACAATACGAGGCAATTCCAAAGATGCTGCGTTGTGCAATCGGCTGATAGCTCTAGAACTATTTTTTTGCAGCACCTGGTCCCGTCTGCCGTGGAAAGCTGTGCGCCTACCGGTAACTTGACACCCGTGCAGCCTTGAGCACTGGCATTAAGCCCACACTTGAGTCGTCTTCTTGCTCGTCTATTCACAACGATCCCGACTCCTTTCTCTGTTTTGTGATTGGCGGCTGTTCAGAAGCCCCTCCGCGCTATGTGCAGGCCGCGATGCGATGGGGATCCGGCACAGAGGCACGCGAAGAAAAAGCCATGCTCCGCTTTCTTCTGGCCTCCAGGATCAGCTCAATGGGAAAACGAAATCACAGAACAGGCAAAGGATTCACGCCCAAAAACGCCAAGGCGGTCTCTGACAACCGGGGCTGGACAGAGGTGGTGCGCGAAAACGAAAAATGGGAGGCCTACTACAAGTCTTTGGGCATCATTCCCAGCGCAGAATGGGACACCTTTAAGAGTCACTGCCAAACCGACTTGCCCTTGACCTTCCGGGTCACGGGGCTGAAAAAGCACGCTGGCGAGGTCAACACCAAGTTCATCGACGAGCACGTGTCGAAGTTGCAGCACGCCGAGCACGAGGGCATGAAGTTGGCGCCCAAAAACATAGCGTTTGTCCCCAACGGCTTGGGTTGGCAGATGGACGTGCCCAAGTCAGTGATCCGCAAGAACGCCCGCTTTTCCAAGACCCAGCGGTTTCTTGTTTTGGAAACTACCGTGGGCAATATCCTGCGCCAGGAGGCGGTATCCATGATTCCGCCCTTGTTGATGGATGTGCAGCCGCACCATAAGGTGTTGGACATGTGTGCAGCGCCCGGGCTGAAAACGGCTCAGTTGGTAGAGGCACTACACTTCAACGACCCCGAGCCCTCTGGATATGTTATTGCCAACGATGCCGACTACAAGCGGCTGCACATGTTAGTGCACCAGGTCAAGCGCTTGAACAGTCCCAATTTGTTGGTGGTCAATCACGACGCGCAGTTATTTCCTCGCATCCAATTGCGCCCGGGCCAGCCACATGTCCGCTTCGACCGCATCTTGTGTGACGTGCCTTGTTCCGGAGATGGAACCATGCGGAAGAACATCAACGTGTGGAAGGACTTCACCGTGGGCGACGCTTTGGGCTTGCATCCGCTTCAGGTCAACATCTTGGTGCGCGGATTGCACTTGTTGAAGGACGGCGGGCGTTTGGTGTACTCCACGTGCCTGATGCTGCCGGTGGAGAACGAAGCCGTGGTGGCCGAAGCGCTCCGGAGGTTTCCAGGAGTGGAGGTGGTGGATGTTTCCGGCGAATTGCCCGAGTTGGTAAGAAGACCGGGCATATCTCAGTGGAAGGTCTTCGGCAAGGACATGCAGGAACGTACGGTTGCTGAGGACAAGATCCATGCGCTGGTTTTCCCGCCCACCCAGGAGGAGGCTGCCAACTTCCATTTGGAGCGCTGTGTGAGAGTCTATCCACACTTGCAGAACACAGGTGGGTTTTTCATTACGGTGTTGAGAAAAACCGGAGTCGAAAAGTCTCCAAACGACGACAAGCCTGAAAAGGCCCAAAAGGATGAGTCGGATTCGGATGCCGGTGAGCCAGAAAAGAAAAAACAGAAGACCGATCAGGAAGACTTCCAAAAGCCGTTTATGGCCAAAAGCAAGAAGGTCCGCACCGCCAATGAAGAGCCATTCATCTTCTTGGACCCTCAAAATCCCCAGTTGCAAAAGTGCTGGCAGTTCTATGACGTCAACGAGAATTTCCCTCGTGGCACGCAACTCGTTAGAAACGCCACGGGCGAAGCATGCCGTCTGATCTACCATGTGCATCCAGCCATTGCTGAAATCTTGAAGATCGAGGCGCAGAAGCTCAAGTTGATCCACGCTGGAATCAAGATCTTTTCGGCGCAGCGCAACGACAACGGCATGTGTCCATGGCGGGCTCAGAATGAGGCCATGTCGATCATGAAGCCATACTTGGGACCGGCACGCAAGCTCACCACCAACATGGACATGTTGAAGACGCTTCTTCAGGACGCATTCCCCCCTATTAGCCAACTCGGTGAGTCGGGGTTGGACCCGGAGTTTATCCTGAAGTTGCAGGCTTTGGATGAGGGATGTGTGTTTTTGACTGTGGAGAGGGGGAGCGACTTGGAGGACGTGTTCTTGCCCGTGTGGAAGGGCAGAAACAACGTGAACTTGATGGTCAACAAGCACGACACGCAGGAGTTGTTGATGCGTCTTTATGATATTGAGACGAGCGCCGGTGACGATGGAAAGGAGAAGATTTACCAGATGAAGGTGGAGGCCCGTAAACGGGAGGAGGCTGAACTGGACCTGAAGAACACCGAAGCTGAGCAGAGCTCTAAGAGCACTGACGCCGAAACGGACCTGAATGCCGCACAAGGCACTGAATGATATGGATGCCAATGAGGAGGTTAGAGACAGACTCGAATGAAACCCTTTTTCTCGCTTTGTGCAATGGGGCTGGGTTTCATCCTCGAAGCCTGGTGAAGAAAGCCACTAAATAGGACGATGGAGTGGTTATAGCAAATAAGCATCAAGCCTTATAAGAAGCTGTTTGAGAAATGAGTAGTAGTCAAAATAGTTAGTATATAAAGTGCATCCAGACAGGCGATAATCATGTTCACACCATGCTAGTAATGTTTCGTCATGTTCACACCATGCCAGTAATGTTTCGTCATGTTCACACCATGCTAGTAATGTTTCGTCATGTTCACACCATGCTAGTAATGTTTCATCATGTTGAGCGTTACCTTAAACACAGGTAACTTGGAACACTCTGATCCAGAGTAGTTTCTTCAGATGTGGAGCTAGGGATGCACTCTCGAACATCTTCTATTCTTCTCGTTTGCATCCATCAATTCGAATCTGCACAATGACCTTTTCTGTCTTGATTTCCTTGTCCTGGTGGGCTGGAGCACCTGCCTCCCGTTCATACTGGAGTGGCCCTCACTAACACCTCTCTGTAGTAGGGCAGGAGGTATAAGGGAAAGCGTAAAGGCAGAGGCACTGCGCATTGATCACGCGTCAGTTTTGAACCTTCAACACCACTTTGGCCAGTATTTGTTTCAGTTTCTGTATCATGAAATGGGTTGGTTTATCGCTGAATCCAATGTCTTTCCACAGAACTGCATCCACCTTGCAATGCCGTCACAAGCACTTGCAGACTCAAATATTTCATAGTTCAAGCCATATGTTGGAAGAGGGCGACCAAAATAGGTCCATTAGCAGAATGCGTCTTCATTGAATGCTTGTTTCGTGATTTAGCTGCTGTGAATTCCTCGTATTCTTTTATGGAACTTTGCAACCAGATAATAAAGCAACGATAGGAGCTCTAGGTTAGGACGAGTATTCGAGGACTGTTATTTGCGTCTACTCCTTGCTCGTTTCTGTTCCCCGCACTTTCGTGTTCCCTTTGGTTTCCTTTTCGCTTTCCTTTTCGCTTTCCTTTTCGCTTTCCTTTTCGTTTTCCTTCATATTCTCTCGCTCGCTTTCACTGTCAATATCACTCGCACCATCTCTCACATCATTTTCATCAACACTTTCATCATCAATTTCACTTTTTTCATCGCTTTCTTCACCACTATCATTGCTTTCTTCATCGCTCTCATCAGTGCTTTCACCATCATTTTCACCATCAGTTTCACCATCATTTTCACCATCATTTTCACCATCATTTTCACCATCAGTTTCACCATCAGTTTCACCATCAGTTTCATCCCCGTTCTTGGAACTGACACTGGCATTCTCCACCCTTCTTCTCTTGGCAGTTTGTACTTCACTGCATGTATCACTCTCCAGAAGCAGCAAATCCAAAACTTCAGGCGGCGGAACTATGGCCATTTGTTCGCCAGGCTCAATGTCCGACTCGTCAGAATCCTCCGGCGCGTACTGGGCAGTGTCCAAGCCCTCCTTTTCGGCCAAAAACATGCTGTCATGAGCCTCGATCAACTCGTCCGCCCACAGCTCCACCATGGACCCAAAAGCTAGCAACGCGGTCTCATCCAAGGTCGCTTCTCGGATGTTGTATGTCGATGCATAGTAATGGAGAGCCCGAAGAAGGCCCAGCAGCGGAAGCGAGCCGTCAATTTGCGGGTCCTGCTCGAACTCCGCTCGAGTTTTCAACGGGATCTTCAAGGCCAGTGGCCGCCGCATGCCCAAAATCTCGTCCGGCGCCAAGGTATCTCCTTCGTGTATGACAACATCGTTGAAGTCAGGGGCTGAGGGGTCTAGGAACACTGTGCGGTAGGGAAGAAGCGCTATGCGGTGGCGTGCAGATTCAAAGACGCGATTGTGGTTCAATGTGGCATTGCTTATGAGGACATCTGCAGTAGCATCATGGACACTCGCTGTGTGGCTGAGGAACAGGTTCGATGTGTGGACCATGGCGGTGCTTGATGAGTTGATGCGAGCAGTGTACCTGGGCGTGTGCAGGAAGGCGACCATGCAATGCGCCTTGGGCTGCAAAAATTGTTTCACGTGCGGGGCATGCTCCTGAAGGTTAAGTATAAAAGGGGCTGCTCGTCCCACTGCTCTCTAATTTTTGCTTCTCACTGTCCACTTTTTTGATACTTTCCGAACGTATGTTACAATGATAAACCGAGGGATCAAGAAACCCGCATTGCCTCTATCCCCAACAGTTACTCATGACTTGAGAGCACCCATTACAACTTTATCCTTGGAGAGTTCCCCATCCCTTGATACTTCTCTTCATATTGAAATGGCTGCTCATCCTACTCATCAATTTCACCTGCCTTGATTGAAAATACCCCACCACATTCTATGCAAAGCTCCCTTAAAAAGGTATTACATGATTACAACTGGTCGCTACAAGGCCGTTGAATCTTTACCCCATGTTCAAACTCAAGTTGGAACCTGCGAAATGTCTTTACTCGCCTCTTTTACCTCAGCGGTTTGTGACGTTGGTACTTTCTCCCATGAATATGCTAAATGACTGAAAATAGTCGGATAATGCTGTGGCTTGCATTGATTGGTCACCATCCAGTTTGTTCTAACATCGAGTGATGCCTAGATTCAAACCTGAAATGCCTACATCAAAGGTGCAACAACGCTAATGAGGATACCTAATGATACTAATAGAGTTTTTCGTTTTTACAAAAAGCCCAAGATGACTGAATGGACATATTGCTGAATTGCAAAGTCCTAGTAGGGCTGGATACTTTTTTGTATAACCAACTGTTGGCCCGAAATTTCAATTACAATCATTTCGCTAATCGAATTTTAATTTAACCAACTATCGATTGCTTAAATGCTCAACTCCAAATATTTTAGAATCCACAGTATAGAGACATCGAGAAACTGAGTGGTACTTAATCACCAACTTCATCTACGTGGTTTAGGAACCGCCCTCTATGCAGTCGATTGGCTCCTGTCAAAAGGCGCGCAGCCAACACAACAAGATTTGGTATTCCGGACCGATAGAGAAAGATTCATTTCCAGGTTTCGGGCATTGAGTGAGATTTGGCCGGTGGTGGATTTATCCAATTTCAACAGTCCAAGCTTACAGAGCACCCATTAATGTTAATGCCCAACAAAATCCATCTGATCATCAACCCCCGCTAAGAACAAGAGAACAATATTCTTATCGACACAATATCCGCATACTCGAGCATAACACACCCGAAGAATCGCCCAATTCAGATGCTTGAACCCATAGACTACCTGCACAAGCTACGAGAGTTGGAGTCGCTAGATGCCACCCGCAAATCGCTTGTTCGTCTTGCGATAATACGGGCCAGAACATTATCCTTAACAACACAGAAAGTGACAAGCTTCGAAAAGACGCTGGACCCAGCAAAGGAAGAAACTATCCATCTGGGCGTGCAGAAAAATGCGCTTGACTACGAACGGCGCATTGCGGCTTTGAAACTGCAGCTCGCCACGAAAGATCAAGTTCACGAAGCCAAAATTGATGGGTTCAAGCAGCTTATAGAACGATTGCAGAGTCAGTTAGAAGCACAAAGCCACACAGAGCCCGCGAAAAGGAGGAACAAGAAACTCCAGGCGGCTTTTTCCTCGTCGCCGTCTAGTGCACGCAAGTTGAGCAGCTCGTCGTTTTTTTCACCTGCCCGAACATCATCAGGGTTCAATTTTCCGTCTCCTTTTGGAGACCTGGCGGGCAAAGGCAACTCGTTCTCTGTTTCGGGAATCAACAGCTCCATAGCCTCCCAGGCGTCTCTTAAACTCTCGAAGGGGAAGGCCAAAGATGAAGAGGTCTTTTCTCCCAATAATTCAAGCGCGGAAGCCACTCCAAACAAGACAGGAGCTGTTAGACCGGCGGACCTAGAAGAAGCGCGGCTGGGCAATTTGAGCCTGAAGCTCAGGCAGCTCCTGGAGCCACCTGGCGAGAATCAAAGCGCTGAGCATGTTGGTCGGCAAAGTGGGAGCGACGAAAACGATGTCGATCCAGAATCGTCGAATTTCGAATTCTCAGCCACACGCTCTGAGCAAAGCGAAAGTGCTGGCGATGAGGGTCCCAAATCAAAAGATGCCTCATTTTCGGAGCCAGAGGATTTGTTTCAAAGCGCCAACGGAACTTTCGATCACGAGTCGAGCTCGACGAGGGACCACTCGAAACAGCATCCCAAAAAAAGCACCAAGAAGCGCATTCGGCTTTTCTCCTCTGAGGCGTCCAAGATTCTCGTGGAACTGCAGAGCAAAATCAACGAAGAAGACGCGGATCCAAACTCCTTGGACTACTATGGCGACGACAATTTCAAAGACGATTTTGTGTCGCCCACGAGATCGCTCAAGAGGAACCTTGAGCAGAACCGAACAGACAAGGCCGCAAAGAAGAGGCATGTTTTCAAGATCTAGGCGCCAAGTGCCAACCGAAATTGCCTTCAGCGTATCCTGGCTCAAGGGTAATCATGGCCGATTCCAATTTTACTGGTACTCGGCGCATGCAGGGACCTGTTAATACCCCGTCTATACTGATGTACCGAAACCAAACCGCTACACCAATAGCTGGATGCACACAGCCAAAGTACCAGATGTATTGGAACCAGATGTATTGGTACCAGATGTATTGGTACCAGATGTATTGGTACCAGATGTATTGGTACCAGATGTATTGGTACCAGTTCTAACTCTAATAAACAATCCTGTCCATTTGGCACTAAGCATCACCGTTGCTCACAACGGGCCCCGAGGCGGGGGTACGGATGTCTTGCGGCGCGCGTCACGTGCGCGCCACACTGAGACCAAAACCGCCGCTATCACTGATATCACCGGCTTTCTCTACGTCACCAGCGCACACGCCTCCACATGCTGTCAGCCATGCTAAGGAGAAACCTCATCAAGCGAGGTATATATAGGTCACGTGTGGTACCCGGGGTCCCCATACTGCACAGGTCGGCTCGGGCGGCCTCACTGGCCAATGGCGACATGCCCCAGTTTCAGTTTTTTGATTTTAAGCCCTCCAGGCCATCTCTGTGGGTGCCACCGGTCTCCAATGGTTTTTCTGAGAGGACCACGAGTTTGAATGGCGAATTGGCCGCAAAAGACGCCTTTATACTATCCACGAAGGGAAAGGATGGCAAAAGGGATGACGATGGCAAATCCGAGTCAGACAAAGACGAAAGGGAGGGGTTCAATGGGGAGGAGAATGTGGAAGCCAATGATGAGTCTAATGAAAAGATTCAGCACAGTGTAAAGAATGGAAAGAGTGAAAGGATTGAAAAGACCAAAAAGAGTGAACAGAGTGAACAGGGTGAAAATAGTGAAAAGAGTGAAAAGAGTGAAAAGAGTGAAAAGAGTGAACAGAGTGAAAAGAGTGAAAAGAGTGAACAGAGTGAAAAGAGTGAAAAGAGTCAAAAGAGTCAAAAGAATCAAAAGAGTCAAAAGAGTCAAAAGAGCGAAGAAAGTGATTCAAATGTCAAGTTAGACAAATCAAAGTTGGGCGGAGACTTGGTCAAAGAGATGCCTCACAAATCCAAGGGTCCAAAGAAGAGTCCAGGCTCCGCGGGTGTGGTTGAATCTTCCCCTTCTGGAAGGGCCCCCATCAGTGGAGGTAACAGTGGAAATGACGGTGATGGGGGCCATGGCGGAGCAGGTAACGGTGGCAACGGAGATAGAAACGATGATGCGTTGGCGGTTGTGCAAGAAACAGGAGCATATCCTCCATTGTTGGCAATTGCCATGAAGGACCGTCCGCAGCTTCCAGGCCGAGAATTCAGCATCAACATCTCGGACCCCAAGGTGAAGAAGGCCATCACGGAAATTTGCAGCCGGCGAGAACCCCACTTTGCTCTTTTTTTCATGAACGATCCGTCTATGCCCGACACCGACATCATTACCGATCAATCATCTGTTTACACCGTTGGCGTTCACTGTTTCATCTTGAGAACTTATGAGGATGGCGAAAATATGCGTGTTTTGGGCCGCGTCATGGAGAGATGTCGTTTGGAGAGCTTGACAACCCCTGAGGATCAGCAAGTCGCCCGGGCTTCCGGCGTGGAGGAGGAGGACTTTCCCACATCGTACTTGAAGGATTTTGGCATTTCGTATGCCAAGGTCTCCCGGTGTGATGACGAGCCCTATGATATCAACAGCTCCGAATTGAAGTTTCTTATCGCGCAGGTGAAGGCATACTTTGAAGTGATTGACACCAAGATTCCAAACAAGAAGGTCATCACCACTCGCGGAGTCAGTCTTCTTAATTCGCCAGCACAGCTTGCTGACTACATCGGCGGCCTTTCGGCCGCTCCGCCAGAAAAGATCCAAGAGTTGATTGCAGAACTCAATATCGAAGAGAGATTGAGGAAAGCGCTTGAGTTGTTCAAGGTCGAGCTCAAATCTTACTACACCTTGATTGATACCACTCTAGAAATCACCTCCAAGGCAGAGGAGGCTCAGCACAAACAATTCATTAAGGAGTACATAAAGGGCTTGCAAAGGCACATTGGAGGGCCGGAATCGCCAGGATCGAAAGCCAGCAAGTTCGATGAAAGAATCAAGCACTTGAAGCTCACGGATGAAGCCATGGAGGCATACAATGCCGAAAGAAGCAAGTTGGAAAGCGGTCAGGAACATTCGAGTGAGCTCGCGGTCAGCGAAAAGTATCTCGATTGGTTGACGTCCATCCCATGGGGCATCTACTCCAAAGACCGCTTCAATATCAAATTAGCCAAGTCTATTTTGGACAGAGATCATTATGGGCTCAAAGACGTCAAAGACCGCATCCTAGAGTTCATTGCCATGGGAAAGATCTCAGGCAAGGTCGACGGTAAGATCTTGTGTTTGGTGGGCCCCCCAGGCACAGGCAAAACGTCAATTGCCAAGTCAATTGCGGAGGCTTTAAATCGGCGCTACGTCCGGATTGCTATGGGTGGTATTCAGGATGTGCATGAGGTGAAGGGCCACAGAAGAACATACGTGGGATCCATTCCAGGCCGGATAATTTCATCTTTGAAGCAAGCCAAGACATCTAACCCGTTGATCTTGGTCGACGAGATTGACAAGCTCGACATGAGTAAAAGCGGTGGAGCGGCCTCGGCGTTTTTGGAAATCTTGGACCCGGAGCAAAACAACCTGTTTGTTGATAATTACATCGACGTCAAGGTAGATCTCTCCAAGGTTCTATTCGTGTGTACAGCCAACTACTTGGGTAATATTCCCGGGCCCTTGAGGGACCGAATGGAGGTGATTGATGTTTCTGGATACACCAACAGCGAAAAAACCAAGATTGTCACTCAGCACTTGATCCCACAGGCAGCGAAAAAGGCCAAATTGGGCGAGGGGCACGTGAAAATCTCGGACGAGGCCATTCTCAGATTGATCGAGAAGTACTGCCGAGAAAGCGGGTTGAGAAACTTGAAGAAGTTGATCACGCGGATCTTCTCCAAGGCCTCATTAAACATTGCGCAGATACTCGAGGAACGAAACCCATCTGAAGAAGAAACTGCGGCGACGAAGAAGGACGAGTCAGTTTTGGACATCACTGGAGAGACGGTCAAGGACGACGAAGTGGTATCTTCTAGCGTGGAAAAGCTCAAGGAGTCTACAAGTCCAACGAGTGAGAAACTGGAGCAGGAGTTGAGAAGCGCCACGTCTGGAGACGGAGTGGAAGTCAGCAAGCCCACGGAGATTCCTGAGGACATCAAGTTGGAGATCACGCCCAATGTGTTGAAAGACTACGTGGGACCTGAAGTGTACACACGAGCACGCGTTTACGATGTGCCGCCGCCAGGAGTGGCCACGGGCCTTTCGTTCAACTCATCCGGAAACGGAGATGCGTTGTACATCGAGTCGATCTTGACCAACTCCATCGGCTCCGGCACCGGGCATGCCGGAATGCGGGTCACGGGCCATTTGCGAGACGTGATGAAGGAATCGGCGTCGATTGCATACTCGTTTTCCAAGCAGTTCATGGTCAAGAAGTACCCCGAAAACCGCTTTTTCGAGGCGGCCGACATACACGTGCATTGCCCCGAAGGAGCCATTCCCAAGGATGGGCCATCGGCCGGAATCTCGTTCACGTCGTCGTTGATATCGTTGGCGCTCAACCAGTCGTTACCGCCCAACATTGCCATGACCGGCGAAATCACGCTCACCGGCAAGGTGTCAGCGGTGGGGGGACTCAGAGAGAAGATCCTAGGAGCCAAAAGGTACGGGTGCGACACGGTGATCTTCCCCAAGGATATTGAGAACGAGTTGGACGAGATCTCCGACGAGATCAAGAAGGGCGTCACGTTCGTCCCGGTGCTGTGGTATGACGAGGTGTTTGCTGCCATATTTCCTAACATGGATGCGGAGAAGGCCAACGGCTTATGGAGCAAAGAGTTTGCCAAGTTGGACGAGAAGAGGAAGAAGAAGGAGTAGTCTTATGTATATACAGGTTGAATTTAACGGAGCTTCTATTTCGGATGACGGACCTTTGGTGCAAGCATTCATTTGCGCAAAACAGTCGGCCAAGAAGCACTTGGTCCCACCTTGTCCCAGCGTCCCCAGCTAGGAAGACAGGGCATTTCCTATGCAGGACCACCGGCCGGGTACGTTGAGCCGAGGTGGAGACCCTGCACCGCTCCATGTCGAGGCAAGTCTAGGCCGTGAAGGCTCGGAGCGTCTTCAGACTCGAGCAGAAGGACTAGCCGAATCGCCGGTCTTTTGCTGGCGGTCACGTGACCGCTTCAAATGCAGTTGCAGTGGCGACACGACCTTATCCTGAATTGGACCTCTGAGTTTGCTAGAACGGGTAGACTGTGAAGATGTTCTGTATTTGATTCCCAGGCATGTTGAATTCCACCGGCGCCGCGTCAGGGTCCAAGTCATCGATGGTCATTCTGTTCTTCGTCTCCTGCACAATTTCCTTGCCTGATACCTTCTGCCCAGTACCCTTAAAAACTTGCTTCTTGTTTCCCTCGGACACAATGTCAGCATATCCCATCGTATGAGCCATGCTACCTGCACCGGCACTTCTGTTTCCCTTGGATGGATTAATTGGATTCAGTGACGACTGTGAAGCCTTAGGTTTGTATTCGGGCTCCACATAGCCCACTGGAGGAGCAAAGTCCGTTTCCAAATCAGTCTCAATAACGCAGATACTCTGATTATTGATTCCGGTTTGACCTCTAGCACTTTGATTCCGTACCTTGTATCATTGTAGTCGATTTGAACAATCTCCCACCGTCAAAGTGGAAAACTTTCCAAGAGG
>WFIW01000038.1:1621-54935 GCA_009756535.1 Metschnikowia sp. UFMG-CM-y6306 | reverse complement strand
AGTCTACTGATTGAGGTTCAAGTTTGACGAACTTGCCATTGGGCAAATCGCAGTTTTTGATCTTGACCAAGGACCCTGGCCGCAATTTCAACGTCTCCATGGTCCACTGTATGCCCTCCCTTCCTCTGCAATAAACTCTAGAACACCACTATGGCACCTGCGAATTTCTGCCTCGTTGACAAGCTCGAATAACATGGGATATCTGATATGAAGCCTGGTGTTGGACGACGCGAGCATGAATCCGGCCGTTTATAGATGTTCAGTATTCAGTAGTTCGTATTCAGCAATCCGTATTGCAATCAGTACTCAGAAATCAGTATTGCAGTCAGGTTTCTGGGATCAAGGAAGTGACAAGCGGGTGTCTTGCAAAAAACAAGTGCATGGCTTGTGTATAGGCCAGGTCAGTGTATGTCCTCAAGTCCTCTACATTAGGGCCGATCAAACGCCCTGATTTACGCCCTGATTTTATTTAGAGAATGCTATTTGAGAAGACCCATAGACTACTTGGCTGAAATATTGGTGAGATATTGGGGGGTGTATCCCATTTGGCCAACTCTGCCCACTGGAGTTCTCAATTTTTTGTATGCATGTCATTAAGGTGTGGTAGTGAATAAGAAGGAGCCAGGACAGAGCCGAGAGAAATAAAATGTATGAGTAGTCCTTTCTGAATTCAGTAAAGATCCCGAGTCGTTATGTAGGTTCCGGCTTAGAGCAACTTTTTCGGCAATAGCTTGCTAGTCTTTTTCGGCAATAGCTTGCTAGTCTTTTTCGGCCAAGATGTCTACAACGTATACACCACGCGGAACCTGATCGTCGAAATTCCGCGCACCTATACCTTATTATAAAGTTTAATTTCAGAATACTCAGTCGCAGCGCGCAGACGTCTACAGTGCCATACTGGTAAAGACCGTCAGACTACAATGGTTTCATGGTACATGTAGACTATCGGGGACAACAAAATACATAATTGCCGAAGTAGCCCTAGAGGCCCAAAATTCCCTGGTGGACTACCCAAATAGAACAGGGTGCAGGTCAAGAACCCATACCTCGTCGTACACCAAACGCCAATGTTCTCGATGTAGAGTGGCGACTGCATCAATAGGACAATGAGTCCGAAAAGCATCGCACGGACGGCATTTCAGGACGCTCCATTGACGAACGGAGTCACCTTGGGGTCAGTGGAGGTCAAGCCCGGAGCGGTCCCATTCCCGCCGCCAGCCAAAGACTTGATCGAATCGAGCTTCTCGTTCTGACTTTCTGGTCACGCCTACGTTTCTGCCTTCCCACTTGGCCTGGAGACGAACGCCACGGACCAGAACGTGATTGCCGCCGCAGGCCCGCTACGAAGCCTGAGGTGGTGTAGTGCTCAGCAAATGCACCAGTGCCAACCGTGCAGAGCAAGCTCAGCCGGACGAACCTAGAAACTCGGTGGTACATGTTATCACCAATGTACTCAAGCAGAAGTATACAGAAGCCGATCATTGTTAGGCACTATAATACAGGTCTTTGAAAGTCGGTGAGTCATGCAGGGCCGGGCTAGGTATTTTACGCAATCCTGTAACGTCTAAGAATCTTCCCTAGGTTCTAGCCTCGAGTTCATGGCTGTTCAGACTTGCACGAGGGTGTTTTGGTCGGGTGTATAATAGTAGGAAGTCTCGCCACGGCCGATCTTGAGATGCTATTTTCAGCCGGGCTTTCCGTCCGTTTATACTTGAGGACCTCACCACAGCGTGGTCGGGCCATTAAGGTATAAGGGCCATTGTTAAGGCACTCACACGAAGTGCTGTGCATATAGCACGTGTTGGTTTTTATTGCCGTATGACTTTAATATTGACTCTGTATTGACAGTAACTCAGTATTGACAGTAACTCAGTATTCAGTAAAGCTTCTACACAACGTCCACGCCTGCCTACCCTCTTTTTTGAAATTAAAAGAGGTAAGGTATAAGTATCACGTTAGCGCCATGCATTTTCGGGGCTAGTTCTTTCGGCCGGTGAGTTGTTACACACTCCTTAGCGGATTCCGACTTCCATGGCCACCGTCCGGCTGTCTAGATGAACTAACACCTTTTGTGGTGTCTGATTAGCGTGAATTCTGGCACTTTAACTTATTCGGCTCTTCCCGCATCGCCAGGTCTGCTTACCAAAAATGGCCCACTAAAGCTCGACATTCGTGAAAGTGTTCAATAAAGTAGCAAATACTTCTTACATATTTAAAGTTTGAGAATACGCTAAGGATGTTTCACCACGTCTAAACATTGCTTTACCTTATAAAACTGTAATGAGCTTCTGCTATCCTGAGACACTTGGCAGGAACCAGCTACTAGATGGTATTGACTCGGTATTGACAGTAATTGACTCGGTATTGACAGTAAGCGACTCAGTATTGACAGTAATTGACTCAGTATTGACTTCAAAATTGTTGTCCCAGACCAAGTGCCCACCGGAGGTCGTGTTTTATAGGGCCTGGTTAACAACAGTGGCCACTAGGTCTATATGGTGCACAGCGGATGATCTGCATTACAAAGAGTGGAGCAGGGCAAATCATCGTATTGAAGTGACTATTCCGTGAACGTGTGAAACCAAACGAAGTAGTGCTCCCCAACTCTGATGAGCCGTCTTCTGAGATCGACCTGTTCTGAGATCGACCTGTTCTGAGATCGACCTGTTCTGAGATCTCGGCCTCTTGAGAGCTCGTTTGGAGACGCACCACCAGTCAAAGCACCAGATGGCTGGTCCATGTCCTCCGGTACACCACCTCCACGTGTCTTGTTACTTTGCTAGTGATTCATTCGTTCCTTTCTTGAAACGTGCTTGTTTATGGCTGGTTATCTTCGCCTTTACGTCACTCTTCAAACCGCTCCAGACTGCGGTCACGTGGCCCGTGCGCCATGGACACTGCTGCACCACCGTCGGCATGCCACGGCTTCTTGCAACGTGAGCATCTGTGTATGATCTGCCAGGTTTGCAAGATTAGCACGTGCAGAGAAATTCGTGCTTCCTCGTGGTTCCTCCAACACTTACCATGCCGGATATTGCTATAGTGTCAAACTAGCGTCACACACAATGAGGCAGAGAGACCTAAAACACTTGAAGCTTCTAGCATACCACCATAAAGGCGCAGCGCTAGCCATGAAGAAATGCTCAAGGAAAGATGAACCGTGCAAACTATACGCGTTCAGTGATGCGTCGTTCGGAAATGAGAACGATCGAAAATCTAGAACCGGGTATCTCGTCTACGCTAACGGCACACCCATAATCTGGAACTCGAAGAATTGGTAGTGACACGCACGCGTGGGGCTGAGTGGGCTTATTTTTTTTAGATACTCTATGAAAAGGGAAGCGCTCGCGTTTTGTGGGTGCCGCCTGTACAGAGTGGATTCGCACCCAAGCACAATGGAACCCATGGACTGGCTTGAAACGTTGAAATGGTTGAAACGTTGAAATGGTTGAAACGTTGAAACGGTTGAAACGTTGAAACGGTTGAAACGTTGAAATGGCGAAAAGGTGTGCTTGAGAAACTCAGGGCAACGCCGCGTTACCGGATCGGGTCGGGCGTCCGGATCGGGCCGGGCGTCCCAATCGGGCCCGAACCTCCCGGCCTTTTTAACCCTCCCGTTCGGATTTGTCCTGACTCGCCATAGCCGTAGAACTTTGAACTCGTGCGTGGCCTGCTCACCCACATGTCGCTATAGACATGCGGTAAGGGCTGCGCCTAATCACGTTATCCTGGAGAAGCAGGTTCATCAATCAAAATTAGATTGTTTTTGCCTAAATAGTAGTGGTGTTGTTGAGCTTTGTAGGGCCATTTGAATTCCTCCTGTGGAGGCCCCCGGCAGTTTCTACAGGCACTTTCTCTAGCTCCTCTCTAAAAATAAGAAAATGTCTGGATTTTCACCTCCCAGAATGGCTGACTCCCTCTTGAATCCAAGCGAACGAATACACCCAAGGAAGAATTTCCTCTTATGTCCATCGGAAAAGGGTACTCACCCCGGAAATGAGGTGGAGCATCGATGGATCTTCTAACAACTTCCTGAGGAAGCTCTCGCCCCTCGCCCCAGACGTCGCCCCGTCGCCCCAGGCATCGCCCCGTCGCCCCAGGCATCGCCCCCAGCGTCACTGGAAGAGCACGTACCGACTCACACACCCAATACCTGAAATTTCTGGAACTAGGATGACCTGGTACTTAAGAAAGAAGCTTGTGAGGCGGAAAGGCAATCACAAGAGAAAGCGTTCCCACCAGTTCTCTGTCCCTCTGGACCTATATCTATAGGATGGGTTCTCACGAAGAATGTTGGTACAAAGCACGACTCGTAGCAAAGGGCTAGTTAAAGAGATAGGCTACGGTGACGTTGTGTCCAATGAGGTGCTATGGTTTCATGACGGGTTCTTGTCTCGCGTCAACATCACCCAGGAGCCACCAAAGAGACCACTCGGGTACAGCTTCATTCATACAATGATCGGGGCATGGGCTCGATCATGAATCAAATCTGGACACCCAAAAGGCACTTCTTTGACGTATACCGTCACCAAGTATCGGCGGAAAACACGCCACACCCAATTCTAACTGATCCGTCTTTTGAGAAATGAACTAAGAGGCCTAGTGACCAAAGAGCACGTTGGGACTCTATTCACGTCAAGTGTCCAGTGGCACTCTAGCACGTCAAGTGTCAAGTGGCACTCTAGCACGTCAAGTGTCCAGTGGCACTCTAGCACGTCAAGTGTCCAGTGGCACTCTAGCACGTCAAGTGTCAAGTGGCACTCTAGCACGTCAAGTGGATATAGGGCTTCCAGCACTTTGTTTTGCTTCTCAATCCAATCGACCGTTTCGCCTATTGTGCGTTTGCCGATTCTCGGTCAAATTTCCAACGAGAAAAGATGATGCGGCGAGCGTTTGGCAGGAAGGTTCTTCCTGGCTTGCATGCCAAAGATCCGGTGTTTTCGCTTGTGGGAGCTTAACTATAAGCCGCTTGTCACATGTCCAGCGTCTTCCCAGCTTGTCTGGAAAGCTTAAGGTGCTGCTTGCTGCTGCAACTAACCACAATAATACATCAAAGGGATGAAGCAGCTTTTCTAAGGGGAAAGCTTTCTGAAGACACGTGAATCGAATCCCCGGGTTCCTTTATCAAAAGGTCCAGGGAATGTCTTGAACTCATATCACGGCTTATTACCATTCGTTTGGAGCAAAGTGATAATAAACCATTGACCATTGACCATGGAAACTTGGTTTCGAACGAGCTAAACATCAAACATGCATTAACGCAAAAGGAATAATCCTCGATGGTACTCACCGCACGCTAATGACCGACTTGTGCTTGGGACATTGGGGAACCAAGGGAATGTTGAGCAGGACCTTCGGAATGGGAGAAGCCAAGAAATTCATAAGCATCAAAGTGGATATGGTGACAAAAGTGCATCTTCAAGACCACATCGAAACCCTCTGATTACTCAAGCACTTCAGATCGAGGAAGCGGCCCACCTGCTGATGCAAAGGTTACTAGAACAGCCAATGATGAAGACGAGGAACCTTATGATGAAACAGGTCTGTCCTGGAAATCTCTTCGCCGCCAGTGCTGTCCGCTTTGGTATAAGTTGAGTCTATCAAGGCATCTCAATGATTCAAGGATCAAACAAAATCAGCAAAGAAGGTTTTTCGTCATCAAATCAGCTCTCTCTTTGGGACATGAGTGTGTCAAATGCCTATTCAGATGCTAGCTATGCATCCACACCTCCCACCAATCAGTGGGATAGCCATCAGTGACAAGACTCTGCAAACCATGAAAATCCCCGAGTCAGATGTGTCTCACAAACACGCACCAAAACCAACACTTTCTTTTGGGACGCACACATGGCCTGCCACTTGCGTACAGTTGTCACTGGTAGTCACTGGCTCACTGGCTCACTGGCTCACTGGCTCACTGGCTCACTGGCTCACTGGCTCACTGGCTCACTGGCTCACTGGCTCACTGGCTGCCAATGCAGTGAAATCCTGCAAGGCGTGGCACCAGTGCCCGCCGTGGTTCTGGGTTTCTGCATCTAGAAGATCCACCGTCGCTGGTTCTCCTGAATCAGGCACCTTGCGTGCACCACTTGGCGAGCACTCGGAAGGCATGGCAGAGTACTTGGGGCAAAAAAGAACCAAGCAAATTTGGCGCCAACAAGCTGCTGAGCCTTTCAGTAGGGCCAAGAGAGAAATCTGGCTGTAAATGCGGGCTGCGTGGAATATCTGGTGGGCTGCGTGGAGAACATCTGAGCGCTGCTTGGAAAGGGAAGAACGGTTTGTTCGGCAACTATTTGCAGCAACACTTCATTTCTTTGACCCTATGGCAAATCATTGAAAATTGTTGATCCACCTCGAGGCCAACGCTGTGCAGGCCAAACATGCTGTTGACTTCAACCAGTTAGACCATGCAACGGGTCTGATTCAGAGATTTCCGCGGTTCTCCGTGTCTGCCCGGTCTCTGACGTCTCTGTTTGCGATTGCCTTATTGTCTGAAGGAAGACGATACATTCTTGGGGCGGTAGCGTTCGAGCTCGCCTTAGGGTCTGAACCTTGCTCTTGTAGCTATGCCAACTTGGCCACTTCTGCTTGCTCGACAACTCCCAACCACACTTGGAATCTTTGCGGCTGAACACTATTTGATATGAAAATGGAAGGTAAATGATTAAGGAAGTCCTTGTTCAATCAGTGACTAGCACTTTGATAAGTGGAGCGGAGTCTATCAACCAGTGCATAAACCCCGTCCATACGCACACCTGTCTAGGCCACAACGTCGACACCCTTGGAATCGGGTCAAACACGGGCAAAATACTCCTTCGGCATTGACCTTTGGAGACGCAACTGGCTGATGTGAAATACATCACTGGCTCCGCGCAGCGCCGGCATCTCAAGACGATAGGAAACTGGGCTAAAGATCTCTGCTATCTTGAAAGGCCCCGTGAATTTCGATTGCGATCTTGGGAACACCGCTTCAGATTCGGCCAGGCTGGCTCGGTGAACATAGACGTTTTCTCCCACCCGGAATTGAAGGTCCGCAGCCCGTCCATCAAAAAGCAGCTTGGGCTTCCTGAATGCCGCCTGGTACGCGGCAAGAGCCGTGTACAGTTGGCGGTTCAACGCCTCTGCAGTGTCGTCGTCGGCATCTTCCATGCCGGCAATCCCAAAGTACCGAGGCACATCTTGGGCGTAGCCCAAGTCCTTTTCGTGAGCACTCTTGCCCTGGAACTGCGCGATTGGCTGCGAGTTGAACACGTACTCCCCCACATTTAGCAAAGCCGGCCAGTCATTGTTGTTGACGAAGAGTTGCTGGAGATACTTCTCCATCAAGCTGTTCTGCTTGTCCATCACCGAGTCGAAGCCTGGGTGCGAACCGTCAATAATCTTCAAATCAAGAGCACCTGGCCACTGGATGGACTGAAGCTGGGTGCTCGAGAGAACAGGACCACGGCCCAACTGCAACGTGCTTGGGTCGCCGGTTGGCGGAACGTGCTCATAGGATAAGACGTTCGCCAAATGCTGCGCCGTTATGTTCGCTTGCACTGGGTAAAAGCGTACAGACCGTGAATACTTGTCCCTGACGCTCAAGACTGCATCAACGTATTGGCCCTTGTGCACGGCGCCGGGGAATCCAGCAATGAGATCGGTGGCAATGTCAGACCAGGGCTCACCAGCAGCCTCAGTGGTATTTGGCGCCAAGCAGGCGTCCCGGGGTCCTCTGGAGTGGCGGTAAAGGGTCTGCATCCACATTTTTAAGCGAGCATCGACCAGTCTTGAAGCCAAGATCGAGTTGTGCTGCTGCACAATAGTCGAGACTGACTGCGGGTGAAACTTGGCCTGAGGCTTTCCCGATTCAGAACTCTTGGTGATAGCAAGCCCAGAAAAGTGTTCCTTCAGGTACTGCCTAGGGAAGAGAATGATGGCAGCAGCAGCATAGTAAGATGCGTCCAGATGTTCATATATCCGTGTGTCCATGGGCGGGACTTCTTGCACGAGATGTTGGAAGCAGCCCCAGTCAAACATAAGACTTTTTGAGGAGGGAGCAACGCAATATTCAGGCACCTTGGTCTTCGACCGGGAGGAGCGAAGAAAGTGGAGCTTCACGCAAGGAGCAGTGTCTGGGTGGCCAGGAAGCGAACCAAATAGGGACCAGAAGTCTTGGTCGAGGCGTTTGAAAAACTCATAGTAAGTACCAGTGGCCCTGTACACTTTTTTGATGGACGGAGCCACCTTATTGTGAGACAAGGCGCCCTCCGAAGTGAGATACTGCAACACCAGGCCAAACGATGAATGGAGGTATGGCAAGCAGTCGAGTTGACGGAGCGTCTTCAAGACACTAAAGTAACTGGCAGCAGGCGTGGAAAACGCTAATGCGTGCAGTCTTTGGGCAGCAGCAAGTTCCTGGAGCTCGTTGGCAGGCACCTTCCAGCCAAGGAACCACGAGAAGAAGGCAGTATCCGACGGAAACGACGCGACTTTTGAAACTGCCCCGCCAAATGCGTCGGTGAGGGGCCACCCGGCCAGGCGTCCCGCCACCATGATAGCGCGGTGGAGGGCAGCGCCGTCATAGGGGAGCAAGCGGATCTGCGGAGTCAAGCCAGCGATCAACTTGGAACGAGTCAGGAAGTCGAGGTCAGTTAACCTGTATGCGGGAGGTTTCAGGGCACCTGACAGCGAATTCTGATGAGCAGAAGTTTCGTTGGGTGATTTTCCGGCCTTGAGTTTGCCATCCATGTGCAGACTGTCGAAAAATAGAAGCCGGTTCTTGGCGGCATACTCGATGCCCCAACGAAGAGCTGTCACACACCACAACACCAATAAAACCTTCAAGAAAACCTTCAAGAAAACCTTCAAGAAAACCTCCAAGGCGCGAGAGTGGCAGATCCACATCACAAGCGCTACTTGTTTCCTAAGCACGCTGTAGAATACGGCCATGCAAACCTGAAGGAGGTCGTAGCCTAAGGCCATATAGCGCTCATTCTCAATATCAAGCATCAACTTTGCCAGCAACTGGTCAACGAACTCATTGTAGGACAAAAGTGAGATCGGCCAAAGGCCGTTCTCGTCAAAAAACGGGGAGGCCAACGAAGGGTCCAGGCCCAGGGCAGCAGACGCCGAGGAGTTACTCCACATGAATACCAAATGGGAACAGCAGGGACGTGAAGATTCGAGCGGGGACAAAGGGTAGGGAGGCCACCAAGGTAGATTTGCGCTAGTGTAGGGTATGAGGACTGTTAGTGCTGGTTGGAGAAGTGCTGGTTGGAGAAGTGCTGGTTGGAGAAGTGCTGGTTGGAGAAGTGCTGGTTGGAGAAGCCGGGAGCGGACGACCGCGCGCACCTTATCTCAGGGACGCCACAGTCCAGACCAGTCGCTCCCCACGCCTGATTGGCCAGCCACGGTCCCTGATTGACCGGCCACGGTCCCTGATTGACCGGCCACGGTCCCTGATTGGCCAGTCACGGTCCCTGATTAGCCAGTCACGTTCGCGTCCCGAAACTCACTTTGCTATGCCACACTGGCTTAATGGCCCAACTCCCAGACTCAAGGGACAAGAAATCTAGACCGCGCCAAACCCCGGGCCAGCCATGGGTGCGCACTACCCTTTGGTGCGATAAGCGGCGACAAAATGGTCCGACATTTTGACTGTCGCCTCGCGAGCCATGGTACGATGCTTTATTTTCAGCTGACCCGTTCTGATACGATGAGTAGGGAATGGTAAATAAATGATTTACTTCAAGTTCGTAGCAGAAATCCATGAGAGGTTCGCTTTTGAACTTACCACCATTATCCGTTCAACTCAACCGTCCTGTATTTCATGTGAAATTTGGTTTGCCATCTGAGAATGTATAAGGATGTCCAATAAAGACACTCAGATTTCAGTATCAGCGGTATGGCCTGCGCATACTTTGTGTAATGCTCAACAATCGTTAAGAGAGTTCTGTCATTGCACGTTTTCACTCCAATTAGCCCGCAAACATCCACTTGTATCACTTGTAATGACTTCGGCTTCAAAGATTGCGGCACCTTCTTAGTCATGAAGAGTGAAAGGAATCCTAACATCAGGTGTGGCATAAAGTTATTCATAAAGTCATCATGAAATTGGGATTAATTGCTTGGAATGACTCTGGCTGCACGTGACCGCCGTCCTTCAAATTCATCGGGTCAGCCGCAGACGGCCGTATTCGGCCCGATTGGGCTTTAACGGTTACCCTTGGCGTCGGATATTCTCGAAACATCGGCGCCAGCCTGTGTTCAGATGCAATGACTGCATGTTTCAGGAGATTCAGGAGTTTTCAACGAAAGTGTTCTCTAAGCTGGCCGTTACTGACCGGTAGGGCACGGTCAAGCACGATCTAGTCACGTCAAGTCATCAGTTATGTTGTAGCCATGAGACACACTTTAGTCATGAAGTTATCAAATCACAATTTTGCAGCCGGATGATGAGCCTCTTAAACGTGGCGGGTAAGCACGTGGTCCAGGATTTGCCTGAGCAGGCTGCACGGAAAGGCGTCTTTGACCACCCAAGATCAAACCGGACTCTTTTGTGTCTGAACCGGCTTCTTTCTGTACAAGAGGGCGGCTTTTTGGACTCGTATAAGCACTGTATCATGGGTTTTTGATTCGCCACAGGTTTGTTTTCACTTTCTTTGAGTTCTTTGATTATGACTCTCACCCTGTCTTGATCGCCAAGCAGTCGCCAAAAGCTATTTATGTCCATCAACGTAACCTGCCTCTACAAGGTCCTGTCAACATTTTATTCTCCTATAGACGCTTGTGCAGCTCACATGAGCCGTGAGCTCAATGAACCTGTGCCCTGGCATTCCTGGTGCACAAAAAGTGACCATCTGGTAAACAAAAGGCCATCTGGTACAAAAGGCCATCTGGTACAAAAGGTCTGGTACAAAAGGCCATCTGGTACACAAGGGCCATCCGATACACAAAAGTGATCATCTTCGTCACTGTCCTCATGTGGATGGGTCTCATTTGCCTCACTTGCACCGGTGGATGAGTGTAAGCAGCCTCACTCAGGGACTCCCAGCAGCGAGGTTCAGCAGCCCCCAACTTGCTCCCTGTGAGCCTCAATGACATCTCCGTCCTCCAAATCCAAGTCTTCTGGCGTGTTATCAGGAGACACGCGGGCTCCATCAATCAAGAATCTCAACGACTCCATGGACTTTCCTTGCCTCTTGCAGAAGGCCTCCATCAAGCGCTTCATGGGGGTTGTTTTTTTGATTTTGAAGAAGATCTCGGCGGTGCCGTCGCTGACCTTGAGATTGATGTGGGTTTCGGACTTTTCTTCCTTGGGCTGTTCAGACATGGTAGGGTACTTAAAAGTTTGTCTGCGTTAATGGTTGATGTTTGCCATCCGCGCGCTTGGGGCGGTATGCAGGCCCAGCATCTTTCAATGGTGAGGCGGCGGCGAGCACTGCTGCGTTTTCGCCCCAGCCCACCTTAGGTGACGGCGCCCCTCGTGGTTCGCCACCAGCGGCATCCTAGTCTTTATAGGCATTCACGCTTCGCCCCTCTTTGTGACATCCCCTCTTTGTGACATCCCCTCCACGTGACATCCCCCTTCATCGAGTCAAATCCGGGCAGGTGCATCGCGTTAGTCCCTCGTGTTGAATCCTTGGTATCGGTTGTTGATTGCATCGATTGTATCAACATGACGCTTCATGAGTCCCACATTCCAGGTTTGTTTTCTTGGCTGTCGATTGGCGGAGGCGCATCTGACACGGCGCATCTAAAACGGCGCATCCAAAACGGGTTAGCTCACTGCGCTTGAACCGCATTGAACCGCACTTGAACCGCACTTGAACCGCACTTGAAACGGAACTTGAAACGGAACTTGAAACCGCACTTGAAATGCACCTGAAGCTCTTGAAATTGCACTCGAACTGCCCATGACCTCCTGAACTGCCCTCGAACTGCCCATGAACTCGCTTGAAAATTCACTTGAAATTCACCCGAACTGCCCGGACTGCACTAGAAACTGCCCTGAAACTGCCCCTGAAAATGTGTTGGGCTTGTCCCTGCGCGTGAGCTTAAACTACCCCAAAGTCCGACTGCGCTGGAGTCTGAAACCAAAGCTGAAACATGCTACGGCTGATAGCCATTCAAACCCCTCTTGATTGGTGCTGGCTCACCCTCCCCCAGAGCGCTGCTCTGCATGGTTTGATGCAACTTCAGGTAAGTCCGCTGCCAAATGTGGTGGCGGCCTGAAACACTCCCCGGCGAATGCAATGGACCTTATAGCCATGCCCAGCACCTTCAACCGCCCAAATTCGGCATGAGGCAATTCCTCAATTCCTGGGAGATGCTCTCTCAGAGCTTCCTCAACCAGTACACTTTGTTCTTGGTGCTTGGAACCGTTCGCTTCTTTCTCTCCATGCACTCGCTAGTCAAGACTTTGGCTTCGGCCCGCGGCGCTGCATTGGTTTTGTGCCTGGAGGTCCAGAAGGCCCGCTCGGCGGCGGACCAAATTCCGGCAAAGTCTGCTCAAGCCATCGCTCTTTTGGTGGACGGCTTCGCCGACCAGATCTGGAGGGCGTCCCGGCTTCTGCTTTGGGTGGCTATCCAAATTATGAAGGGACTCATTGGCTTTTTCATCGACGTCTACCTCGGCACGTTCACGTGCTTGTTGACGGCCACAATCAGAGGCATCTTGGATTTGATCGCCGACGTTTTGAAGGAGGTCACCCAAACGGTGGAGACCGTGGTCAACACCTTCATCGATGAGTTCCAGGACGCCCTTTCGGCGGTTTCCTCCGTCATCAACACCGTTCTCTCCGGCATCGAGGCTATCAAGAGCCTCTTCTCGTCCGACTCCGATCATGTGTCGGATGCGGTCACCAAACTCAACCTTACCATTTCTGACCTCAAGGATATCCACATTTTGACCAATTACACCACGAAAATCGAGGCCTTGGCCAACGACATCCCGGACTTCTCGGACCTATTGGCCAATGTCACGGACGTCTTAACCTTGCCATTGACCAACTTCGCCAGCCATTTGGATCGGAGTTTCTCCGTGCCCCTGAACATCACTCGAAACTTCGCTGTGGCTGAACCCTCCTATTCGCTGTGTTCGCAGCTTGACTCGCTTCTTTCACGAGCCCTCCAGGACTTCCAAACATCCATCACCTACGCCACCATCAGCCTTTCCATTTTGACTTTTTTAATGATACTAGTCTCGGCGGTGATCACATTCGTCAAGAACAAAAACTTCACCAACTTGTTGAACGAGTTGAGCTTCCGAGACTCGCCGGTGGATATCGGAAATGCACTTCAAAATCACCTGTATGGACTCTTTCGGCACCTCCTTCGAAACCTCAAGCCCAGAACCCTTTGGTTGTTTTCCTTCATGACCACATCCAATCTTTACAGTGTTCTCAGCGTCGCCATGGTAGCTGCAATCACCGCCCTCATCCAGATTTGTCTCATTTCCAGCACCCAAAGCCAGCTCGCCTCCATCTCCAGCAATCTCTCCAGCGCCAATTCCAGCAATCTCTCCAACGCCAATTCCACCAATACATCCCGTTCTCTTCACTCGCTCATGAACGACATGCAGCTTGCAGTCAATCAGCTGACACTGATCATAAACACAAAGCTCCTAGGTGGCATGCATTCTGGCTCAGAGGAACTCGTGGAGGGCATAACCACGTTCCAGAACACTCTCAATCAAACAATCTTTTCTGTTTTCGGAACCTCCTTTTTAGCGGGACCCTTCGAAACAATCGTATACTGCACCGTGGGTCGGAAGGTCGATTCCATCAAAAAGGGCATCGTTTGGTTTCAAAACAACACCGTGATTGACCTGCCCCAGATTAACCAGAAAGCCCAGCTCTCTTCTTTGTTCACATACACGCCTTCCGAGGTCGACACCATGAAAGAGACTGTCGGGATTCTCCAGAATATCCTTAATGCCTCAAAGAAATCTGTCTTGGTCGAGTGTTATATCTCGGCCGCCTTCTTCGCCATCTGGTGCTTGTATCTTTGTGCAGGCATAGCCGTTTCCTTCTGCAGAGAAAAGCGACCGGCTATCAGTTGGCCCTCCAGAATGCCGCCTGAGGCCCAAAAGCAGTATCAATACCCGTTCAATGACTTGGGAGAAAAAGAACACTCGCTTTAAAACCAATCAACGAACCTGTTGCCCTATTTCAACATTTGAGAGATCCCAATCCATCCATTTATGTATCGCCTTCATACTTCGAAATCTTGCATGTCATTAATGTCGTTCTCAGTGCCATCAAAAAACTCGGGCTGATCATCTCTGCTCAAATTCTCATCGTAACTCATCACTCGCTCTCCTTCCGACGATAAGAATAGGCTGGGCGCTTTCCGGTGTAGTTTTGGTTTTTCCACCGAGACTTTCTGCTCTTCTCTCTTCCACCTCTTGTATGCATTATACTTCTCCTCTTCTTCATCTGCAAGATCGTAACATCTCTTCTCAACGTCATGGTCAATCTGAGTCCCTAAGTGATTGTCCTCAACCAATTTCACGTCCTCGAACCCTGTGGGCATGAAGCTCTGCTTCACTATCCCATGCTTGTAGTTGGGATTGTATTTATAGGATTCTCCGTATCCAAGGTCTTTCATTAGTGCAGTGGGGGCGTTTCTCAAGTGTAGCGGGATTGGAGCGGTCATTGCGTCGGGATTATCCGAGAGAAAACTCTGGGCGTTTCTGAGGGCCCTGTATGACTTAGTCGACTTTGGAGCACGAGCTAATTTGGCGGTACAATGGGCGAGCACAATTTCCCCTTCCGGCATCCCCACAAACTGTACGGCTTCCATCGCTGCGATAGCAAACGGTAAACAAGAAGAGTCTCTTAGTCCAATGTCTTCGCTGGCAATGATAATCATCCTTCTCGCGATGAAGAGGGGGTCTTCCCCACCTTTAAGCATACGCGTCAAGTAGAAAATGGCAGCATCAGCGTTCGAGCCTCGGACCGCTTTGTGGAACGCACTTATAGTGTCGTAATGATTCTCTCCATTGCGGTCGTACTTTTGGTGGTAGTTTCGGGAACTAAGCAACGGTTGTAAGTCATTTTGAGATACACGTATCACCCCCACATTTCCCTTTGGTATCGAAATGCACTCCTTATCCTTCTGGGCCACTTCAAACTCCTTGGCCTGAAGTCCCAGTAGATAAGCATTGATGGACTCGAGGATATTGAGAGCCACACGAGAGTCGCCCGAGCTAATCCTTGCAATGTGGTCGATGGCAGATCGATCCAACGCTATTAGGTGCAAATGATGAACGAATTTCCTTGTCTTATTGAGGAGGAGGAGTCCCCTATTGAGAATTTTCACAAGCGCCTCTTCAGACAAAGGATCCATGACAAATGTGTGCATTCTGGAAAGGAGAGCATTGTTCAATTTAAATGATGGGTTCTCGGTGGTGGCTCCAATCACCACCACGGTTCCTTTTTCGATCACCGGTAGAAGCAAGTCCTGCACTGCTTTGTTGAACCTGTGGATTTCATCGAGAAACAAAATCGTCTTTCGCCCGGTCAAGGCTTTTTCGTTGACAGCCTGAGAAAATGCCTCCTTAAGTTTTTTGGCGTTGCTATCTGCACCAGAAAGCTCTATGAACTTGTGATCGGATGTCTTAGCCACTATTCGAGCCAATGACGTTTTCCCCACACCAGGCTCGCCCCAAAGAATGAAGGATGGGATATTGGGTGACTGAATCAAGTTTCTCAACACCCCGTTCTGGCCCATGAGTTTCTCCTGACCAAAGTAGTCGTCGAGCGATTGAGGCCGAAGCCGTTGCGCTAGAGGGAGTTCGGATTCTCGTTTCAATTGTAAGTATTTGGCGGCCTCACCTTCTTTATTTCCTTGCACAGTTGCCGAGCTCGATTGGCGTCTCTCTTGCATATTTATGCCTTGATCCTCTTGGTGGCTTTCGTTCTTTTGTCGACTTTGGTCATTTTGGTGTCTTTCATCGTCTTGATTGCCCGCAGGGTCAGTAATTTCTGGTGAATGCTTCTCGGGCTCCGGCTGCTCCAAAGCCTGGCGCTTGGTACGCATTTCCTGACCCTCTTGCTTGCGCTTGAGTCTCTTTTCTGCAATCAAAATGCTGGTCAAAGTAGCACTAGCCTTTTTCAGTTTTTCCTGCAGTTTGTGGTTAGTCTTGAGCCCTAGGGCAGCAAACACGTTGCCGGGGTCATTCAGGGTATTGCTTCTTTTTCCCTCGGGCGTTTTACACAATTGTGTATTCTGAGCTTCTCGAATATGACTGGACGGCGAAACTTCTTCCACTTCCCTTGCTTCACTGTCGATCAACAGCGGCTCACCATCTCCCGACTCCAGTTTCGGCAGCCCCTCGTGTGTATCTAGACACGTGTTGACATGGCGCTCAAGGAATTGAAGGGGAAAGCTCTTGAAGCAAATTGGGCATTGATCCATAAATTGAAATTGTTCTTCGGAGGTACCGTGATGATTCTTGGTTTTGTTGACTGCGGAAGTTGACTCCAGTGACAGCGGCTGGGTCGTATTCTAGACGTCTAATCTATCGATGGTTAAAATTCGTGGTAGTGCATCGTGAGCATTGTGACGCGCGGAGGCTAGGCGTTCTGCACTTGCAGCGGCGATTTGTGAGGATACGTTGCAACCAGTTGCAAAGAAAAGGGAGTAAAGACTGCTTTTGTGGGCGCGACGCCCTTTATATATCTTTGCATTTGTTTCTGTAAACTTGCATCCCCGCACCTCCTTCGTATCTCCGAAAATATAAAGCAAGCCCTTTCGCACCGAACGCAATTTGCAACCACTTTTCTCCGCTCCCCTAACCTTGTGACTGGCCAATCTGAAAAGGCGTTCAAAGCATAGTCTACCACCAGATGTTGTTTTTCGGGGCTGATGTACCTCGAAAATTTTAAAGTTTCTTCTGGCCCCAATCGGTCCTACATCGATGGATGGCCATTGGCGGGAATATTGTCTTTTCGAGGATTCGATGCCAGAAAAAAGAAATGGCTAGTTTGGTCGAAGAAAAGCATATGATCTGGTGTGGATCAAATCGAGCATTTGCCCTTGTAAAGAAGTGTTTCTGCCGAGAAGACAGATTAATGAGCTTTAAACATCTTTGCGGCAGATTAATGAGATTTAAACATCTTTGGGGGTATTAAAATTCGAGCTGCAGAACCATCAAATCCCCCTACCCCTTCTACAAACCCTTTATTTGAGAACGAGATTCTCAACGGACTCATGAGGCAGGTTACCATTTGGTATAATGCAAATCCATCCTAAATAGACTGTTCCGATACCTTCTACTGCTTTTTGTTGATTTCACGGGTTTCAGGGATTGTTTTTGATTCTGTGATTGTTTTTGCTGCCTGTGTTGGCCTTATCGGCAGTCACTTCTGTTATTGATTGATGGGTCTGTCATGATGCTCGACGGGGGCGCATGTCATTAAACCGCGTTTGGAAATTCTTGCGCGTCTTGTCTGATGAGCCTGCACCTGCTTTGCCATATCTTGATTTCGCTTCCGAGAAGAATTCCCGAGTTTACCTCCCGACTTTTTTATCATGACTGTGGACTATATTTGGAAACTGATTCCCCTCTCTTCCCGCCAACTTTCCCTAGCCCGAGTACTTCGATGTGGACAAGCATTTCGATGGAAGAATATCAACAACGTATGGAGCTTCTCGGCTCCAGGCCAAATAATCCTCCTCAGACAGGACAAGGATAAACTCCACTATGCGAACATACCTGCGCCAGGCGCGAACCCCGATCCGCTTGGCTTCATTATGGACTATTTCAATCTTGATGTGGACGTGGAAACCCTATACGAGTTCTGGTCCACCATCGAGAAGAAACACAAACCTGGCGGGAAGGTAACTTCGTTCGCCCATTTTCCGGGTATCAGGATGTTACGTCAGGATCCATGGGAAACAGTTGTGCTGTTCATTTGCTCGTCAAATAATAATGTGAAGCGCATCTCTAAAATGTGCGACGCGTTATGCACTGAATTCGGCGATTATGTTGGAAAGTTTGAAGGCACAGAACACTATTCTTTCCCGCATCCACTGAAGCTAGCAGCCGTTGAAGTCGAAGCAAAACTCAGAGAGCTTGGCTTTGGATACAGGGCCAAGTATATCCAGCAAACTGCAGCGATGTTTGTGGATGACAATTTGCCCGAAATCACCCTTGACTCGTTACACAAGCTCCGCAAAATGAGCTACGAAGTTGCTCACGAGTACCTTCTTCAGCTCAAAGGAGTTGGGCCCAAAGTGGCAGACTGTATCTGTCTCATGGCGTTGGACAAGCATGATATCGTGCCTGTGGATACACATGTTATGCAGATTGCTGAACGCGACTATAAGTTTAAAGGACCAAAGACCCCCAAAGCATACCAAAAGGCTGGAAGATACCTCCAGGATTTGTTTGGAGAGTACGCAGGATGGGCGCAGCTGGTTATGTTTGCAGCCGATCTCTCGGACCTCGATAACGGGGTGAACCAAATTGATGGAGTGGTTGTGAAGCACGAGCACAATGCACAGGAGGCGTCGCTACAAGTGGACGAAAAGATAATAAAGGTAGGCACCGCCAAGAAGAGAGGGGTAGAAACCACGGTGGTCAAGGTAGAGGACTTGGGCCCCGAAACAGGACGCAAGAAAAGACAGCTTCTGAGAGGAAAGCAACTATTATGATCAAAAAGTTGGCGTGATTGGTCTAAACTAGAATATCGTGGGTTGATGCTACTTTAATGGCGCAGGCTTCTTCCAGTAGTACTGCTTGTGTGTCCTCCTGCATGCCCTTAAGCCTCCGTGCCCTCTGATCAGCGACACTAACAGGTTTCGTTCAGGGTCATGGTCGTTTTCCGGCATGTAGTAGTATTCCTCCTCCAAAGGCTTTCCTGCCGCGTCCTTTCCCTGTCTGTATATGACACCAATGCATGAGATATTGTGAAGAATGGCTCTGAGTTGTGGGAGCGATAGTTCCGTGACAGCCACCAGGATGGTGTTCAAGACCGATGCCGGAGTAGATGAGAGACGGGAAAACGCAAGATGGTTGATGAGGATGTTTACTATTTCCAGCACGTTTTGAAGTCCCTTGATGCTCTCGTGGTCGATGATCAATTTTCCATGAGCATCGTGCACAGCTTTTTCCTTCTTGGCCTTCTTGAGTGGAGGCTCTTCACTGCGGGCTCTTCTCTCCACTTCAACCGAGGGAGCAGGTTGCACCTCTAGGGAACGCTCCTTCTGCGCAATTTTCGGTTGCTCTGGGACGCTTTGCTTCTCCGGGCACTTTTGTCTCTCAGGAACTCTTCGTTTGTCAGAAATTGCTCGCTCAAGGATTAGTTGATGCTCGAAAATCCTTTGGTTCTCAAGGGCCTTTTGCTTGTTTCTCTTTTTCTGCGGCAAGTTGACGGATTGCTGTCCCAAAGGTTTCTTGGTAACCCTTGATGGAGTGGAGTCCAAGCGCGAAGTGTTCTCGAGTGGGCAGGTCTTTGTTGGTGTTTTTGGCGCTGGAGAGGCAACGGAGGGAGCGGCAAGAGCCGGGCGATTTTTCTCTGGACCTTCATCATCGGTCAATTCCTCGTCACAATCATCGGGGTTGATCAATAATACCGAAGAGGCAATTTGCACCAAGACATTGGGAAACCTCGGCATTTTGACAGTTTCTCCACGGGCAACGTGGAATTCGGTGTGTTGGTAGTCCAAGTGAATGGTTTTGGACACGTTGGTGGCAACAAGGGGCCTTCCTGTCTCTCGGAGCTCGTATACGGAGTTGGACTCGGTGCTCTCGGGGGACTTGTTCACGTGACACACCCGGGGGATGATGATGCCGAATCCATTGTAACCGATGCAGGACAATGACATGGACGTGTCGCTGTGGGAAAGCCTGAGGTGAACTCTGGAGATGCTCCTGTCCACCTCTCCATCTCTGTTGAGATGCACATCACACGAGCGGGAACTGCGTCCAATTGTGAAAGGCGAAGTCACCAAAGGCACGCGCAACACCAGCGCATGTGGATTGATGATATTGAAGTCCTTGTTGATGGAGACTTTCCTGGGGGCGGCGCTAGAGGCTGCAGTCAATGCCGCCGGTTGTGACGATTTCGGCGACTTTGTTGCGATTGATTCTGCTCCCACGTCATCTTCATGTCTTTGAGGCGATGAAGACCGCCCCACGGTGGAAGAAGGGTTCGGGGTGGGATAAAGGTCTCTTCCGCGACATGAATCGGTTTGCTTTGGAAGATGGTAGGAGGTCTTGTTGCGGAGGGGCGATTCAAAGGGGCCGCTCTGGTCGGGTGCAGCAAGAAGGGGCGAAGACGGGGGGAATTGCAGTTCGGACATTTTCGGGCCAAGTGAGTCTGGGATACTCGAGCTTCGTCGAGGGGCAGCGGGCGGTGCTAAGCAAAGCGGACGGGAAACTGGGGAGTATAAAAGGAGCGGTGTCTAAAGATTGTTATGGGGAGGCCGAAAAGTGTGCTGTAAAGCAGAAGTCTTGCATGGACACGCCAGACGCGAGTCTAGATAAAGGCCAAACAAACAACGCGAAACGCGCCCGCGCAGACAGCCTTTGGGCAGAGGCAGGCGCGAGCAATGGAGTCTGGAACTGCACATTGAGTCGCGTTATCAGGCAGAACACTAGTTTCGCACCGAGGAACCCCTACGCTGCGCGCACTCCAGGGAAGGCTATGGCCTAGCGAATATGAGTTATCTTGCCTATGGCAGAAAAGGGATGCCTCCGCCTCACAAGGTTCTGCTGGAGATGATTCATTGGTGTGCAGGAATTGCTGGTTCTGCCCGCGCACTTGCATTGTTGCTATCGTCTTGGGTATAGATTTTAGACTTTATTGCAAGAAGGCGGTCTGACGCCGGGATACTTCCTATTCTTGGTCCTCAATGCAGAAGTTTGCAGACAATCCATCCAGGAAACTTCAAGGTGTGTTCGAAGATGGTCCCCGAGTGGACGGGTGAAGAGCGGGGCCAGAGCCAATACTGGAGATCAGCGCAGAATCTTAGACTCGGGGTATCAAGAAACTGGAACTGGACCAAGTGTGGGTGGTGGAAAGTCCGCGTCCTACTGCTGAGATGTAAGCAGTTTTGGTGACTATACCATACCATTGCACAAGAGCAGACACCATTGCCTGTTTGGCGGCGCCACGGTGGTTCACCTATTTGGCGGCGTCACGGTGGTTCCAGGCCGTTACCTGCAGGAAGCGGGGGAAATCGGCCGACATAAAGCAGGGCAGTGGGCCCGCCGGGTTCTGAGGATTCAATGGGACGGGCGGGGCGGTTTGTGGGCGTGTCCACCACAGGCCTGATGAATGAAGGGACTAGCCGATCCCAAGGGCTGCGCTTGAAGCCCATACTTTGAAGCAGTGATGTCACTGGTGATTTCGAGCAGAATGGGCGCTTCATGCTGATGCTGGTGTTTCTATCTGGCGCCTGGACACACTGTCAGAACGTCCTGGGTAGTGTACTAGGTGTCAAAGCAGGGGCCTTATCTTGTCCCAAGAGAAGTGATGGCGGTCTATTTTGGGGCACGTGAGTCTGTTAGACTGCAGCTTGCGGGAAAAACCACGAGCGTGTATAAGGGACTCGGCATACTCCGCTCACTAGACCCTCCAGAAGTGTTTATAGACCTCCAGAAGGGCTTATAGACCTCCAGAAGGGCTTATAGACCTCCAGAAGGGCTTATAGACCTCCAGAAGGGTTTATAGACCTCCAGAAGGGTTTATAGACCTCCAGAAGGGTTTATAGACCAGAAGGGTTTATAGACCAGAAGGGTTTATAGACCAGAAGGGTTTATAGACCAGAAGGGTTTATAGACCAGAAGGGTTTATAGACCAGAAGGGTTTATAGACCAGAAGGGTTTATGTGGCGCTGCTGCTGCACCGCTGGAGTTAACGCTTAATTGCATGGTGGGTGAGGATCACTTAATCGCATGGTGGGTCAGGACATCTCTATTATTCCAAGGCTGGCGAATGGACCACTTCAAGTCTTTTGCGTCTCCAAGCCCCTCCCGTGCTGGAATACCAGACCTTTGATTAAACCATGAGACCAGTTAACAGAGGAATTGTCCGCAACCGAGTCATCCGCTACTTTGGGAAACCATATGGAGAACTGGTCCTTTCAACCACATATAAGGTCTCCGCAGGTGGTGTTGACAACCAAAGACTGAGCGCGCTATGCTTAGCCACTGCGCATGTCTTGGTTGCCAGGACAACCAGAATACATCAGGAGATCAATGGGTGGATGTCGATCCCCAAATAGAAAAGCCTAACTGCCTGCTAATTTCATAAGAGTAACCATATGAACTTAGGAGTATCATCAAAGATGCCTCCTAGAACAGACCCACTGATACAAATGTATCTGTTGATGGAAAGGAAGTCCACAACCACCTTCATGATTCCATGGCTGTGTTATTCGAGCCCGGATCACCACTGGACATTATACGGTTACTTTATGGTCCTCCAAACACACCCATGTATAACGCAGAGCAGGAATTATCCGCTTTACCGGTGGCCGTACTGCACCTAGACCTGCCATAGTTGCCGCGGCGCTCCACCTTTTGACCAAGTAATCAACCAACATGTGCACGGTGCAAGAGACCCGCCCTGGTGGCAGCCAGTAGCTTCCAGTAGGCGTGCGATTGTCTTGGTAGTGCTGCCTTGGGGAACCGGAATTGTATTTTCTTAGCACCACGGGGTTCTTGTGAGGCGTAAAACACTAGATCCAATATGGGTAGCGCACTACCCATGGATACACAATTGACCTGTGACGTGGGTTATCAATGGTTTCCCCTTGCAACCACACGTCGAGATAGGCGTGTCCAACCCCGACCGCCCACTTTCGTTAGAAGGTCGTGGCTTCTTCGACGCAGCCTCGCCACAGATACCCTTTCCGGCTCACACCAACCCCATCGGGGTCTCTGAACGGCACCAGCCACCCGGCTGCCTGGTCCCTCCCGTATAAAGGATTGCCGGCCAGCTAAAGGTGACTGGCTTGTTCCTTAAAAGAGCCCGAAGCCAGCGCAACCGGCCTGGACAGTTTTCTATAGAAGTAGTGGTGATCCCCCTTGTGTAGGGATCTTCAACGAATACATCTTCTCTTGAGTACTTGACGTTAAAACAACTACAGAAGGATCTAACAGGAATCATCCGTGTTATATAGAAGTGCCTGCCACAACTGCGCCACCGGATTCGGGCGATAGCGCCCCAATCGGGCTAGTCGTGCCGCGTGGTCCACCGGATATGCCCAGATAAGGGCTATCGGGTAGTCCTCGGAGGAAGGGAAGCAGGGTGGTTCGGTAAAAATCATCTCATAAATAAACCCCAATTATGACGAGAATAAAAAGGATAATATCACAAATGCCCGGTCCACGGCCGGGTATCGCCCTCGCTTCGATAAAAAAAGACTTTTATAAAGTATATACATTTATTTATGAAGGCAATTAATATTTAGCCTAAGAGGTCTCATCGAGTAGTTAACTTTTGTTAATCATAGTAAATTTACCTAGCATGATTTTAGTGTGCGGCGTCATGCCGCGTGAAGCCGTGCTCCATTGAGCACATATGGGTGGCGCACTACCCACGGTGAGTCTAACAGTCTAACAATGAATTTTAATCGTGTATGTAGTGGTATAGCGTGGATGTGCGTTGGCTGTCCAGCAAGAGGTCGTTCGACAAGGTGCTGTACGAGTTGTTGTTTTTACACGAGTGGTTTCGTGATGATGACCATCGTGCGTGTCAGAGTAATTTTGCGTGAATTGAGAACATCTGGGCCAAGGCCCAAACTGCGGGGTAAACACTGACTTTAACAGTCCTAAATTACCGCTTTTACTATAGTCCTCAATTACCGCTTTCACTTTAACCTCGAACTCAACTTCAATCCACTCGAAAAACTATACCTCAAGACCACTCTCGTCAGATCCACCATGGGTAGTGCGCCACCCATACACTGCGAAGTGAACCGCCGGTAACCGCATGGAAAGACGTACCACCGCCTGCCTCGGAGCATGATGAGGCTGCAGCTTATCGGGTGCAACGTCGTGGACTTCTCGGGTGCACGGGTGTTCTCTCGGACCAACGCCGCCCCAGGCGCCACTCTAAGCTAGCCCGATGGGACCCCTTGGGCTGTACGGACGTGAAAGTCCTCTTCACCAAAGTGATGCAAAGCGGCCGGCCAGTTTTGTCTAGACGACGCCCTTGTTCTAGGGAGCATCAACGATGCATCTTCTCAGCACTAGACAACAAACCCAAAGAACCTAACAGTTCTAGCATATCATCAATTACACTTGTAATCACTTTTCATCCTTTATCATTGTGTTTTGCTTAAACAGCACTTTTCTCTATGAATATCTCTTTTGAATCCTACCCTCTTTTCGTAGGGGTGACCTTCTGGAGGAATCTTGGTTTGAATACGCCGGGAGGTCAAAAGTTGGAGCAAACAGTGCCAGCCGGTCCGAAGGGCTTGGCTCTATTGCTAATGAAAAGAGTCTCATGAGTCATTAGACTGTAGATCAATTATTGGCAGTTATTATGCTGCTGGTGTACGCTTCGAAAGGGCTCGGGGGAAGCTCTCCATGCACCTGAATGACCCAAGGGTGAACGTACAAAAGCAAGAAGTTTGGCGATATTTAAAGGAACACCAAGATGATGAATATCCACCAATCCAGTCCAAACTGCCACACACGTGCACATTCGGACGCTGGCTTTGCCAGAAACCCCTTCACAGTCGTTGGTTACGTCATAATGTATGGCCTTTCTGTGGGAGTCTAAAATACAAGCCATGGCGGCGGTTTCTGTCTGGTTGGCCCCGTCAAAAGCTGCTTGTGTTGAGTGCAAACGCGGTGTTCTATGATCCATGAATAAGGTTTGGCCACACTGGAGGGAGTTGGGATGTACTAGCGAGTCTTGCTTTCAAGGTACGAACACACTTTACGTGTTCCTATAGAGGCGTGTGTGCTCTATTGAGCCAGTGACAACTTGTCCAGACCAGGGCCCATAACCGGATATTCTAGACCTGGAAACGGAGGAGTTAGACCCACGAGGCCAAAGTAATTCGCCTGCTGGTGCCCACTTTTCTACAATCAGCAGAAAAACCGTCCTTTTAAAGTTCCCACGGCAGAAACGCCGGGATCCTCCTGCACTCCAGATTGACAACATTGCATACGGTTAAAGATCGCCCAATGTTGTATTTCTTGAAAAACACCTGCTTTCAGACCCCGGAACCCGAGCCCAGTGTTTTCCACTGAAAACTTCGCCCCCCTGTTCTTGGGGGCCAGAGGTGGATTCCATGGGACTCTTTAGAAAGCGCCTGGCCTGTTTCCGAGTATAGAATAGTATAGGCCCATCGGTATCAGCTCACGGAGCACCCTCAATTCTCGCAATGGATCTATTACGCTTAAGCTGGTCTCACGTTCCCATTCATGGGTGCTATCATTTTCGGTGAATTAGGACCGGTGTTTTAGGCTACGAAACGCCCATTCAGGCCAAGAAAGCAAGTCTTTACGGTCTGTCCGGCGGTCCATCTTGTTATGGGACCTTCTCCATGTACACGGGAGTCTTTACAGTGGTGTTTTTCCAGTCCATGACCTGTCCGTCCCGGTGGAAGTGGCCAGAACTTTTCAGGGCGAACATTTATGCTGGCCAAGTGGGGACCTGCCCTCTTGTCTTCCGTTCAAGATGAAAATGTCAGTGTGATGCGTACTTTTACCTCATTGCTCATTTCAACAGCTTCTTTGACCTTGACCTCTTTGACCTTGACCTCTTTGACCTTGACCTCTTTGACCTTGACCTCTTTGACCTTGACCTCTTTGGAAACTTGTTGTGATATTGACCATGGGTACTTTCCCCCATTGGCTCATTTCATCCCTCTATGCTGGGTCGTTGGCCTCCTCAGGCTGAACCTACCACCTTTGCCGCCCGACCTGTTGCCGGGTGCGTGATTGGCGTATGTTCGAATCCCTCGAATTTGTCTTAACCATCGATTTGCTCTTGAATATTTCCGGCATGCCGGCGGTCACTTTTGGGATTTTACCTTTAGGCTGCGCGTGACTATACAACTGGTCCATGCTACGGGGCCTCTGGAAGTCCCGCACGAAACATGGGCCTCGCAACGGTAATGACGGCAGTGTGACAATCGAAGATGCACAACTTTGAAACGACGCCTACAAATCTAAGCCGGGGTAGGGAACCAACGTCCGCCTTCCATATGCACTACTGTCCCAAGAATACCACACTCACGTAGATCAAAATATTTAAACAATAATATGATCAATTTTTATACCCTTAAAAACCCTTTTACCTTGAATAATTGCTCTTATATTATTTTATTTACATTTACTTTTTTAGTTTATTTTTATTATATAATTCATCTTATAATATTACAAACATTTATGCTACTTATACTACTTATACTAATTTTATTACTTATTATATTTTAAATTTTATTAGCTTTTATCCTTTAAGTATTACTTAACATATACGGGGTAGCACGGGGGTTCCGAGAACACTATGCTTTTTAGCCTCTAAGATGTACACTTCCTGCAGCAGCCACTGCCCCGCCAGCACTGATGGAACTTGCACCACGGCTGTCAAGGGACTCAAATCATCGAAAACACAGGTTGAAATCATCGAAAACACAGGTTGAAATCATCGAAAACACAGGTTGAAATCATCGAAAACACAGGTTGAAATCATCGAAAACACCAGGCTGATCTGCTGATCATTTGACGTACGAGAACCTTAGCATGGATCACGTGCCAATGGATCACCGGCGTGGCTGGCACGTGCAAATCGAGTCCAGATGGGAACCCGCGCAACAGAGCCTTTTTCGCGCCCAAGAACGTGACCCAGATTTGACCTCTCTATTCTCATCTATTACTACACTACCACAATCCCATGCATTTGGCCGTTTAGATCAGGTTCACCAGTGTCACCAGTGTCACGTGACCAATGGTTCCCATACCCGAAACATCTCACTAACAGTGGCATTGGTCAGCATAAACCCGTTATGGTAAATGGAGAGCCACTAATGGGGTGGTTCAGGACAATGACCATGTCCGATCTGCTTGGATCGTCAACACAACCCGCCGAAAACAGTGGTCAATCCTTTCCCACATCACCACACACCCTGTGAATAATTGATTTGCGGTGCTTCCATCAGCCTGAGTCGTGGGCCGGCCAAGCACCGTCTAAGCGGTGCAGATCACGAAAAGGGGAGTTGGAACTTTGGGGTTCGGGCCATGACCATTTTGCCAAAAAGCAAGGATCCAGGCTCACCCGTGACTTTTCAGTGACTTCTAATCGCCTCCCGGTGGCCAAGCTGGTAAGGCACAAGACTGTAATGGATAGGAATCTTGCGATCGGACGTTCGACTCGTCCCTGGGAGAGCTTTTTGCCGCTGCCACAGAATATTCCTGCCAGCGAATATTCAGCGTTGCAGTTGTCTGCCAGAAAAGTATGGGCAAACTGGGCATCGAGTACTATGACATTTCAATGAGAAGCATAAAATACTTAAATTAATTGAATTCATTATATTCATTAAATTCATTAAATCCATTGTACAATACCACAAAGAAACCATACAAACGAGTCAGCACCAACGATCAATGGTATGCCGCATTGGTTTGGAGCCCTGAGCCGGGGAATCGAAATCTTCCAAATCAGGGGGACAGTTTAGTATGAAGATGGCTCTAAAGTCAATATACTGTATTTTGAACCGAGCCGATCCCAAAATCCATAGCAGAAAGCTGTCCAGCGATGGGCTCAGCATATGATGCTGGGAAGGATTCGGACTCAGCCGAGATTACATGCAGAGCCACAGCTTATATGCAGAAGGTTCCACTCCAGGGTTGTGCACGAGACCTGTGAGTCTGAAGACAAACTGGATCAATGATCCAGTTAAAACATTCCAAATTCAAGCTGCTCCGGCATGTAGTATTGACGAATGTGCTCACTTCCCCTTTCAGACGATCTGATTGAAAAAGACTGTGCTCAGAACGGATACCGAATGCAGGACTTGCCCCAAGCAATTTGATCCTGAAGTAGTTGATAGCATGGCTGTTGAATTTGTCTTGGACAGGGTGGAGACCTGCTTCTTCGAGTGGGATTGCTGGTCAATCCCGATCAAGAGTATATGGAGCCGAATGGAGGTCTATGAGACTCCTCTCTGCAGCCAACACGGTTCCTCTGCAGCCAAAAAGGCTCGTTTTGACATCAATTAGCCTGTTCTGAGCCTCTCAAGACTCAGCAAAACCTAGGATAACACCTCAAAGCAGCAAGGAAGGTTCTGTGGGAGAACCCACTGGTGGGACTCATATTCGAGTCACAGTCAGGTGATCAAGACGCCTGCTCAGATGCAGCTTTGAATCGGAATCAAACCAGAGTTGCTCCATCGGACACAAGATAAGGCTGTAGGTTCGCCATACTGTGCCAAGTTGCGACCATTCCCGGAACTGTGATTCCCGATACTGTGATTCCCGATACTGTGATTCCCGATACTGTGATTCCCGATACTGTGGCTCTCGGCAAACAAATCTGGAGACATAATGGAAAAAAATTAGTGGTCAAATTGATCTGCACATCCGAACAACTCCACTGTGCCAAAGCAGTAATCAAGACAGAAAAGATCAAAGGAATGCAAGGTTTAAGCATTATGGTCCAGGCAGACTTGGCGGACAACACCTTGAGAAGAAAACACCTGTTGACATTAGATTGACCAACTTGGACAAAGATCCCATTTTGCCACGTCTCTGGGCTTGAATGGAGGTATTTCATGGAAGTGTTAAGGGTGCAGACCGGGAAAAAGCAATGACCCACGATGCTAGTTGAGAATGAGTGAAGAAGCGGCTGACCCTTCTTAATTGGGGAAGGCCCACTCTCACATAGTCAAGACGTCTGCCTTCCACCAGTAATCAAAACCGAGGGACACCGCCAGACCCACTAGAACATTTATGGATGCAAATGACTGATGAGGAAGTACAGCTCTGACAATAACAATTCTAGCACTGGATCATCTGATCAGCCGCTGGACATGCACCACTCAAAGTCTGTCCACTGGACATGCACCACTAAAAATCTGTCCACTAACATCGACCCACTGGTATACCTCTCGTAATCTGTCCACTAGACAGCGACCCACTGGTCTACTCTCGCAATCTGTCCTCGATTAATCTGCGGCGCTCCAAGCGCCTGGTTTTGACGCGGACACCAATTACCCCTTAAACGGTATTCCTAGACAGCCTTGTACCGCTTTGCATGAATGCACTTTCATTCCCCCAAAACTAGCGCAGATGAAATTCCCGACCCCACCAACCTTCATCGCCTCCGGTACAAAAACCATGGCTGCAAAATGGCGCATTCTTCCAGGACCGATTGAATGGACCTCCCGGTTTGACGGGACCGGACGGCTAAGGCTTCTAGTGATTCCATCACGGAAGACGGCCGCCAGGTGCCTTTATATTCTCCACAATTCGTTTCCGGAGGCTGCAATTTGCTGGGCCTGATGCAGGAGCCACGCTGGTAGACACCTGGAGGTGAATACTGCTCAATAAGTCGCCGCCCTCCTCACGGACAATGAAGCCTCGATGCTTGCATGCACTGCGCGGCGAACCGTCAGCTCCGAAATCATGGGAATGTGGAAAGTGATGCAATTGATGGAATGGCTTATGCCCTGGATACGACCTGTCCTGACCAGTGAACCTGCATATGCCCGCGCCTTCAGATAAACCCGCGCACTCGTGGCCGGCGCCCAGGGCTGGAGCCCTAGCGGCACGTGCGCGCGGCGTGCAGGAAGTCCAAAATTTTCCCTCGCCCGCACGCACCATCAAGTCTCAATCAAATTTTCATCCACTACACTTCAAGAACAATCAGCAAACATGGGTAGTATGTAACTCCGCCACAGTGGCCATCATTGCAGCCCCTCAAATGTTCCAGCATGCAATCTTCAAATACGACCCGTCGGCACCTCAGAGGCCGAAGTGAAAGCGGAATCTCCCGTCTCCCCTTCGGCGACCATCACGGGGTTTTCTGGTGAGCGGTTTCCTGCTGAGCGGGTGTGACAGGGCGGATGTGACAGAAATAGCCCAGGGCGTTGCCCCCTGGAATGTTGCAATTCCACATACCGTCCGTCGTGCTGGATACTCGATCGTCAACCGTCCATTACTAACTTTCAGAGGGTACACCATCTATGGGAAAGAGACACAACAAGTCTCATGTTTTATGCAAGAGATGTGGTAAGCGTTCTTTCCACGCTCAAAAGAAGACCTGTGCTTCTTGTGGCTACCCCGCCGCCAAGATGAGATCCCACAACTGGGCTTTGAAGGCTAAGAGAAGAAGAACCACCGGAACCGGTAGAATGGCTTACTTGAAGCACGTGAACAGGAGATTCCACAGCGGGTTCAAGTCCGAGGCCGCTTAGACTCTATGTAACTAATACATCATCATTTGAACAAGAGGGAGCATCGTTGTAGCGACACCGACCGCGCTTTTGGAGGGTATTGATGGAGGAGCTTCACGGCCAATCAGAGGCGTCGGGTTACTTATAAAGCTGAATCTTCGTGGTGTGTCGTTGTCTATTGCTTGGCCGCCAGAGTTGCGGCCGCATTAACTATGCAATCTGCCATGCTTATGCTTGTAGGCTTGAATGCTTACTTCGCCAGGCGTGGTTGATGGAAATTCCCTCAATGGACGTGAAGAATGTTCTCTTCACTCTCCCTTTCTTCCTTGACTTTCTCTTCACTCCCTTAGGTTCTTTTTTGACCTTTTCTCCTCTTTCCCCTCACTTCACCTTCTCACTGGCTCCGGGTCATGTTGTAATAAAGATTGTCGGCCTCGTCGTGATTCACACACACCGCCAAAATCTCGCGCGACATCTCCACGGTTTCTCCATCGTACGGAAACTCAAGCCCGTTGGCAAAATCGCCCTCGATGTTCGCCAACTCCGCATACTTGTTTTCCCGAGCGGCATAAAGATTGAAATGCGCCACATCTCTGCTCCGCAACTCGCATTCCCGGTTGAACACTCCCGCATTGGTGATGCCTTTCTTGCGGATCTCCGACAAAAGCGCATGTGCCTGTAGCAGGAGCGAGTCCGACGAGAAGGCTATGCGCATCAAGATCACAAGGATCTCGTAGAGCGTTTCTGGAAAGATCAAGTCGTTGATGTTATTGTGCTCTTCGATGATGTAGAAGAGGATCCGGATCAACCCGCCGATGATCTCCACTCTCATGTACACCTTGCTGTCGCGGGGCTGGTGTATGACCAAGTTCTGCTCGAACCCAATGATGCGGACCAACGACTTGATGTTCTCCTTCAGCTTTAACAACTCCAAGCCTCCAGAAACAACCACGCATTCAAGGTGCCTGACTATGTGCAACCGAAGAGTGATTAGGTGCATTTCATGCGCCATGAGCATATGAACGTGCTCGCTCTCTGAAGCCTCGGGCCGCCGAATCGGAAACGGCAACATCACGAGTCCAGACCCGAAACATTGCGGCGGGTTTTTGGGAATGGCCTGCTCGAGGAGAGCAAAATCATGGTTATTCCCAATCATTCGATTTAAGCCATAAAAGGAAAAGTCGCTTTTGGTCGGAATATCAATGAGAAGCACCTTGATGAGCGACTTGATGATCAGCCCATCCGAACTCGTATTGTTGAAGAATTCGCCATAAACCCCGCCCTCGGACATCGACGCCGAGAACACCTCAATGAAATTGTACACCAAGTTGATTTGCGCCGATGAAACAAACCGCTCCGTATTCTCCGGGAGGATTTGCTTCATTAAGTCCAATCGAAGGTGCCCCTGTTCCCACATGCCGCTAATGAAAGACCGCCCGAATTGCGTGCATATAACAACGGTGTTCTCCAACAAATCAAAGCAAAAGAGCAACGTGGCGTGCTGGAGAAGACGGGTTTGATCCGGCACGTTAGTGTCACCAAATTCCTGTTCGCCCTGCAAAACGTGCACAAGCTGCTGCAGGTAGGCGGACGCCTGCAGAACTATCTCCACCGCTAGGTCTCTGGTTAGGGCGGACGTCTTGAAATTGATGCATCCGTACACCACGGATATGAGAAACGGCACGCCGGTGTAGCACGCCCTCTGCAATAGCACCGTCACCATCTCAAAGATCACGTGACAGAACCGTGCAACCGCCATATCAAGCCGCATCTGCCTCATCCCCAACAACACCGCCCATAAGGCCTGCAGTAGCGGGGTTTTCTCGTCAATTTCATAGTCTATCGACCGCACAATTAACTTTTCCTCCAAGCATATCCGCGAGAGAAAGTCCATACTGGAGGCACTTCCGCCGTTGATTGTATACCGCCATATATGCAGACAGAGCTGAGACCAATCGTCAGGGACCAGATATTTGGGCGGACTAGCCATTATCATTGGCTTGTTAGGAACCATGGTTTTAGCCTCGGTAGTTTTGGTTTCTCTAGAATACTTCAGTGGACTGCCGGCGTCTATTTCTGCGGATCCTGTGAGTGTAGAAGCTTGTGATGACCCAGAATACTTGCGCCGCTTTGTTCCTGACAAAGAGCGGACTTCATTAGCCAAGAATTTCTTTTCATCCTCGAGTTTGTCAACAGTCTGCTTCAAAGCCGAGATATGATCCCGGGACGAATTTTGCATGGCGCTCATTTTGTTGTGAAGTGTTTGCACCTCTTCGTTTTTTGCACTTTGGGCGGCCTCGAGCTGTGCCCGAAGAATGGAAACTTCGCCTTGTGCCCGGAGTAATGCAGAGTCATTGGCTGCTGATATCTCTGCACTTGCCCCATGCGCGTGGTTTGGTTGTGCGTCTGGAGATGGCCTTGCTTCAACCGAATCTTGTGGTTTCGTCAGGGTCGCACGAAGAAGCCCAAGAAACAATTCATCATCATCGTCACCAAAGCCAGAGTCAGAGTCGGACATGCGTGGGATGAAGCATGGGCGCGGCGGTCAAATAAATGTGCACGTGACTGTATTCATGTGCTGCGACTCTCTGGTCGCTGTTGACGAACATAACTGATAGGTGCATTGGTCGAAATTCAGAAAGCTCTGTCTCTATCACGACCTTATTTTCTTCTCAGGCTGCTAAATAGTCGAACTTCTGCTTATTGTAACCATTGGTCAACCTGGCCATCTACTTTTGCCGCAGAGAAGGACACCATTGTGCAGGTTCCATGATTGAAAGCGGTCATGTTTTCTGTACTTCGGCCGCGGCTATCCATCAATCTTTCGTGTTTGCTAAGATTTCAAGCTCTAGAACTTCACCGGCTTCTTTTGAATATTTGTCTGGCCGCTTATACAAGGAGCCTTGTCTTTTTTCACAAACAGCCTACTCCCGCCGCTTGGGCTCTGGTAAAACCCGTTGATTCTTAATTAAGAGGAACATGGGAACCCAACCCGGAACTGGACAAAAGAAAAGTAACCAATAATGTATCTCTTTCATAATTCTTTACTTATGAAGAATTTCCAACCGAAGCGTCAAGTCGGTAATGAAGATTTAACCCAGGAGGGTGAATTAAGGCCCTAACCGTCCGCTTGATGCTGAACATCATCCTCACATTAATAAGTACCAACCAAGTATTTGAAACATTCTTTTTTCTCTCAATATTTTTATGCCTGGTTCGGCATTTTTGAAAAGAAACTGGGTGGCAACTTCTTCAACTCGTAAGTGAATAAAAAGGAAATCCAGAATATGTAGACTGGCAAAGATTCAAAGCGGCGAGTGATTTTCTTATGAGAGTGAGTCGCAATTCCATCTGTAGTTCTGAATCAGGCAAATATCATTTCTCGAATTTTGATAGATTACTATGTTACGAGTTGGGGGAGCATTTCCTTTTATGTTTCGCGGCGGGATTGGCTGCAAAACTGGCGGATGCAGGGGGTGCCCTCACGAACATAAATACCCCCGCCTACTCCGCTCTTGTGACTTTTCACTTTTAATTTGCTCTCATAACATATAAGGGCATCCGCCCCGGCTTTTGGTCAAGTCGAATCTATTGATATTTTGATCAAATTGTTGACAAGTCTGGCTGGAGCTCTGAGTTAATGAGGGGTTTGGTTGCAAATGAAATGACCTTGATATTGTCACTTCAGATGGTCCCAAATTAATGGGGCTCTTCCATCGATCAACAGTTTTTCATACTTTACAGAAAGGGAAGGTCCCTCTGATTGAAGCAGGTAGGTTTATCGCTATCAATTATGGATACCCTGATGTGGAAGCCAGATAACGTGAATGGTGAGTGGCAACAATTTTTTGATGGGGACAATAAACGTGGCAAACAAGGCTGGTGCTCAGAATAGAAACACACTGAACAGTTTTCGGCAAAACGATACCCTGCTATGGATTAATCCATGCCGCCGAATGTAATAGTCGTGACTCAAAATTTTGTTTACAATGAGTAAGACGACGTGAACGAAAGCTTGCGAAGTGAAAATTGGAGAGAAGTACCTTTCACATCAAAAAGGTTGCAAAGCGGTTCTTAAATCTTTGGAAAAAATTATGATCACGGAATAGCAGTATCAACTTCAAGTAGTTGATTCAGCACAGTCCCACGTGACCGTTCACGTGAGCATCGCGACATGAACTACCAGAGTTTTTTTACTCATGCCATCACTATCAAAATGTCTAATGTCAACATGAAATCCGAGCAGACAGAGGGACTTCTGAAAGGAGATTCTAAGGATAATACTGCTCCCGCAGATACACTGGCCCCATCCGCACCTCCTGCATCGTTTGTACCCACACGGCCCGAGGCCCTCACCTCGCGAGACAAGAATACACAGCGCTTGGTCGTGGTGCTTTCACAGGCTTGCTTGGAGACACACAAGGTCAGCGGCGGTGGCAATGGTGACAAGTATGCTCTCTTGAATTGTGACGACCACCAGGGCTTGTTGCGGAAAATGGGGCGGGACATTGCCGAGGCTCGGCCGGATATCACACACCAATGTCTTTTAACGCTCTTGGACTCACCGATCAACAAGGCAGGAAAGTTACAGGTATTCATACATACGGCGAGAGGGGTATTAATTGAAGTCAATCCCAGTGTGAGGATCCCAAGGACGTTCAAGCGGTTTTCAGGGTTGATGGTGCAACTATTGCATAAGTTGTCGATCCGCTCGGTGAACTCGGAGGAAAAGTTGTTGAAGGTGATCAAGAACCCAATCCTGGATCACTTGCCTACAAAATGCCGCAAGGTGACGTTGTCGTTTGACGCCAAGGTGTGCCGAGTGCAGGATTACGTGTCTAAGTTGGATGAGGATGAGAGCATTTGTGTTTTTGTGGGTGCCATGGCCCGCGGACAAGATACTTTTGCTGATGAGTATGTGGACGATAAGATTGGTTTATCCGATTACCCTTTGTCGGCGTCCGTGGCTTGCTCGAAGTTCTGCCACGGGTGTGAGGATGTCTGGGGGATCATGTGACGCGAGTCACGCGGCTGTATAAATACGCTAAATAAGAAACGAGGACTTTGGTGAGCACTGCAAACGTACGCTTACACACTTGTACCGTAGTACGTGTTTGTGCCTCTGGGTGTTTGTCTCTGTACAGTATGGGGGGATTCGGGTCTTATATTGTTGGTGTACGGGTGTTTATGGTGTAAGGGTGTGTTTGGTGCATCATCAGCTACTCTGATGTTGTCTGACAGCAACAATGGCCGATGCCACACTTGCAGAAGATGCCGCCAAGCCTACGTCTCCGCAGCAAGAGCCTCAAATTGGCCCCGACGTGAAGGACGCCTCTGGCCATCCTGATATCCAAACCAGCACGTCGAAATCTGGAGCTGAAGACAGCACGGCACAGAAGGCCCAGGAATCAGGGCCCGGAGTCGAAAGCCCTGCGGCAAAGCAACCCGCAAACGTCTCGGCTGACGATCTTTACCGGCGATCCAGTCAATACCAGGTGTGGTCGTTCAGCGGGCCCGAACTCGAAAGCCAAAAGCGCCAAACCAACACCAATGGCGCCAAAATAGCCCGCACGCGATTCCAGGAGGCGCTCGAGGCCATGGCAGGCGAAGCGCCCGAAAAGGCGGGTCTTTTGGCCCAAATCAAGCAGCAAGGCGACGCCGAGCTTATAACGTACGAGGAGGAGCAGAAGTTCGTTCGATTTTTCGGGCAGCAGGCGGTGCAGATATGCGCCCACTTCAATATGCCGACGCAGGTGAAGGCCACGGCGGTCCAGTTCCTTCGGCGGTTCTACTTGGTGCACTCGGTGATGGAGTACCGGCCGAAGAACGTGTTGTATGCAGTCGTGTTTTTATCCGCCAAGTCGGAGAATTTCTTCGTGTCGATCGAGGCGTTTGCAGCACGGTTGCCGAAGACCAATCCCGAAGACATCTTGGACCTCGAGTTTGTGGTGTTGCAGGCGCTCAAGTTCACCCTTCTCGTGCACCACCCATTCCGGCCGCTCTACGGGTTTTTTCTCGACATGCAGCAGGTTCTTCTTTGGCCCGAGCCGGTCATGTACGATGTGAATATTGACACCATCGGAAAGCTCTACGATGCAGGCAAGCGGTGGCTCAATGACCACGCGCTCTTGTCGGACGTGCCGTTCCTCTTTACGCCGCCGCAAATCGCCATGGCTGCGTTGTACGACACCAATCGCAAGGTGACGGAGCGATACTTGAAGATCAAGTACGGCTGTGACGAAAAGGCCGGACCTAACCCGGATGCGACCGCCCGCACGGTCTATGAGTCTTTGATCAAGGCCATCCGCAAGTGCATTGTGGTTGCGAAAGAGGAGGTGGAGACGTCTCGGGAGGAAAGCACAAAGATTGACGAGAAGTCCTTTTTCTCCATCAATCCCCACAAGCTTCTAAAGAAGCGGCTCAAGGCTTTGGCGGCGGAGTGCAGCACCCCAGTGGAGAGGTAGGCTCAGGCGGTGGACCGGAGCAGCGAAAGAAGCAAATGCAGAGCGGATGAGAAGGGAAATATCCCGGGAAAATGGAGAGAAGCGAGAGAAGGCAGAGATGGAAAGAAGGAAACGCTAGAACGTACCGTTTCGAACAGTTGGCGCGTGATCACCAACAGAGATGAAAAAGCCTCATTGGGCAATGCCGGGCTACGCCTGAGTTTACACGAGAAGCCTCGAGAGGCGTTTCCATACCATGTACGCTTAGTGTTGGCCAAAGGGTACTGAATGACCGCGGGGCGAACTGGACTGGAAGCTAAGCAGCTAAACCAAGGTATCATTAAGGGTAAAGCCCCTGTGATATTAAGCCTCTGAGGTTAAGCTCATTGAGTTGTGAGCTGCTCCTTGACGTGGGGCTATTTGCTGGCTCTCTCAACGCGGGGCTATTTGCTGGCTCTCTCAACGCGGGGCTATTTGCTGGCTCTCTCAACGCGGGGCTATTTGCTGGCATTATCTCAACGAAGATTCTTTGATTCATCACGCCGGATGTTTTGAATTATAGTCATGTTAGACGGACGGTCATGAAGTCAATTGCATTTGGGAAGAACGTTACCTCGCAGCTGGGTGCGTCTACAGAAGACAGCGTGTACAATGGCCAACAAAGATTGGGACTGAAAGGCGTTCGTGAGCGATGATACCACGATTTCATCAGGACGCTCATGTATACCCAGGATAGCCTAAACGAGAGTTTCTGGTATGCAGCAGGCTGGTCTAGACGATGCATACACGTGCGAGACGCTCTCAGAATGACACTATGAGACATACTACGGACCCACTGGTCATTTGGAAAGAATTCCCTGAATTGTCCTTAGTATGTGTTGCAACCAATGTATTCGAACCATATGGTGTTTTCTTCGAACCATATCGTGGGAACGTGTGATTTTCAACGCACAAAGTGCCGGCGCAAAAGGTTGCCGGAAACGGGGATGCTTCATTGGACTTGTGTATAAAGGGCTTTTCCTTTGTCTTCTGGGGCCTCCCCTTGATGTTCATTCCCTCGAATAATTGTTGAAGTCCACCATTCCCCATTGTTTGGCCACCAACATTTTTTTGACTGTTTTGGATTTGAAAGTGCTCGGTTTGGGGCTTCCCGACGCATAGCCATTTCTATTTCCTTTTCTCCCATGTGAAAGACTGGTTGGGTGGAGCTGCTTCCTGCACAAGCTTGATCCTGCTTTGGGTATGCATCCATTTGGTGCACTTTCTTGGGATTGGACTATTCTGCTTAGTTTCCTCCGGCAAACGAGAGCTTCCTTTGATGCCTGAATGCGAACTTGCTCATTGGACAATGCCAAACGGCAAGACAACCGGATATTGAGACATACTCAAGTCTAGCAAGTCCAGACCAGGATATCACCCCGGGCCGAAGGTGGCCGGAAATGCCAAACAAGCAGTCACAAAAAAGGAAACCATCACGAACATATGGATCGAACCTGGCGGAACCATTAGCTTTGAATAATTGGAAGGCCCTCCATGCCATTGGGGACGGTACACGTCGGCACCTTCAACGACTCCTCCCCTCTTCAAAACAAGCATGAACGCCAAAGCCAAACCACAGGCACCTGATCTCATACGTTTGCGCCATTCGGGATGCCTGAACAACCGCGGTGGCATAGCCTCCCAAAGCTGGCGTATAGGCGTTGTTTCACAGATTGACTGACTCGTCCAAGGGATCCAGTGCGTTCGGTGTCCGAAATCGTCTTTGCTCCGAGGTTTTTATCCTAGTTGTGCTAGGTAGAGAGAGACCAGGACAGTGGACCAGACGTCAAAACGAACCGGACTGGCAGGAAAGGAGGTTCGCAAAGTGATCCGGTCCCATTGCAGAATTTTCTCTTGGCTGCTCTGGCTGTTCTGGCTGTTCTGGCTGTTCTGGCTGTTCTGGCTGTTCTGGCTGCTCTGGCTGTTCTGGCTGTTCTGGCTGTTCTGGCTGCTCTGGCTGTTCTGGCTGTTCTGGCTGTTCTGGCTGTTCTGGCTGTTCTGGCTGTTCTGGCTGTTCTGGCTGCTCTGGCTGTTCTGGCTGTTCTGGCTGTTCTGGCTGTTCTGGCTGCTCTGGCTGTTCTGGCTGTTCTGGCTGTTCTGGCTGCTCTGGCTGTTCTCTTGGACTGTGTTGTTCCCTTCGGGTCAGCAGGCCAAGCGTTCCGATCGGTCAACATCCCTTAGACCCAAGACCTCTGGTCCAGTCTCGCAAGGTATTTCCACACCCGCTTCATTACGCGAGAATGTCTTGGCTTTCCTAAGCGGCCATTTCGGAATAATGCCACCATTCCTTTTGGAAAACCGGGTCTCATAGCTCCCCACTTACTGAAGACTTTCAGCTTCCTACCCTTGGTTCCGAACATGTGGAGCTTGCTTTATGCTGTATAGGCATTTGAGGCCAAGATGCTTTCCCACGCACTTCAGCTGGGCCCAAGAAAACCCAGGTATTTGTCCATGTGAATGTCTTTAGGCTTCCCATTCTGGAACAGCGCTCCCGCTCATCTGATGACATGTGATTGGCTGTTGCAACAAGAACCTTAAGCCTGCCCATGGATCGCCGGGCGACGATACAGCCCATCCCTCTAACTTGGTAGGAGCCCATCCCTACAACTTGGTCGGAGCCCATCCCTACAACTTGGTAGCCCTGTGCCATAATTCGGCCTGGATTTGCCCCATCTTCAATCGTGGTTCCCAAAATCCTGGTCTCCTGGGGAATACGGGCGAATCTATGGAACTGGCAGACTCAGATGGAAGAGTCGTCTTTACCCCCGTGCATGAAGCTCGCTGACGGACTGATTTGGCTGCTGGTCTGCCTCGAGGCAGTTCAGGTGCAAGTGCCTGAAACACCTGGCGAAGAGTCCGGATCTGGATGCTACGTGCTCCTGCGCTCGATATTGATCATATTCATCAGTAGCGCATGTGACACGAGGAACTCCATCGCCGGTCTGTCAAACTGGATTCTGTGACTTGTCGAGTTTCTAATCCATGAAATCGGCACTGGATCTTGGTTGCTAGAAAGTCACCCTCTAGCAGCAAAAGGGTCCAAGAACCAGTTGCATCCACAAGTCATAGAAATTTGACTGAAAGCGCAAAAAGTCGGCTATGTAGACCATTTGTGCAGACTTTGCTGTAGCAGCTATTAACAACATTGCTAATACATTAACATTGAGATGTGGCCGGCCCCGGTCTACTTGATCGCTTCTGACTCGACATGCTCGGAAATTCAACGCTACCAATAATAGTACTCGTCCATCGTGGCCCCGTCCTGGCGATAGCGTGGCGGGCGGACCGAGACTGTACGAAGACGGATCGGCGATTGACTCCGAGGGCGGAGGCTTGCGCGTCTTGCTGAAAATATATTATCGTATACTCTACTGTTCCATGACCATCTCCTTCTCCAAAACCTTCTTGATTTCCTTGAACAAGGTGGTGGACGTGGAGGCCGAGCCCTTGACATGGGCGCAGATCACCTCGGACTTCTGGTTCAGCAGCCGCTGCAGGATCTTGATGCGGAACTTGCACGATTTCAAGTTGAACGAGTTGTTGCTGGACACCGAGCCCGTGATGTTGTAGCCATCGAGGTCCTTCTTGAGGTCCTTGAGCCCGAACAGCGCCCACGAGCTGAGGAGTGCATAGAGCGCGGTCATCATCTCCTGTTTGGGCAAGATCGTCGGGTAGCGCTGCACGTCCGCGTGCGCGTGGGAGAAGAGCCGCGCAAAGAGTCCGCCGCGCCGCTCGGGCTCGGCCCCGGCTGCCGCGTCCGCCTCGTCCATGTGCTTCTTGGTGCCCCATGACAACTTGCGGAAAATCGACTTGTTTTTCTTGCCGGTATTGGTGGAGTCAGCCAACGGCTTTTCCACCCCGGCTTTGCTAAGCTCCGGCTGGTGCGCCGAGAGATCGCGCCGCCGCTCGCGTTCCGGCTTGGTCACTGCCGCGTCGCGCCCGGCCGCGGTGCCCTCGTGGCCGGTGGGCCGTGGCTTTCTTGTTTTGGTGGGGATAAGCATGGAGGATGGTGGCGGCTGCGACGCCCGGACCCGCGGCTGGCTGGGGAGCTTGATATTGTCAAAAACATCCTCTCTTGCTGGTGCGTCCCGATCGTCCTCCGCAAAGGTGTACTCCTCCTTGGTAGCATGGGGGTCCGCGGCCAACCCGGACCTTGGCCCGGACTCAACATTGGTCTGCGGCCTGCTCCTGGCACCGGCGTAGTACAGAGACCGCTTGTTAGCCAAGTGCTCCTCAAAGTCCATGACGGATGCCGAATCACCGTCTTCCTCGGCGTCCTCGGCCACCTGGCCCGCGCGGTCCAACCGGTCGGCGAAGCTGGTGCGCAACGCCGGCATGCGGCCGGCCAGCTCCTCCTCGTTCAATTCCTCGTCCCGGAGGTTCTCGTTGTGCGTGTCCAAGAAGCTGTTCAAGTCGCGATACGACTCGCGCGTGGACTTGATGGTCAATATCGAGAGCCGCTTGTTGGACGCGGAGAACTGGCTCAGCCGCCGCGTCACATTGGGGATGTTGACGCTGCCGATAAGCGTTTTGCGTTCATCGCGGCGCCCGTCCTTGCGCACGTCGTTGGTCCGGGGGGTGTGCCTGACGGTGGAGTTTCGGTTGGGGTTGGCGGAGCCGCGGCCGGAGGCGGAATTCCGGTTGGGGTTCGCGGGCGCCCCGTTGGCCGACATCCGGTTGGGGTTTGCGGGCGCTCCGTTGGCCGACATCCGGTTGACGGACGCCCGGTTGGCGGATGTCCGAACGCTGGCCGAGGCGCGCGTGGAAGGGTTCTTCAGCTTCAAGTTATGATGGATATTGAGCTGCGAATTGAGGAGCCGCGACTTGCGGATCTCCGACATGTACTCCTCGCTCAAGTCGTAGTTCTCGGCGCGATGCTCCGGGAGCTCGAAGTTGCTGGTGTCGTACTCAAAGTCCTTGGAGAGCCGCACCACATCGTCCGAGTCGCCGTCCGCCGCGCCCACTGACACCATGGACTCGCGGTTGCGCATCTTCTGCTGCCGGGCGTACTCACGATGGTCCGCCTCCAACTGCGCGTGCTCGCGGTCCAACTCCGCATTCTCGTGCGCTACCCACAACGGGTCAAGCCGTGACACGGGACGCCGCGTGAGAATGGGCGTGAGCCGGCGCCGCGGCACCGGCTGCGTGGCCGACCGCCGCTTGATGGCCTCCACCTCGGCCGCAGTGAGATCGTCCGTAGGCTCGTGGCCCTCCGACAACGCACGGAGCGCCTGCTTGTGGGCGCGCTTGGGCTGCCACAACGGGTCGGTGTCGTTGTCCGGCTCGCCCTCGCCGTGGCCGTTGTCGGCGTGTTTCTTGTCACCATCTTTGCCGTCTTCGGTAACGGTGATATGCAATTTCCGCGACGAAAGGAGCGACCTCCGCGATTGCCGCTTCTTGTGCTTGGCCAATTCTTTCCGGGCCTTCCGCTCGGCCTCGTGCTTCTTGCGCTCCACCTCCATGAGACGCTCGTACTCACGTGCCCGCTGCTCCTCCTCGTCGATGAGCTTCTCGTCGTCTTCGTTGTACTCTTCGTGGTTGAAGATCTTGTCGCAAAGCGTGCCGAACGTGGCGGACGTCCGCTTAGTCTGCTTGTCCATGTACTCCCAGTCGGTCTCGCTGGAGAGCTTGGCGTACGTGGAGAGGAGCTTGATGGTGATGGAATTGCGCTTGATGCCGGCGGTGAGCGACTGCCGGAGCGACCGCCGGCTTCCCATGCGCAGCGATTTGATCATGGACTGCCGCTTTTTCGCCGGCAGCACCGGCACGATGGTGGCGGCCTCGGAGAGCCGCTTCTCGGGGCCTTTGTCCGTGGCTTCAGCCTTTCCTTGCTCATGCGCCCTCCGATGCTTGTCGGGCGGATAATGCTCGTCGGTCGGAAAAGTGTCGGTCCGCCCGTCATCCTGATACCTCTCGGCGCGATACTTCTCTGCACTTCCGTAGTGATCGGGCTTTTCGTACTTTTCGGACCTCTCAAGCTCGCCTTTGCCGTGGTCTCTCTCGAGAGCCGTGGTGGCCGGGGTATCAGGCCCGTATAAGGAGTCCTTGGACGGGAGCGTGGGCGGCAACAGGCCAAAAGAGTGGTCGGACTCGGCCTCCTGCGGCCCGGCGGCCATGATCTCGTTGTAGATGTTGCGCGGGAGCGGCCCCTGGTAGCTCTGCCTCGACTGGTAACTCTGGCGGTGGCGCGCGCGGCGCGGGGACTTCTGTGGAGACCGCAGCGGCAGCTTGTATGGGGAAGCGTACAGGTTGCGGCCGGGAGAGGCGGTGTTGCCGTAGCGGCGCTGAAACGACACCGGCCGGTTCTTCAGCGTCAGCGCGCTGATTTGCGCCTTCCGCCGCGGCGTGCCCACCTTGTTGGACAACTGACTGGTCAGCCGCGGCATCTTGCGGGGGGTGCCCGGCTCGCCGCCAGCATGCTGCCCGATCAGGCTGCTCAGGCTCTGCATGTTGGCGTCCTGTGTGTGGCGGTACCTTAGGAGCAAGGCGTAGAAGGTCTTCTCGGGGTTCGGACCGTCGACAAGAAGCGCAGCCACGATCTCCTCCTCGGGCCGCTGGTTCCACAAGATGCACAAGTTCTCCAAGATTTGCGTGTCGATGTTGGACGCGCGGCCGAGCGACTTGTACGCGGTCTTCGGGTGCGGCAAAGACTTGACACTGATCAAGTCCTCGTTTGGTACCGGGTACTTTTGGAGGAGCGGGTGTTCAAGCACCTCCGCCGTGCTGAGGCGGTCCATGGGGTCCACCGTGAGCATGCGCCAGATGAGATCTTGGGCTTCGGGGCTTAGCTCCGGGGGCATCTCGAAGTTTCCGGCCTGCACCTTCAAAAGAAGGTTGCGGATGTTCTCGTCGTCGAAAGGCAATCTTCCGGTCAAGAGGGCAAAGAGAATGACTCCGCACGACCAAATGTCGGAGGCCGCGCCGTGGTACTTGAGTCCCGACACGATTTCGGGCGCCGCATAGTGGGGAGACCCGCACAGGGTTTCCAAGAGCTTGCCGTTGGCCTCTAGGGCCGCCATGCCGAAGTCCGCCAACTTCACATTGAGCGCGGCGTCGAGAAGGAGGTTCTCGGGCTTCAAGTCCCGATGGCAGATGCCCAACGCATGGCAGTATGCAGTGCCGAGCACGATTTGACGGAAGTACTTCACCGCCTCTTGCTCCTGCAAGGGACCACGCTCCACCAAAAGGTCGAAAAGCTCTCCGCCCTCCACATACTCCAACACCAAGTAAAGCGCTTTGGACGTTTCCCACACGTCGTAGAGGCGCAAGACGTTGGGGTGGGTTAAGAGCTTCATGATGATGATCTCGCGCTCGATTCCGTACGGGAGACCGCCTTTCTTTTCTTTGGGGCGGTCGTAGTCATCTGCGAGGTTCAGCTTGGATACCACTTTAACGGCCGCTTTCTGGCCAGTGTTTTGATGCACTCCGAGCAAGACCCGGCCGGTGGCACCGCGGCCGAGGGTCTTCCCTAGCTTCCAGGGCCCGATTTTCTGGGGGTGGCTATGGGAGTTGGACACCGAGGATAGAATGGAGCCTTGTCTGGAGACCATGGCGAGAGGCAGTGGGGCAAGCGAGTGTTTTTAGGCTTGTGCGTCGAAAGATGGGATGCTTTATCGGTACGGCTTTGAAATCCGCAGGGGTTGAACTGTGCGTGCGTCGAAAGACAAGCGTGTATATTGGGCAGCCGGGCTTCGTTTTCGGCTTGCAATATCTCTTGGCCTGGAACAGCAATTAGCTTTGGGTGTGGAAAAAGTGTGGGCGAAAGGAGTAACCGAAGTGTGAGAAAAAAGGTACTATGTTGACAGGACCGGTGTAGAAGAACAAGAAGCGAATTTGCCCGCTGCGTGCAGGTTTGTCTTTGTCTAGAGCCTTTTTTTCCCAATGCGGACGCGACGCGTTACCCAACCCGGTGGTGCACGGGTGCAGGGACGATTCCTCTTAGATTTCACCTTAATCGAGCGCTCAGCCACCCGACTTGGCAACGGCCACTTGAAGGCACGCTCGCAGCCGCGGCCAACCTCAAGTCTTTAACAAAGGTTCAGGTCCCGTGACGCGTGTTCTTGGAACGCTCGCCACTCCCGGCCCTAATCCATGTCCCGTGTGGTGCTAAAGCGCCGCCGACCCCTGGCACTGTGTATGCACCTGGAGACGTGGGCTGGTGCGATCTGCAGGACGTGCGTCTAAAGTGGATTTGTTTTTGGCGGAGCCACCGCCGGCTACGGCCCAAGCGATAAGCACGGGCTCATAAATTGACAAGAATAGACAAGTGGACCACAACGAAAATCGGAGTCTCGTAATGTGCTACCGCCTGTGTATTGCGCATATTGGCCGCCGGGTCATGTTTCAGACGGAAATTTGAGAGCAACGCCAGACGTCACATGACTTAATGGAGAAAAGCCTGAGCACACGTTGCCACAGGCCCCGTGTTTGGGAAGGGCATTTGCTGCAGAAGCCGGCTATTTTAAGGTGTGCAGAAGCAGGCTATTTAAAGTGTGCAGGATAATGGCAGCCATGCCATTGTGCAATATTTACCAGGACAAAAGCTGTGCTCCTGCATACACTGGCGTGGGTCATATCTTCATCCATGGCACCCAGAGGTGGGGCACGTGGCTGTGCACGTGGTAGGAGCCCTGTCCGCTGGGCGGCGTACAGATCCGGGGAGCAGGCTGTTTCAAGCAATTCCCGGGCCGGGGCACATCGGGCCAGCAAGTGTCTTAGACGGGGTGGACAAGGCCGCGTCACGTGCCTTGCTGGATAGTGTGCAGCCCGAGACGACCACTTAAAAATGACTGTCAGATCCACCATGGGTCGTGCGCTACCCATGGCTACACTGGCGGTCTCAGATGCAAGCTTGGGCCCGTCTCAGATCACATTCTCGCCTGAAACTAGCCCGGTGAGGCCTTTCAGGAAGATGCCAGGGGCCGTGACGCCGCCGGGGCCAGTTTCCTATGCAGGTGCAGTGCTCCGTCTTGCTTTAGGGACCATCAACAAGACATCTTCTCTAAGCCCTACACGTCACTAGAGAATCCAACATGACATGCTTGCGGCTCCTGGAATTGCTCTTTCTTTGTCGTTCCTCAGTCATCTCCCAGACTGTACTGCTATGGCTGACGGCCGCAACCGCCATTCACATGTCCTGAGGAGTCTTAAGCAAAATGGAATGGAGGGGAACAGCTGTACTGGCGTCATGAATGATTGGCAATGATTGGCAATGATTGGCAATGATTGGCAATGATTGGCAATGATTGGCAATGATTGGCAATGATTGGCAATGATTGGCAATGATTGGCATAAATGATCGGTGCAAACAGTTTCATAGAAACACTTCTTCCCCAGATACCGTGCACCTGGATACAGGACAAGAGCCCAGGGCCCAGACAAGACACTTCCGATGCCAAGTTGTCGCTGTTCAGGCGAGAGGATCAATGAAGCAGTGCTGCGGCCAGGAGACTTCACTCTGGCGGGGGTATCGCGGAGAGCCTAGCACCCATAGACAACAGGAGTAGAATATGGCTGAGCACCTCAACTGGTGAACGGGGAAGCGCCGAGGAGCGTCCCGATTTTCCAAAGGGCAGGCACCTCGAGAGCGTTTACCTTTCACGCCTTTCTCTGGTTCACTATCGCCTCTTTCTGGTTCACTATCGCCTCTTTCTGGTTCACTATCGCCTCTTTCTGGTTCACTATCGCCTCTTTCTGGTTCACTATCGCCTCTTCCTGGTTCAATAGGTGATATGAAACCCCCACCCTCCCTGCCTTTCCCTGGCCAGGATTGTCGCCCATATTGAACCTGCCACAAGGGCATCATAGATGGCACCTGGCCGGGTGAAACAAGGCGCAGGGCATATGGCTACCACTAATCCCCGCCCGCTCCGTCTCCAAGTTGGCTTCTTAGTGACCTAAAAGCCTTCAGAAATGGTCCGTATGCAGCCCTGCCTTCAATGTGTCGCCCTTGCCACTGGTGCACGCACTAGGCCTCGGCTATACCACAGAAAACACTAGCCGATACTGAGCCCTAGCCGATACGGAACACTAGCCGATATTGAACAGCCGATATTAAACAGCCGATACTGAACAGCCGATATTAAACAGCCGATATTAAACAGCCGATACTGAACAGCCGATCCTGAGAACCCAAAGCAGGCTCTCCGGCTTCGATGTGTTGTCTTGCATGACGGTTGGCATGTCAGCCATACTGTCTGGCCCAATTCGGCATCCCTGATTTCCTTGAATAGTTTTTGCGCGGTTCCACTGCTTCACTTTAACCTCTTCAATACATTTCTCTCCTTACCCTCAATACTCAATACTCAATACTCAATACTCAATACTCAATACTCAATACTCAATACTCAATACTCAATACTCAATACTCAATACTCAATACTCAATACTCAATACCCTCACTTTCCTCACTTTTCCCCGCATGTCCCCTACACACTCCCGCCCACACCACTATTTGCAGGTTGTTGTACGGGTGTTCGATGCTCGCACTGAAAGTCTTGATGAAGAAACTTCAGGCAAGCCCACTTGTCTCAGCCGCCCTCACCCCTGCATCGGTACATCTCTGCCACGGAGTCCACCTTAGATAGATTCATTAGAGCCTGCTTCACCCGCCGCGCTCAACTCCTGCCCCCCCCTGCATCATACTCATCATCGCATCATGTCATACATCTCCACCTTCCCTGGGTACTCCCAAGTCATCCGGCGCATCAAGAAAGTAGTGGGCTCCATCTGCAAATCCGGCCCCGTCCCGCGCCACGTGGGCGTGATCATGGACGGGAACCGGCGATACGCTAAAACCCGCCAGATCGAGCTTCGAGAGGGCCACAATTTGGGCTTTGACAGCATGGCTTCCGTTCTCGAGCTCCTCTACGAGTCCGGCGTTGAGTGCGCCACGGTGTTTGCGTTCTCCATCGAAAACTTCAAGCGCTCGGCTCACGAGGTGCTGTGGCTAATGAACTTGGCCAAGCTGAAGCTCTTGCAAATGAGCCAGCACGGCGAGCTCTGTGAGAGGTACGGCATCCGCATCAAGATTTTGGGCAACGTGGCTCTATTGCCGCCGGACGTTCAGAAGATCTTGCAGGAGACGGAGCAAATGACCGAAAAGAACGGCCGTGCCGTGCTCAACGTGTGCTTCCCCTACACGTCACGTGACGAGATGGCTCACGCCGTGCGTGGGGTTGTTGCGGCGTCCGTGGACAATCCTCGCCTTGTTATAGACGAAAACGCTATAGACGACCACCTATACACACGCGAGGCTCCGCCTTTGGACTTGTTGATCCGGACGAGCGGCACCAACCGGCTCCTGGACTTTCTTCTATGGCAGTGCGTGCCGCTGCTGTGCGCAATCGTGTTTTCCGACAAGCTTTGGCCTGAATTCACGCCCTGGGACATGACCAAAATCTTGCTCACCTGGAGCTTCAATTGTTACTGGTACGGGACCGGGAACGGCCATCCCAGCCGCCTTGGCGCCCACCCCGAAGTGTCGGCTGTGGGCAAGAGACCCCTTGATCTGTGGCTGAACTGGGCCAGCTCATCTCCCAGCACCTCTCTTTCAAACTCCTCGTTATCGGGTAAGCTGACGTCTGTGTGCACGAACGACACGCACTACTCAGGCGACACCTGTGATGGGAACTTAAAGGAGGATTGAAGCTGCGTGGATCGATGCTACATTCTGTTTGAAAGGTTGATTTTTGCTACATCATTGGCATGAGGCGCTTTCTTGTGGCTGAAATGACAAATCGGCGATGTACAATAGATCCTTTCTAAGGCGTTGAACTGTGCATTTGATGGCATGATTGGATATCCTGCATATTCGGGATTTGCACCAGAATTCTCCTAATAGTGGAGTTAGCAGAGGATGAGTTGCCATCAGAGCTCACTCGGGGGGCTTCGGCTCCATTCCGTCTCATTAGGCGCCACCCACATCGTCAATATTGAACCAATCTCCAGTGCAAAGACACTCTCGTTCCATGTCCGGGCCTGATAACGTGGTTGGTATGTTGGAATGTCTGAGCGACTAGAATGCGAACTTGAGGCAGCAAATACTCAAAAGAGAGGAGCTTTAGATAAGAGTGGAATTGGCTGATGACATAGGTTCTGAGGGATTACCTAGATCAGATCAGAGGCCAATCCTGTTTAGACATCCCATAATGAGCGGCTCTTTCAGCTCAGGCATTTGTTTTCCACCAGATTTCCAATTTAACTCAATCATGAGTCACTTTAAGGCCAAAGCCACCGTTTAGAGGTGTTGTTTACCCGTGGGAACCAATATTGTTCAAGCTCAGAGGCCCACATTTCAATGCTTTGAGGCCGAAAAGACTCCTAAATTTCCCAGTATGAATTCCAAGACGGGCTCTCAGAAGTGCAGGAGTTGTCGTTTTAAAAAAAGCGAGAATGCAGGCATATTCCTCTAATGATCAAGTATCAGATGCCCTGTGGCTATCCGTTTGTGCGGCGACATCCACTGCAAGTACCTCTTTGGGGTATTCATTATACGAGCCATTTTGATTTTCCACGCAGGCGACTGAAATTATAGCATGCTGGGTTTCTCTGGCCCAGTCCTTAGACTCACCTAGACTGGCCAACTTCCATAAGATACCGGATCTTCAAGAGCTGGATCAGGAAAGGATGATCGAGTGTCATCCTCGGGCCCGAGGCAGTCTCAACGGTTTTTTCAAAGAACAAATATTTGTGTTTCCTCGTGGAGCAAACTATGACGTGCGATGAGTCTGGGCAACAAAAATGGCTCCATCCGAGTTTTTAATTATATGCATGCATAGTTTCTAGGTGAAGACATGCACAGTGCCCAGCTCAAGACTTGAGGGATTCTCAGATACTGCTCTCTGGGACACGATCCAAAGCTGGCTCATGTTTGGATGTAGAAGAACAGCGCCAGTCTCGGGTGATGTATTCAGAGGATTTCTGTTTGGGCCGGGTAAAACAGAATAGTGGCCACTTGGGCGATCTAAACTCGGGAATGGCCACATGAGCATGAGTACTGGGTGGGTCATGATGATCTTTCAGTTGTCGCCTATATGGATTTTGACAGTCGTGTTAAGAAGGCTGATTCCAATAGATTTTTGCTGAGATCTTTCATCTTATGGAACCCTGACATTTCAATTAATGTATTCGCCTAGCATACTAGCTCTTAAAGTTCCAATAAACTTGAGCTCATCGTGGGTTTTCATTCCGAGTATTTTTATGTTATGGACTTGTTTTGAAGCCTAGACATGCTACACCTAGTCTGATGGTTCTTGTTCGTATACGGTTATAAGGGCGTTGTTTAAGGCGCAGTTTAACCGATGCTTGCTATTTGTTCCAGCCATTCTATGAAGCAGGGCGACTCGATAATACTCACAACCTCTTCTCGGAACGGATGGTTCCAGTATTGGCCAAATTATCTTTTATCTGATGGAACGGCTTAAACCAAATCAGTCTGGAGCGATTCTGTCCACCGGTCGAGGATTAATTTATCGGTTAATGTTGCCCATAAGCTATTTAAGGGATTCCATTTCCCAGTAGCAAGCTGAACTAGTTGGGAAGAGAAGAGACGCTCTGGTTTCGCCGAAATAAGGACATCCGAGAATCTAGTATAGAAGGACATCCGAGAATCTAGTATAGAAGGACATCCGAGAATCTATAGTTGAGGATTTACTCAGAGTCAACTACGAGCAGAATAGACATTTATAGAAAGTAGGTGATGAAGTCAGACCAAAGGACAGATGTCTATGAAAAACAATACACGAGTTTCCTAGATTCTTTGAAGACGTGTGGTGCTTCGAGTATTGGTGATGGTCTTTAAGAAAGGAGATCGCCCATACTCAGATATAGTGTCAGCCTGACGGCTGTCCTCTGACGGCTGTCCTCGCACTTGTGTACCCATGGGCGGCGCACTACCCAGGGATCTGACACTCTTGGCTACGATAACTGGATGTGTTGATTGTGATACTTGTAGTTGGGTGTCCAGCTGGGAGAATGACTACGTCACTGCAAAGCGCAAGACAGCCAGTTTAACGCGGACAAGGAATTATCCATACAAGGCTGGAGCACCCCATATGTGAGTTCTATCCCTCTGCTGCCTCTGCCCCGGTTGTCATTCCGTCCCTCTACAAGGACAAACAACTTTGGATTCATCATTGCCTTGATGTGACCTCACAAACGGTCTCTGCTATTTCTTCATCCTCTGAGCCTCCTGACTCCATTCTGGAATCGAGGGAGTGGCATGAGAGACTTGGTCATCCTAGCGTTCAGGCATTTAACGCAATCTGTGGCTGATACCACGTTCAGTGTCTCATATTAATACTCAAGATTGTGATGCTTGTGCTCTATCCAAAATGACCTATCGCTCTCCGTAGTCTAGTACCTCTGGTACTCGTGTTACAGGACCTCGACAGATTTTACTTGTTGATGTCAGTGTTCCCTTTGACAATCCACCTGGGTATGACAAATGGCGTTTCTTTGTTACGATCGTCGATCGTTACTTGCGGTTTATTGCCGCAATGCCCTTACTCTATAAGTCGGATGCCGTCGAAGTGATCCAGCGCTTTGTGGATAACTGTTGTTCACAATCTGGTTACCCACCATATCACCTTGGCATAAGGACTGATAACGGACTGGAGTTCGCTAGTGACACTTTGATGACATACTTCTTTCGGAAACGCATTCTGCATACGTTTACCAACACTTGTTCATCCTACCAAAATGGCACCTACCAAAATGGCACCTACCACAATGACACCTACCAAAATGACACCTACCAAAATGACACCTACCAAAATGACACCTACCAAAATGACACCTACCAAAATGACACCTACCACAATGGCACCTACCAAAATGACACCTACCAAAATGACACCTACCAAAATGGCACCTACCAAAATGGCACCTACCAAAATGGCACCTACCAAAATGGCACCTACCACAATGGCACCTACCAAAATGGCACCTACCAAAATGGCACCTACCACAATGGCACCTACCAAAATGGCACCTACCAAAATGACACGGCTGAAGGCCAAAATAGAACGATTCAGGACAATGCCCAAACTTTACTTCTACTGGGCGCTGTTCCTCCGATTTTCTGGCCGGATGCAGTTCGTATGGCGGCCTTAGTTCTAACCAACATCGCTGACATATTGACCAAAGCCTTAATACCGAATACATTCACCAATCTACGTCTGTAGGGTGCCACGATCCTGCATACCCCGCGGCTTCAGCCTCGCCGCATGGCTTAAAGGAGTGAATGTGGCTCTCCAGGTTTCAACTATGCATCCTGAACACCCTAGCGTGCACATAGGCTTTGGAACACCACAACTGTCACCAGAACCCACAACTGTCACCAGTACGGGTTTGCTCGTCACACAGTTTGATAGTATGAATTGCTTTGCCGCCAGGCTTGTAGTGTCAAAAACACGCTAATTCATGGGGCCTTCGACTCACAAGGAAACTTGGGCTATGTGCCGGAGGACTCATACATATGCCAAAAATCTGACAAGCTTGCTGCTAGCATGATTTACGCCTGATGGGGCACGGGGGTATTGTATCTGAGACGGATCAACGCATCACCTGCCATCGCCTTCTTTACGCCTGTCCAAATAGCCTGGGCTGGGCCATCTACAAGGTCGTGCGCCAACCACAGCCAACGGAGAGTCGAGTCGAAATTACAGACTTCAAGGAAGGCAAACCACAATCCTTAGTTTCGCAGTTTCACCATTTCAAGCCACAGCGCCCCGATCTACTACGGTATCATTCGTCGAAAGGGAATCAGCTTTCTATGGGGAGTGGTAAATCCCAAAGAGTTTTCCTCTATTCCTTTCGGGGCCCCAGTGTATTAGTGGTCCACAATTTCAGGAATATCACCTCTACATTGCTTTTATTTTCTCTTGCAATTACTAACTAATTTTTTGTTCATCTGTTTCGAGAGTGTCACAGGTTTCCTCGTACTGACTCCTTCCTGCCACTGCATTCAAAGAGTGCTTTCTAGGAGATGCTTGTTCTCTGGCTCGTTCCATGGTCGCTCTTCTTGCCAAGTTTCAAAATCCCGTGGTGTAGCCGAGGCTCATTACCGATACGCAATCCCACCTCTAAGGGTTCGCAGTATCCTCACAATCCATAGGCTCATTACCGATACGCAATCCCACTTCTAAGGGTTCGCAGTATCCTCACAATCCATTGGCTCATTGGGGTTCATTACCGCAAGGCTGTCCGGGCCACCATAAGAACTTTCCAGAAATCTCGGGTCGCTCTAGATCTCACTCTTTGCCTGCAGTTTCAGTTAGTAGTCAGTATCAGTCCCCTATAACAATCCCAAGACAAATCTTTTTAATTTTCTCTTTTTTTCATGTTTTTTGTTTTCTTATTCTTTCAATAGCTATGGCCATTCAGTGAGCCCTCCATCAATTGGCTTGGCCATTGTCAATCATTATGGAGTGGCTTTCCCACCGTGGCTCTTGTCATTGTAAGCCAGGATCTTCAGTGCT
>WFIW01000061.1:0-43746 GCA_009756535.1 Metschnikowia sp. UFMG-CM-y6306 | reverse complement strand
TCTTTTTTTTTTTTTTTTTTTTTCATGTGGTAGTACAAAGTATATATTTTCAAGCCAGTTGCTTCCAAGTGCTTTTGTGACGGTTTTTGGTTTATTGTGTCGAGTTCCAAGTGTGCAATTTCGCTGCTTTTGTGATCCTGGCAACCAAAAGTGCTTTGTGGCCATGCATGTGGCAGGCAGGAGGCTATCACAGAGCTACGTTTGTACCCTAGAAGCCAGCTATAAAGAGCCAGAGTAATCCTTGCAAAAAAAACCACTAATTTTGCTAATAGTCGCTTTGCTATCAATTCTTCCCAAATGACCACCGTACAACCTATCGATGTTAGATACGCTGCCACCGTGCTCGGTATGTTCCAATAAACCAATTTTTAGTGATGCTAAACTACTAACCATTAGCCGTCATTGTCCCTCCTTTGGCTGTTTACTTGAACTCAGGAGAGCTCAAGAGCACAATCATTAATGTTGTGTTGTGTTTTGCGTTTTACTTGCCGGGTATTGTTCACGCAGTGTACACGATCACGAAAGCTAATCCCGCTAACGGAAAAGCTATACCAGCTGCAGATCCCCCCGCTTAAGTACCCAAGCCAAGCAAGAATGCTTTAATGATGGCGTTTGGTGGCTTGCTAAGGCTTTGCGGCCTCCTGAAATGAGTGTATAGTAATAAATATCCCGAAAGGCGATGGAGTAGTATTACTAAGTGGCCCGAAAATAATCACGGGACGATTTTTACGGAGAATACGAGTGATTGTGATGGATGCTGGGTGATGACCAGCGTAGATAAGAAACCAACAAGCGCCAAAAGCAGCCTGGCCGCGCGCCAGTGCGATGTACGGGTGCACGCACCTCATCCCGAAAAAAAACTCCCTCCTCAAGTGTCGAGATTTTCCACCATAGAACAAGGCAGCAAGATGGGAAAAAAAGATAAGGTTGAAGAGTCTACTGAGGACAATTACGAAGTCCGTATGGCTGCAGTCTTGCCCTTTGCCAAGCCTCTTGCTCCAAAGAAGCTCAACAAGAAGGTTCTCAAAACCGTCAAGAAGGCCTCGAAAGCCAAGCACGTCAAGAGGGGAGTCAAAGAGGTCGTCAAAGCTTTGAGAAAGGGCGAGAAAGGTTTAGTGGTGATTGCCGGAGACATTTCTCCCGCAGACGTCATCTCCCACATTCCTGTTCTTTGTGAAGATTCCTCTGTGCCATTCGTGTTCATTCCATCCAAAGAAGATTTGGGTTCTGCTGGGGCCACGAAAAGACCTACTTCGTGTGTCTTGATTGTTCCAGGAGGCGGAAAATCCAAGAAAAACGCCGACAAGGTTGAAGAGTACAGAGAGGCTTTTGACGAGATCGTGAAGGAGGTCAAAGACTTGGAGTAAGTGCGCAGCAACCCATCCCACCCCAAATTCCCTGGGCCACCCAGCCCATCAAGTGAGTGAGTCACACTGTAAAATACCAGCATAATCAACGATTCTTAGTATACCTTGTAGAGAAAGTTTGTTGCCGCTGTTCGAGGCCCGCGTCACAATGTCCACAACTTGGATGCATAATGACGTGGGGCTTGAGAGTTTCCGGATTTCCGCGGGTACAAGGTATCACGGTTATTTGTTCTGACTTGTTTCGCCACTTCATTTGGGTGTACTCCACTCGACAGTATTGTCTCTTCGTCTTCAAAATATATCTTGCATCACGTATGGTGGACCAGCTGAATTCTCAATGATCAGAGCTCTTTTTGTTCGAGTTGGCGGTCCCTCTCCGTTCAAAGTCGCTCAATAATATTGTTGGCCATCTCATCCAGTTTTTAAAGCTCCTCGAATCCGTGAGCGATGCCGGTTTAAAAAAGACCTCCTTGTTCAAAAAATTCGAATTGTCGTAACCACAATTGGAAGGTAGTTGAAACCAGGCGCTCGCAGAAATCGCCACTGTTGGGAAAAGAGTTAGAGCTAAGCGTGGGCTTGCCAAAGCGAAGTGAGCAGAAACAATGAGCCACCACTTTGGGTGGCGACTAGCCTTCTTATATTAATTGTAGTCAGCAAGGGATGAAACAGGATACTTGCATATTGACGCATAAGCCTGCGCTCTGGTGGCTGCGAAAATAGCGTCTCCATGCTATATAAGCTGGTAGGTTGCTCAGTATCGCCCAAACATTTTTTTGCCAGACTTGGAACGTGCAGACAAGTTGAGACCTCCAGGCCTCTCAAGGGCCACAAGAATTCGAGATGAACTCGAGGCTGCTAAATCGAGAAAGGGCCTTTTGATCTATTAATTTGATACTCTGCAGAATCGGCGAGGATAGGATTGGAGCTTGTGTGGCCAAATACCAATGTTTACAGGTCCTTGGCGAAATGGTTCAAGTAGCTTCATACCAAGTGGCCAAATTGTTTGAGATTCGATTGGTTCGCCGCTTGTCAACTTCGAGGGGAAAGCGCGCAGTCTTGCGTGACATGATAAATGGTTGATGCCTTCAAGATCCGGGAAGTTTTAGGATTGGTTGGCACATGAAAGACCCTGACAGTATTGAAGAGTGATCCGTCACTGCATAGATCAAGAAGGAAAATTACACGCTAAGCCTAGCTGATTCATGATTAGTTTGGCTATTCACGATTAAATACTCCTACCCGCAGTCTACTGGATGGAACCAGTCTTCGACTTGAGGCGCAGTTGTTCCAATCTCTTCTCATCTCTGGCGGTGAAATACCAGGCCAAAACAGTCAAGATGATACCAAAGGCACTCAAGCATGCGGTGTAAGAAAAGCCAATATGGTATACAGGCTTATCATTGGTGTTCCATACGAAAATCGGCACCCACGCTCCAGTCACGTATGCCAAGACATTAGTTGTGACCACCAAGAAGTTTCTCTTCATGTCGTCGTCAAACAATAACCGATTGACCCACGAGAAGATGAATGGCTGCCCAAAGGAAGTTGGGATTCCAGATATAAAGTAACTGGCCCAATGCAAGCCCCGCGGAATATCCCACACAGCCAAACATATACATCCAAACATCACCGGCACAAAGTATCCCAAGACATAGTAATGGTTCTTGTTTCCGCCCAAGAAATTGTGCGAGTAAGCAAGAATGACGGTGACAGCAATTCCAAGGCCCGTCAAGATGGAGGGATAAGTGTTATACTTTTCTGGCGAGAGCTTCAAGCCCAACTTCATCCACGTGGTAAATGTGGGTTGGGTGCTGGCACTGCAGGAGTTGTTGTACGCCAAAAAGAGCCAAGGAAACACGTACACATGCCACGTGGAGAAGAAGGACTTGATTTTGGCCCACGTGTACCTTTCCCTGGTGTTCAACTGAGCGCCCATTAAGCGCCGTCTTTCCAAGCCCACCAAGCGGTCTTCGGAGGTGAAGTAAAACGCATCGGTGGTGCTGGGGGTGTTGGGGTCCACGCACATGGTGTATATGGCAATTGGGAACGAGATGATGGCGTCAAACACAAACATCCATTTGAATGGGGGCATGGACGAGTTCTTGAAGCGATTCAACAAGCCCAACTGCAAAGGGCCCGAGATTAAGGTCGCAGCATTGGCGGCCACAGCAAAGTACGCACTTCGAGTCGAAATTTCGGCAGCGGAGTAGTTGCTACCAAGCAAATACTCCATTCCTGGAAAGTAGCCCGACTCAAGCAACCCAAGAAAGAAACGAACGGCATAAAGAGAGGGAAGGCGCTCGCACGTGATCATGAGCAACGTCAACACGGCCCACATGAATTCAAGCGCGCCGAGATAGTACCGCGCAGAAATCCGGTGAAGGATGAGATTGGAAGGCACCTGGCCCACAATATAGCCAATCGTCCACAAGGTGACCAAATAGTTGTACTGGTTGTTGCTCATGTTATAGTACTCGTCCATTCCATTCACATAAGCGGTGGTCACATTGGCTTGGTTCAAGGTCTTGATAAAGTACCCCAACATGGAAGAAGACAAGAGAAACAAGTCGAGCTTCAACAAGTACTTCTGTTCCTTGGGGTGTTTTCCTGTTCCGTCCCAAAGAAACTTGCGGATTCTGAACGACCACGACGTTTGTCTTCTCAACACCTCCTCCTCGGAAAGGTGCAAAGAAAGGTCGATGTACGGAAGGTCGGAGTCCACAGAAACCTGGTCGACGGCCACGTCGTTGCTCTTGTCTTGCGAGTTCAGCGAAGACCGGTCATCATCTGAACCATACACATGCACCGATGTACGGTTGATCTCCGAAATTTCTTTTCCTTCGAGCTGCTCCTTGAGCTTCTTGAAAACTCCCATTCTATAAATTAAGGGGGCGAGACGAGGTGGTCAAGTCTGAGGCGGGGAGGGGACTATTGCGGCACGGGTGGCTTGCAAGAGGGATATTAAAGTCACGACTCGGCGAGTTGTTGTCAGAAAGATGATGATGAAAGAGCGGGCGGACGACCCATTTTATATCGACGGAGTGACACCACATGGCGTAATCACCTAATTTGGACTAGATTAGGTGATTTCGTATTTATGCGACCCATGCAATGCACGCGTGCCACTGCACCACATCGCTGCACCACATCGCTGCACCACAACACTGCACCACAAGACCCCGGCTGCATGCATTCTCGGGGTACCGTGAACGGAGAGTTACAGCTTCCATGATTGATTCTTCATGTTGAGAAGGGTACCCGAACCTGTTTGCCCGTTTTGAGTTTTCAAGTCTATTGCGTGACTCCGATGTGCACCTGCGCACTGAGAATTGCGAATTGTGGATGCGACAACCCTTGTGGCTGCGAAATCCACACTGTTTATGTGCAGTGTGAGAACTTGGTGAGGCGCACCGAAAGCCACACATCAATAGTGTCCGGAGTGTCCGCGGATGTGAATAATTGCGTGCTCAACATCAAGCGCTCTATATGCATTCCCGAGCACGGAGCGGTCGTTCCGAGAAGAGGGCCTGCTTACCGGCTTATGTTGCGCCATCCACTAGCTCCGAACCTGAGCGGCCACGGTTTGTAGCTGCATTCCGCTGCTTTTAGTGCATGGCTAAAATTGCACGGGCCGATGTTCCAATGAGGTGAGTGAGGCGCAGGCTGTGTCTGCTTATTCTGGACTCTCCGAGGGAGTGGAAATGAATGATGGAATGAATAAGGACGGGGGATGAGATCCAAGATGATGAGACAAAGGGGACAAGACAAAGGGGACGAGATAGTGACATAGAGGGGAGACGGAGACGGGGAAATGATGGCATGACGGGATGATGAGATGATGAGATGATGAGATGATGAGATGATGAGACAAACGGTTGGCAGTGGAGACAAAGAAAATGCTGGATTAGTTTCAATATTGACATGTGAAAGACTAGCCGCAGTGCACATTTTGGGCTGACTTTATTGTTTCCAAACAAATTACATGTTTCAGACGGGTTACTTGCAAATAAATATGGGCATCAAGGTATAAGCATCATGGGTGGAGTTTTGAAATGTCATCTATGCGTGAATGATTACCACCACATGCTCAATCGGGAAACTGGTATGGTTGTTTGATAAAAATTGTCTCAAAGTGGCTTGATTTGGTCTGGGCGTGAAATTTGTCCTGACGATTGTTATGCTCAGCATGATTGAAGGTTCCTAGTCAGGACCCCTCATCATCGAAGCACTGAGGCCAACGGCAGAAATGTCATGAAAATGATGGTCTCCCGGACCATGCAAATATCCACAAGGACAGTCGGAAGGCGACATGGACAAGTCCATGCCATCGTTTATGGGGCCGGCGTTGGGGTCCAGACCTGCCAGCGGTGGGTCGTGCACCGGCGTCATGGTGCCGTCCGGGCGAATCTCAGCATGGTGGGCAGTGATGGGTGATGGGCTCATGATAAAGTCAATCTTGCGCCTTTTCGGGGATGGTTCTGTATTCGGCGGGACGTGAGGAACGGGATCCATGGACTGGTGGAGAAGTTCTGCGATGCTCTGGCCGCGTCATGCCGCCGGTGCACGGGTGTCGCCTCGAGAGATGCCGCATCTGCAAGTTGCTTCGCAAAGCCTTCGACGGGGAGCAACGGAGCGGGCCATTCACGTGCCTCCGTTGCCGGAGCTCGTTGGCATCACCCACAACATTTATGCGGGTTTCAGAGCACTAGACAAAGGTTGCCACACTTTGGTGTGTTTCGAGGCATTCTCATGAGCGACTTCGTCTCTTGTATAGAGCGGCTCGGGGGAGAGGGCTGACAAAAGCCGGCACGTGACCGGTTCTCGGCTCCGCGCAGCAGTGGTCACGGCCACCGTGACCCGTGGTGTGTTGTCAACTAGGGAGCAGCTTCGTCTGCGGTCCACAACCCAAGGTGCTTACAATGGAACTTAATCTGTCAGGCCCATGAGGGGTAGTGCGATACCCATGGGTAATGCGATGGCCCTGGTTACCTGCGGTTAGAGGCGGAAAAGCCTGCGAACCAGTTGCAACCTATCGGATTTAGCCTCAAGGCTGCCGCTGGTGAAATTACCCTCGGCTGTTTAAATGAGAAATATCCAGGTTTTTGACCCTGGGGTGTTTCACGGGACCTTACACTGACCCACACCGGGCTGTATGCAGTACTGTACGCCCATAAATATGTTTCCTGTACGTAGTCCTGCGCCCGGTTCTCAACCCCGACTCAACCCCTCCTCTACACGTCACTCGCCTATCACCATGGGAATCAAGAACATGTTTAAGAAAAAGGACCCCACGGAGGAGGAGATCGTGGCGGGGATGCAGCGCGTGGGGATCTCCACAAAAAGCGACAGCGGCCGCCAGGAGAAGTTCGGCGCCTTCAAGCAGTATGCCCAGGAGCGGCTGGAGCAGCGGCCCGCCATGGCCCCGGTCAACCCCTATGCCCAAATGAACCAGGCTTCTAACGGCTCTAATCCTTATAGCGGAGCAGACTCCACCAATGGCCTGGGAAACCCTTATGGCTCTCTGCAGTCAAATCCGTATGGAGAGGGTGCTGGTAATAGAGAGGGTAGCCGACAGGAGGCTAGAGGTCAGAGAAGGGACCCCTACGCTAGAGACCAAAGAAGCGATCCATACTCCAGAGATCAAAGAGGTGATCCTTATTCCAGAGACCAGAGAAGCGATCCCTATTCCCGAGACCAGAGAAAAGATCCTTATGCCAGAGACCAGAGAAAGGATCCTTATGCCAGAGACCAGAGAAAGGATCCATATGCCAGAGACCAAAGACAATATGCCAGTAATTCCGTTTCTCGTGACGACGAACTGACACTTGACTTGAACGAAATTCCAGCGGAGCAAAACCCCGTCAGGAACAAAAAACCCATTCGCAGGCCCGCAGAAGACAACCTAGATCTAAACGATCTCCCTGAAGACGATTTGAACGTGGAGCCGGACGATTTCTTGGACGACCAAGACCAGGTGGACTCCGAAGAGGAGGAGGTGGAGGCCATCAAACAAGACATTCGCTTTACCAAGCAGGAGTCATTGGCCCTGACGCGAAATACCTTACGCATGGCCCAAGAGGCCGATGCGGCCGGAGCAAACACGCTAGGAATGCTTGGGTCGCAGTCCGAACGGCTCTACAACACCGAGCAGAACCTCTTATTGGCTGACACGCAGAACAAAATCGCCGACGAGAAGGTCAAGGAGTTGCGGCGCTTAAACCGGTCTATTTTTGTGCCGGCCACCGGCAACCCGTTCAATAAGAAGTCCCGGTTGCGCCAGCAGGAGCAAAAAATCAAGTCAGACAAGATCCAGGAGAAATACCTTCGCGATTCCAACCGTCTGGGCATGTATGCCAGTGAGCAGCGGGTGAAGGAAGGCATCACCAACAACTCGACCAACTCTGACTTGCACAACAAGTACCTGGGCCAGAAGAACCTCGAGCAGGCCAGACGCTATCAGATCGGTGAAGATCTGGAGGACGACGAAATGGAGAAGGAATTGGCCTCCAACTTGGACCAAATTGCAAACTACTCCAAGAAGTTGAAGCATACTGCCAACCTCATGGGACAGGAGGTGAATGCGCAGAACGAACGCTTGACGAAAATCGAGGATGACGCTGACCGCTTGGACATTAATGTGCACATCAATAGTTCTCGCTTGAACAATATCCGCTAACGTTATTTGGCCATGGCCACTCGGTGTGATCTCATTGCATTGTACCCTCTGCTTTTTGGCATTTTTCGGCTCATCGAGTAGGGTTTTCCTTAGACTTCGGGAGTACTCGAGCGTTTTACCATCAATCTTTTCCGGAACGGTCTCCACCACTTTGTTGAGGAAGGGGATTTTTTACATGTATCCTGTGGATTGCAATTGGGGAGCAATGGCAGATCCAAGCAGCCCAGAAAGCGATACGAGAATAAGGTAAGGTAAAGAGAGGCGCCTTAACCCGTGGAGCAACGTGATTTTGAAAGACGAGTCGCAAGGTTTTGCAGGCGCCTGACCGAAAGAGTTGTGGATTCTTTCGCTTGCTCTTGCGGAATTTTATTGGAATACACCGTTCAGCTCGGACGGAGCAAAGCCTCGCACGTGACCAGGTAGAGACAAGCAAAGCAGGGACCATGGCCGATGCTATGGTTGTGCCTTGCCGCCATGGGTTGTGTGCGTGAAGCTGTCGACGCACCACACTGATTCAAACCATGACCGCGGGCTAAATAACCCAAAGTAAATGGCATACGAACGGCATATGGTGAATAATCAGAGCAATCTGAATGGCTAATTCGGACGCCCTGGGTGGTCACTACATCTTGTGCAAAGAGGCACACCAGCGAGCTGGTGACGTACTACTCCCGCCTACATAGGGCCGGAAGCTTGACCGCGAACAGTCTAAACTGGGTGGCAGCAGTGGCTCACCAGGGCGTCGGGGGTTTGTGTTGGAGCTTTGCGAGAAGCTTTCATGTCTAGGTTCAATTTTTCTAGGTTCAATTTTGTCTATGATCAATGTTATTTCTATAATCAATGTTATTTCTATGATGTTATGTCTATGTACCCGTGCCTCGCAGCATCACCCCACATACGCGCTCGCTGGCCGAAGGTTATGAGCGTTGTGGATGATTTTATGATATTCTAAACCCTGACTAAGGTTTTCTCCTTTGGCTGAGAATTCAAGGCCCGATCCAATGGCCACTAAGCTAGAAAGGGGGCATTCCCGCCCACGTGCCGAGGCAATTCCAAAGGCAGATGCAGCGTCAGACAGCCCTAACGTGGTTTTTCTCCGCGGCACGTGATTTCCTGCATCAACGGCAACAGCAAGGTGGGAAAGCTTCATTCTGTCTCCCTCTCACCGGGTCTAACACTAGCTCAGACCAACACGGGTAGTGCGCTACCCATGGAAACACAAGAATCGCCACCGACACCGCCTTAACCGAAGTCTATACCGCTGCGACAACTTATCGATAGCCCGACTTCGAGGCTTAGACTTGAGACAAGCAGTTGCAGCGTATCGGTGACCAGTGGCTTCCTCGGATGAGGCTTCCTCTGACGCAGCCATGCCCGCCGTGGATGCCTTCGGCTAGATACAGCTTCTCTATCCAGCTCCGGATGATCTCTCTTTTCAGATCATTAACTAATACATCCTCTGGAGGCACGAGACGTTACTATTGGATTAGGTAGGTCCTAAAAGTCGCGGCGCTAGGAGGAGTGCATTCGTAGATGATCCCCAAAAGGGGAATCCTCGGGAGAAGGCAAACTGGCAAAGATGGAGCAGCGCGCGACCCGCAAGCTCGGTCCATCCGGGCATAACTTTTCAGGTCACTGGGGCGAATTATCCAACACATACGCCATAGTAAATCGGCCCGCTTCCAAGTGGTGCTTCGTGTGCCGGGTGGTATATGCACCCCCTGAGGGTGGTAGGAGAATTCATATGCACACCAGAACTGAGTATCTGGTGGCTATAGATTCCACTAACGTGACTTAGCTCCAGCTTAGTCTTAAAAGCAAGAATTCGACATTCGGATTGTGTGGCGACAAGCGTCTCTGAAGACACGGGAGTGCCCGATCCATATGCTCACCCGAGCGGGCCGGATTCGTGCAGGAAGGTGCATAAGTTGCACCCGCTCTCAGCTCACCATATGGAAAGGTGTTAGCCCGGATGAGCCGGCAGGCCCGGAAATGCCTCAAGGATTAACCGAACGCCGATTAGAAAGTAGATAAGAGCAGCAGGTTGCCCAACTAGGCACGAGCATCAGGGCTCCCTCGAAGTCATACTTCTGTATTCGAATCCACACTAGATATCAAGAACTTGACGAGTTATTCCGATCCACAACCTGCTCGAGTCTAACAGTGTGTCCGGGCCGCTTGTCCGCCCTGTATCACCCCGAATGTCTAGGAGGATTTCACATAGTAGTTACAGTCACCGCCGTTACCCTTTCCAACACACTAAATGGTCACTTTCCTCTCGCCCTTCCACGAGATGCCAAGCGACCCAGTAGCTGCGCTCCCTGCATATTCAACATGAAACCAAACAAAGAACGCAATAGCTGTATTTTTGGGCGTTTCTGCGTATCATGTGAGGCTTGCGCAGCTTCTCACTTCTCAACGCCAAAAAACTGCATCTAGAATATGCGCTCCAGCGGACTTCTCGCGGTCGTCTGCAGCTAAGGCGCTTTGAGGCCATGCAACCGTGCAACCCGCAGTTCTGCATATTTCTGGCAAAATGCAACCCAAGAATGCGGGGTGGCGGATGAAGCCTCGTGGACGCAAATGACTAGACGATGATGCTGAACGAGTTGTACCATAGTCATCAAGCCTCGATGCTGTGCTGGGCGACCTCCTACTCCTTTATTACTCGAGTGAGTGGAACGGAGCCAATGCACGAGTCTCACGTAAATGGTGTGGGCAAGCGGGCGGCAAGAGAACATGCACATCGTGCTCATCCTCGGCTTGTCACGTAAAATGGCGAGTCTTCTTGCAAGCGGGTTGTAAACATGCTCCCGGTTATGAGCTTTGGGCTCGCCTCATTCCCAGCAGGTCAAAAATAGCCAGATCACCTTCAAGCCGTGCATTGCTTTTCCGCTGCCCGCAGCAACCTCTCAATCACCTGCCCAATAACCGCGGGCTCGGCGCCGAGCCCCGTGCTTTGAGTGCATTCGCAACCCCTTTTCTCTCCACTATGCACTCCAAGATCGTACGACTCGTGCACCCTGTAATTAATGACGTCAATCAACGTTCACTGGTTTGAACTCAATCAGGACTCGGGGTCACCCTTGACTTCCTGACTTGCGCAACCCTGTCGTGCTTGCCTTTTCCGCGTCCTCTTTGCCTTTTGTCTTCTCTACCTACCAATGGGTCCTCTTCCTTGGTCTCGGTATTGTCCTAGCCTGTCTTTTCCTGGTCTCTCTCTTCACGGCCTCTCTCTTCACGGTCCCTCTCTTCACGGTCCCTCTCTTGATGGTCTCTGTCTTTTCCTGGTCTCTTTCTTGCCCTAGGTTCTGTCTCTTCCTGGTCTGTCTTGTCTTGCCATTTATCCCTGGAAGGCTCTTCAACCCTTGCTGAATCCCCAAGCCTGGCGTCGCTTGACTTCATTGTTTAGAGGCCCTGGTACGCCGCATGGCTGGGCTGAAATTGGCCTGTAGATCTTTGGCTGGTTGCTGTAGCGATGCTGGCCGAATGGGAGGTGCGGCTCGGGTAGCAGCAATCTCTTCGGCGGGGAAATTCCAGCGCGCAAGTGAAGCTCGTTTCCAATTTTCCGCCTCCACCTCTCATGCGGCCACTTCAGCAATCGGTTGAAGCACCGAGCATCTCGACGTCCGTCCACATTCGAACCTTCATTTCCGACCGCCTGGAAGCTCAAGGGAGGTAGCTGTCGCACGGCTCGCTGGGGCGGGTCGATTTCCATATGCGTCAAGCACTCACAGCATGCTACCACTCTGAGAAATTCAAGACGGCATATACTGCGGTAACTTGAAAACAAACACGCACGGGTATCTGTAACATGCCTTCCACCACGGTTTAGCCGCGCGAGCTGGTCACGGCCCTGATCACGCCGGTTTGGAACCCCTCAACATTGTCGAGCTTCTTTTGGGTGTTGTTGCAAGTAAATAACAGGCACTGAATGTACGCAGTGACTGCCCACTGTTCGATTTCTTTCGAGGTTTGGACTGCCCTGTTGGGCTAATCTTCGCCTGCTGACATGCATCTTGCCCCTGGTGTTTGTGCTTTGAGCCTTTGTTGTTATTTCACGTCTTTCGTGCATCGCGTTCAGGTGGGCGTGAGGAGTATAGCCAACAAATCTTGGCAGCAAGCACTTCCCAAAACAGCTGGATGTCCGACCTTTTCGGGGCCTAGGTACAGTCGGCTTTGTTCATGTGCAGAATGCGTTGCGCTTCTCCACGCTATTAATAGCAAGCCCATGCGCGTATGCAACGTCAACAACACCAAAACAAGAAGTATATAAAGCCACGGCTTCTTCCTCAGAATATTTCCTTTTCTCATAATCAGATCATCATGCTCGCTTTAACCGCCCTCCTCTCGCTCGCTGCTTTCGTCTCCGCTGACCAAACCTTCTCCCTCGTCGGAAGAGGCGAGAACTTCGACTACAACGTTGAGATTGCTGACGGTGTTCTCGGCTTCAACAACGGTGGTGAAATTGGCTCTTTCCTTTTGCACGAGCCTTCTGGATACCTTGCTGCTCAAGGTAAGGAGGTCATTGTCGGTACCGACAACTTGTACCTTTCTTCCGATGACCACTCTAAGGACTTCGGTATTGAGGACGGCAAATTGAGATTCAACGTCCAAGGAACTGGCTTCTACGCTTGCCCAAAGGGTACTGCCTATGAGGTGAGCACCACCCAATGTGACAGCGGTGTTTCCATCGAATTGTACACTGCCGGTGCCGCTGCTGACCCATCGTCTGTCCCAGCTTCGTCTGCTGCCCCATCTTCTGAGGCTCCAGCCTCTTCCGAGGCCCCAGCTGCCAACGCCACTGTTGTGCACTCCCACTCCACTTTGGTCACCATCACCTCTTGTGCTGAGGGTGTTGAGTGCACCCCTGCCGTCTCTTCTTTCGAGGCTGGTGCCGCTCAAGCTGGATTTGCCGCTGGTGCCGTTGCTCTTGCAGGTGCCATGTTGTTGTAAACATTGGAGTGTCCTCAATTAGAATTAGAATTAATATAAGGTAATGAACAATATCAAATTTTCATATTTTAGTGTAGTGACATGGCAGTAAGCTGCGGCGCCCACCAACCTTATATAAAAGCCAATAGGATTGCGCGCGTCCAAGCCTTGTTCTAAAAGGCACATTGTCACATAAATCAGGTACACACACGCCTACCCTGCCTTGCTTTTGAGTTTGTCTGCACGCCGGAGCTACAGGCGGCTAGAATTCCGTGGACCTCGCCCCAATTGCGCTTATTCAGCTACGTGCTTCTCGCTGTTGGAAACTGCGGCTCAAATGCCTGATAGGTCCACAATCCATTGGTGCATGCGTACGTCCCATATAAGATGCATTTTCGATTGATGTGTAAGGAGATAATTTTCGGAGCACATCGTTTGAGAAGTTCTGTTTCACATGGCTGTTCTGTCTGTTTCACGTTCTGGCTGTTTCACGTTCTGGCTGTTTCAGGTGCGGTCTTTGACTGGAACGGTCTTGACGCAAATGAAGTCGATCGACGCGATCTTCCCCATGCTCGCGCCCTTCCATGATTCGACGGAAAGGGACTGCACATAGGTGAAAAGGTGATCCAGTGCCTTAGCACTTCCACGCAGGTCTGGAATACGTAGAGGCGGCAGATAGCTAGTGGCACATCATAAGGCTAGGATCATGTAGTTTGTGGAGCTAAGAGGTCCCTTTGACTGCCGAAAAATGTGCCCATGTGCAAGGGAGGGTTAGCCCGATCTACGGTAGGCCATGCAACATGCAGTACTGGGTGGTTATCGCCGCGACCCTTGCTGACTTTGACTTCTACTACTCCAATCACTCCCTCTCATGCTGCACCAAGTGAAAGACTCGCTTCTCGTGGGGAAGGCCCTCCTCAACTTCACGTCGATTTTCGTGTCGCTAGGTGTGTTTTTGTTCGGGTTTGAACAAGGCCTCATGTCGTCGTTGTTGACCAACGTCTACTTCAAGAATTACTACAATAACCCCAGTCCCGCTGCTGTCGGCACCATGATCGCCATCTTAGAAATTGGGGCGTTATTCTCATCATTCGAGGCAGGTAAGGTCGGCGACAAGATCGGCCGCCGCAAGACCATCCGCTATGGCTCCTTTATTTTTGTGGTGGGGGGCTTGATCCAGGCCACCTCCCCCAACATATTCGTGCTCGGCACTGGTCGCTTGATTGGAGGAATTGCAATTGGGTTTCTCACAACAATTATTCCGTGCTATCAGGCGGAGATCTCTCCTCCTTCGGACCGCGGCTTCTATGCTTGTTTGGAGTTCACTGGCAACATTGTGGGGTACTCCACCAGTATCTGGGTGGACTATGCATTTTCATACTTGCAAAACGACTGGTCGTGGCGAGCTCCTTTATTTGTCCAGTGTGTTATGGGTGGGTTGCTTTTCGCAGGCAGTTTTCTTATCGTCGAGACACCCCGGTGGTTGTTGGACCATGACCATGACATCGAGGGTATGATTGTTATTAGCGACTTGTATGCCGACGGTATCATTGAGGACGAGGTGGCCAAGTTTGAGTTCCGCCAAATCAAAGAAAACGTCTTGATCCAAAGAGTTGAGGGCGGAGAGCGCTCCTACCGCTACTTGTTTACGCGCTACACAAAGCGGTTGTCGATTGCTTGCTTTGCTCAGATGTTTGCGCAAATGAATGGTATCAACATCGTGTCGTACTATGCGCCCATGATTTTCGAGAGTGCCGGCTGGGTGGGCCGCTCGGCCATCTTCATGACCGGAATTAACTCCTTGGTCTACATTGCTAGCACAATCCCTCCATGGTACCTCGTGGACTCGTGGGGTCGCAAGCCGTTGTTGTTGACAGGGGCGGTCGCCATGGCCATATCGCTTTTTATCATTGCCTACTCGCTTTTTTTGGACGACACTTGGACGCCGTTGACGGTGGTGGTGTTTGTGATTATCTTCAACGCAGCATTCGGTGCAAGTTGGGGCCCCATCCCGTGGATGATGAACGAGGTGCTTCCCAACCTGGTTCGCTCCAAAGGAGCAGCTGCGTCAACCGCAACAAATTGGCTCTTCAACTTCTTGGTAGGCGAGATGACGCCTATTTTGTTGGACGTGATAAAGTGGAAGACATACTTGATCCCGGCCACGTCTTGTGTGTTATCCTTCTTGTGCGTACACTTTTTGTTCCCCGAGACGAAGGGGTTGACTTTGGAGGAGATGGGGTCTGTGTTTGACGACAGCTCATCGGTATTCTCTTTTCACTCCGGTTACAATTCAGGCACCAGCTACGGCGGAACCGACTCGGCGGTGCAAAGAAGTAGTGCCGGCCTCGTTTCCCCAGACAGCTCGCAAGATGCAGCGTTGTCTAACCGTCGCAGTGCAGCACAATTGGCCAGGAATCCCTCTTCGATGAGAGTGGAAACCGAGGCGCTCATTACGGGGAACCCTGTGATTCCCCCAGTTGGTCCTGGGGACCACCTTAAGCCTGTCACTTCGGAGCTTTCGCATGACGACGCGGCGGTGGATCCGCCGTCTGTGGAGAAGATCTTGGAGTTCAAAAGAAATTTGGCCGCCCAATCGTGGACGAGAATCTTCCGGAAACGCAGTGAACTAGATTACGAGGCTCTACACTAGATATGGGATGGCTGAGTGGGGTGAAAGATGCGATGTCAGTTGACGCAACACTGCAGACGGTGGTCAGGCAAGATTAACTAACCGGCACGGCCCGGCTACTTCTTGAAATTGTCAAGATCAACAAAATCGTCACGAGCAATGAATGTTGAGAGTGACGTCAGGCGGGTATGATCAGGCGCGAGCAACGCCGCGAATGCGCAGGGGCGACGTGAAAAGGCGCGATGTAAATAAAGGGGACGGCCCAGATAAGCGTCATGCAAGAAGCGCTCGGACATTTTCAGCGCTAACAATGCTCCACAATAGGTACTTCAAGTACCAATTGTGGTTGATAATACTGGTCTGAGAAGGCGAGCTTTTGTTTGCGGAGAGCTGTATGTATGTGTTCCCGATTCTCTTGTGCCGTGGCGTGATTCTGTTTCCGATTCACCTTTCTTGTCGCCAGTGCCTGTATGAAATTAGGACTGCATAGTTGTACCGAAATGTTACCTTTTGCCTGCCCTACCGGCACTGTCCACCCTCACTGAGCATAAGTGACAAACCTGCATTTATAAAGTGTCAGGGGTAAAGTGTCAAGAAAGTGTCAAGAAAGTGTCAAGAAAGTGTCAAGAAAGTGTCAAGAAAGTGTCAAGAGAAGTATCAAGAAAAGTGTCCAGAAAAGTCTCAAACTTCCACTCTGATATACGAGCAGCCCAACTCTTCATTTGATGTGTATACCCACGTTTTGTCATGAGCGCATTATCTTTGCAGTCCCCTTTTTCGCCTGCGAACCACGCTATACTGCAGTCTATTGTGACCACGCTGACAATCGATTGAGACAACGCGAACAATGTATAGTACCACGCGCAGCAAACACCCTATGAATACCCAGCTATCATAGCACCCAGAGCCCCACCCTTCCCGTTGCATCTGTTCCAAGTTTTAAAATTGACCTTTGAAGAGGGTGCCCGGTACTCCATGGCCCGCAGGTGGCAGCGCGGGAAAAATCCCAAACCAATGCGGGGGAGGGCCGGCATGCAGGCCAGGGGTAAGAGATGGTTATGCATTTCACGGACGCGCGCGGCAGGCAACATTGCCGACTTAAACAATCCTGATACACACTTCTCCGGGCGGTCTTTTATAAAAAGGTAGATCCCAAACCCCTTCGCACACATTACATCTTTCTTGCTTCTCCCCGTTCCGCGCCACCCTTACTTTCCCAACACCATCCCCTTACACCATGTCTCTCGTGATCGACCCGGCCGTTACCCTTTCGACAGCTTCCCCCTCTGTGTCACTTCTACAAGGACTTCAGCAAGTCTCAGACGCACCTCTCCTGACGTTTTTGGACAGCTCGGGGCTGGATTCGGACAGCATGGTCTACATCATGACGTTTGGCAATGAATCCCAAACCGCCAACTCCTCAAGCAAAAGCACCGCTGAGCCTCTGTCCAGTAACTCGCTCGCAAACCTGGGTATGACAATGGGCGTCTCCAAGTGTTCGCTTGCGGTGTGCGCCATGCTACTCGTGTCGATTCTGACGTGGCTCTGAGTGGCTCTGAGTGGCTCCAACTACTCGCTGCTGCGAGTACGACTTACGAATAATGACCGCGTTCGCCTAGGCTAATGCAAACAAGTATGCGCTTGATACTACAAGCTTGGTGTAATAGCCTCGATATCATGCAAAGACCTGGTGTCGGTGCAAAGCTTTGGCTAAGTATCCCTAATAATGCAGAAATGCAATTTATAGAAACGCAATAATCCAGAAAGTATAGAGAAATGCAATATGTAGAAATGCAATAATACGGAAAGTATAGAGATGCATAACATGGAGCTCCTGCATTTCCGTGTTGCATTGTCGGCGCGCACCACTCAGTAAACAAAAGCGCGGTATGTCGTCATTCTGGATTGTAACACGCGCGGCGGGTATGCCTGACACGTGCTCGAAACCTGCGACCGGAATCGGGCTTAAAGGGAAATACTCGTGCACACCACGTCATGTACATTAAGCTCTTGAAAGAGAGAGTTGCATAGTGAAGAAAGGGACTCCGTTCAGTGGTGCCGCGATTCGAAATATTCATGCAGGCGGAGGTGTCCTCTCACCACGTGGAGTGATGCGCAGGGCCCGTGGTTCTGCTACCAGGGAAATGTCTTTCCCTATTTCCAGCATCCCCGATCGTTCGAGCAGGCGAGGGACGGAGTTTTTCAAAGGTGCACGAGTAATAATTAGCTATAACACCCCTGTGGCGCTTCGCGGTCTTCGGTGGTTGTTTGGTTGTTTGAACGCCGTTTCTAGGTTGTTCTCTGCCTTGTCGTCACCTCATTTTAATCGCACTTCCGGGTGGTCTATCTCTTGGACTTGCAGGCGGCCTTTCCAGCCGCTAGGCGCACTCTATGTCATCTAGCACCCCTCTCCAGAGATTAAAAAACGCCCGAAACGTCTCCACCCCAAGCCCCACATCCTTGTAGCCCGTCGCCGCGCGTATGCTGTGCATGCTGAGTTGAGGCAAGCCCACATCGATGACCCGTGCACCGGTGTTCACTGCCAACATGGGCCCTATGGTGCCTCCAGAAGGCTTGTCGTTCCGAATGTGGAACTGCTGCAACGTCAAGTTGTCTGCGCGCGCGATCTCGGTGAGAAGCACCACCCCGACCAGGTCGGTCATCACGTGCGCGTTGGCGTCCAATTTGATGGTGAGGCCCTTATTTAGTGTGGGGGCGTGGCCCTCCAAATACGCTTCAGGGAAGTTTGGGTTGAGCGCATGCGTCACGTCTGCAGAGAGAATGACCGAGTTGGCGTACACCTCCCGCAAGTGCGAGCACGCGAAGCCCTTGTCCAGCAACACCCGTTCCACGACGGAATTGAGAAAAGTGCTTTTGGCGCCGGTGCGGGAGCCGCTTCCGATTTCCTCGTGGTTGGCGAGAAACACCATCGAACAGCCGTCCCATTCGCTCAAGTCCCGCGCAGAGGCGTGCTCCGCCAACGCGTGGATAGCGCCAAACGAGCAGAGGCGATCATCGATGCGCGGGGCGTAGATGAACTCCAAATCAAGGCCTCCCCTGGTGGCACTCTGCACGTCAAACAACTCCAAGTCTAGCAGGACGATTTGCGCCACGGCCACCCTCGCGAGTTTGGCCACATACCGGAGGAGCGACAACGAGTGTTTCCCGTAAAGCGGGGCGGATTTTTCTTCGGTCGAAGGCGCGGGCTCGGGCGCCAATGCCATGACTGGCACCATTTGCGTTTCCTTATTGTAGGGCAACGGGGCCGACGCTGCTCCAAAGTGTGGGGCCAACGACGGGATTCTGCACACGGCGTGGCGGCCCGACGACACGAGGCGCGAATGCACCCTGGCTCCGTCCTTGACCAAGACCTTGCCTGCAATTCCCAAGTCTCTGTCCAACCATAAATGGTTGAGGGCCCCGGAGTAAGCAGCCACGCCTAGCATTTGGTAACCCGAAACGGAGTCTTTGATGGACGCAGGCTTCAACTTGGCAGTGATGGCGTCCACGTGACTGCCAATGGCCCCAATGCCCTTCTGCGGCTGCCACCTGCCCCCCACCACAAATGCCACCAACGACTGGCCGTCTCTGGTGGTGTAGAAGGATCCGCCCTCTGCAGGGATGCCAAACGCACGCTTTTCTGTCTTGAACTCAAACCCTGCGTTTTCAAGGACGCCTGCAAAGTGCTTTACGGCATGAGACGTGGTGGGGTTGTTGTCGGTGAACTCCAAGTACCTGGAGCAATAGTCCTGGTAGAAGCTGCCGGTGCTGGTCTGTGGGAGGCGGGGCTCTGAACCGGAATCGGACTCGGATCCTGTCTCAGCGTCTGTTTCGGTATCGGATAGGATCCCGTTCCGGTCGATATAAGTAAAGGTATCGAGGAATTGGCTTGAATTGCTTGCCATAGTCGAGCCTGTGCTAGAAAGTCTTCTCAGTACTAGAATGTGTGGTCAGCACCTGTGCAGTAATTGTTTGTAGTCAGAATTTGTCCAGTGGTTGATTCTGCGGTCGGTGCTCCGTAATTGATTCTGCAATCGGCGCTTGTTTGTGCTGGTCAGTAATGGATCGTGCGCTAGAATCAGTATCTGCTCGAAAATGCCGACGGTCCTGGCCTGGAAAGGAGCGCTGCGCGGAGGCTTTGCATGTGTAGACTCGGCGTGGGTGGCAGAGGTGCAGCAAGCTGGTGAGCGGGCATCACGTGCGCACGGGCTGGTTGTCGGACACCAAGCCAGCATGCGCTGCAAAAAGCAATATTTTTGGGTTAGGTGGAGCGTTGGCACATGCGCTGGCACACCGATGTTTCCGGTAAAGGTGGAGGTGCTTTTCTATTTTTGGCACCTATTTGAAGTGCCACTCATTACGCATTAGCCGTCAGCTGTGGGAATTTACGGAAACTGGGACCAGGTGCGAAGATCGTGGCTGACTGATTAGAAAATTGCTAAACCAACTAGACAAAAGACAGTCATACAGATAAGAGGACCAAGGAGAATAAGAACCACGGAAATTAAAAACCAAAAGTTCTCCCATAATTTCCGCCTTGAGTAACTAGATTTTTGTGAATCTCGACGAGTATAGGCGCCGGCATGCATACAGACCCGGGCATATCTCCTCCTTGCACTGGGGCCAAACCCAGGTTAGGTCAGAGCCCCAACACGCCAGCTAAAATAGCTCAGTCCACTTCTAAGATGGCCGTTTTCGCCGATTCTGACTGTGGAAATCCTTGGGAAGGTTGCTTCCCAACCCTCGGCTGAAGGCTCTACCTGCACGTAGTGCGGGATATCCACGCGAAGTGCGTCCTATGACCACCTCAATGGATACTTCCACGCTATTGTTTGTGGCCATCTTGGCCGGGACATTCTTGGTGTTGCGGTGGATCATCACCCCGATTCCGCATTCTGTGCCCGAGGAATTCAATATCCCCGACCCCTCGCAGACTCAGGCGTCTTCGCTGGGCAGGGATGTCGCCACCGTTCAGGCTCGCTCTAGGCGGGCAGGTCGCCGCCACGTCAGCGACTCGATGGTGGAGGTTGTGCAGGCCATTGCACCGCAGCTCACAAGATCACAAATCGTCTACAGTTTGGAAAGAACGGGAAATGTGGAGGACACAGTCAACGTTTACATCTCAACGGGCACCTTGCCCTTCCCCCCGGGCGAGTCTGGACTGAGCCGCCCCACCAATTCAAGCGCTCCAGGCGATTCAGGCATGTTGAACGCTGAAACCCCCAGGGCCAATGGAAGCAGTGGGAACGGTGGCAGTGGCTCGAGTGCTTCTCTGGCCGCATCTAAGGCTCCCGTCAGCTTACTAGAGAAGTATAAGATCACGCCGGAGATAATAGCCCTGGCCGACGAGAATGGGTTGCCGTTATCCGATGAGAATGGCAACTCGCTTCATAACAGAAAGGTGGAGATGATCTTGAAGGCCAGAAAGAGACTAGAGAAGACTTTGACTGAGCCTGCTCTCCAATGACCATACTGCTCATGATCATAGTGCTAATGATGCGTAAGGGTTTCGGTTCTACGGACAGTGAGATGGATCCTAAAAAGTGATTCAGTCCGAGACCAGTGATGAGCTTCCAAGAATTTCAGTGCCCAGGGCTTCAGTCGCTCTGATATAATGATGACGTATAAATTACTTTACAGAGTGTAAGAAGGTTTTATACTTTGGCGACTAGACCAGGTTCTCGACAGGTGTAGGAGTGACGCGTTTTTTCTCTGGCTCGTGTTCGGAGGGTCCAGCGGGCCTCTTGGATCCTTCTTCAGTCCCAGCATCTAGAGCAACTGGTGCAGGGGCCACTAAAGGCTTGGCCAAGAATTGATCTAGCATCGATTGGGTTACCGTTGTGTTGTCTGCGGGAGCCAGCCTGTTCTTTGGACCCGGAGCAGTAGATTGTTCCCGGAGCTGTACAGAGGCATTGTCGCCTGAATACTCCCCATTAGTCTCGTTGTCCTCTTTATCCACAGAAAGTTGCGACTGTTGAATAGAATTTGCATTTGCACTTTGAATGGTAGACCCTGGTTTGTCTGCACTTTCAACCACTTCCCTTCCGACGGGTCTATCAATTGGGACACTTTCAACGGCATCCCTTCCGGATGCGCCGCTTACGTTTGCATAATCACGATTTTCGGCTGTAGGATTGACGCCAGCGTTCTCACGAGGGTTCATGGCGACAGAGGCTGGCGAGACCAGGATAATACCAGGGACTGAGGATGGAATTGATTTCGGCGGATCCTGGAGTACTTGTGCATTCATTGAGGGGTCAGGCGATTCCGTTTTAGGAGTCCGCTTGCTTACTTCCACATTTGCATCTGCTAGAGGCCCAAAAGCGTCCGGCTCGAACATGATGGCAGAGCAAAAGCCTTCAGCAGAAGACACCAAAATCAGCAGCCCATCCTGCTCCCAGCAGAGATCGGTGATGGTCAAGTAGTGAAGGTTCGATACCAATCCAAGAGGCTGTAAGTGTTCCGTATCGTAGACGATCACCGAGTCCTGCGTGGCGACGGCAAACACCATTTTGTAGGGCAAAGCGAAAACAGGCTTTTTGCTGGAGAGCTTGTAAGTGTTCGGGTTGAACGAAACCGCAATGGCTGGCTTCGCTAGGCCAGGGAGATGACACACCGGCCCCCGGTTAAGTCCGGCCCGAATGTAAATGTACACGGTGTTGAGAAAAGTGGGCGAGTCGTCCAGTGCATCTGCTTTTTCGTCCTTATCCATGTCCAGCTTGACATTTTCCTCATGGTTTCGAAACACGCCCAGAGGGGTAAGAAGCAAGCTTCCATCAGGCGAAAATACGAGACGGCGGAAGAAGGACTGAAGCGTTTCCGGGTGGTATAAAGCCGCCAGCTTCTTGGTCTTTTCAAGCTCAACGGTACCACCACAAGAGGGCACCTGGCCTTTGGATAGCTTGGCCACTGGGATCTCGAGCCGCGAGGCCCTAAAGAAATAGGCGGGCGTGGGGTTCGAGTCGGGCCCTAAACTGTACAACACCACTGAGCGGTCTGCACTTTGGGTGGCCAAAAACTCATTCAATGGGTCCCACGATACGCCCTGCACATAGTGCGAGTGGTTGGCCAATTCGCAGAGCTGTCCAGTTTGCACCGAGTACACCTTGGCGGTATTATCCATGGAGCCGGTGATAAGGTGCATGGAGTCCGGCGCCCATGCCAAGTCGTATATTTCCAGGCTCGTCTTGTGCACGTACCGGGCAACCCACGACTCCTGCACGTCATCATCCTGATGCCCAAACTCAGAGATGATCTTCTCTGCTAGCGTCCAGATCACCAAGAAGCCGTCATCTCCACCGGTGGCAAGCATCTGGCCAGAGGGGTCGAACCTGACAACATTAACTGCCTGAGTATGCTTCCGTAGCGTGGAGAGGTATTCGATGGAGATATCTTCAGCATTGCGTGGGTACTGCACCCGCCATATCCTGACATTATTATCGCCTCCACCTGTGGCTAGGCGCCGGGAAAGCTGGCGACAGTTTTTGGGGACCGGCTGGAAATCAAGTGAATATATGGGGTGGTTGTCATCATGCCAATGCACGGCAATGGTGGCTGCTTTCATGTGGGCAATGTAGTGTTCGTTTGATACTCAGAGCTTGGTGCGTGGACGCGTCAGTACTGCAGGGACGCGCGGGCGTGCGAAGCCCAAACCTTCTGGGGCGATTTAGTTCCTTCTTCGAATCAGAATCCGTCCCCCTTTAGCAGGAGGGGTGAATGTGAGAGACCGAAAAGACAAAAATCCACAAGCGTTTAGATCGCATGGAGGTTTTAGAATACCCCCAGAATTGAGGAAAAGCCACAGAACCCAAAGTGCCAGGAAGTTCTGTTGGTTCCCAAATCGCCTTTCGTGATGACAGGCAAGTGACCGGCAGGCCTTTAGAATTGATATTATCAGATAGGACCAGGTAAACCTTCCGTGGACCACTAAAGCCGAAGTGGTTGCCGCTTGAAGTTGCAGTAGTCATGATGAGGCATCTGTAGCCACAATAGCGAGCTCTATGCTAAAACCCGCCCACACTAGACGCATATAGGCATGGGCGACAGCATTCAGAAACGCGGTGGGCGCAAGCTTCAGAATAACAACTTAAAGTCCTTGTCCTGGTTCTTGACCTTGTACAAGAAACTGGAAATGACCTCGTTCTCCTTCACGGACATCAGCGAAAAGTGCTTCTGCACATGCTCGGCCAACTCGGGCTTGGAGATCCTGTTCTGACCCGCCGACCGCCGCGCACTATAGGTCTTCTTTCCAATTTCGGATTGGAGTATGTTATCATTAATGCTTTGCACCAGCGGAAGGTTGAGCCCATACTTGCGGTTGTAGTTGCTGAGCGCAGTGTCTGGAAGAGACGAGAAGTCCAACGCGTCGATGGGCGGCTTATCTTTGGGGCCGTTGGAGTGGATATGCTTGGATAAAAGCTCGAGCTGAGCGGCCGCGACGACCGCGTGGCGTGCTTTATTGGCCGCCCGGGATGTGGCCCCGGCTTTAGCCTCGGTTTCCGAGGCTGACTCTTTGTCTTTGTGATATACTCTTGGCGGCATGACTTTGCAAGCAATCACACGACACGACTAGGAGGATTTGTACCGAAAAGATCCAATGTGGATTTGAAGGAGCACTTGGGAGTTTTGATACGGGAACTCGAGCTGTAGGACTAGTAAACGGAAGTCGACAATGAACTGGCTAGGGCAGTTGACTAGTTAAAGGATGGATGCAGAGTCAAGAGAAGAGAATGGTATGCTGGAGCGCGGGGATGCGAGGGATGCCAAAAGTAAGGTGCACGGGCCTAGAGCGAGGGCTGGAGCACGTGCAGAGGCATACGGAGCGCCGCCCATGGCAGCTTAAATCTTCGAGAAATCTATGCACACCATTACTCGCCAGCGACCGACCTCCCCGCCAGCGACCGGCACCGGATATGTGCCATAGGTGACAGTGCGGTATGGAGAAATTGCGGCCTGCGGTTAGTCCTGCACCATGCGGCGGTAGTGATGGCCATTGTGGAGTGGCCCGTGGGAGGCAGGCAGAAACAACGCCAATCTTGGCCCCCAATTTCTGACCAGGGTTCCTGATCCACAATAATGGCTTGTACCCCTCCGGCGAGGCCAGACGGGGTATGGCCGGTTTTTGTTGCGCCGTGTCTGAAAGATTGGGCCAGGAGAATGATGCCGCGCGTTTGCATACTGTAAAAGTTACCCAATGCGGCTGTGGGGGCCAACAGTTTCGCTGGGCAATGTTCCCATAAAGCCGGCTCTTGGCTCTAGGGTTGAGGGGATCCCGCCAGTGCATTAGCCTGTACTCAGTTTGGCCTAGAGATTTTGCGTAGATTTCGATTTTGCTCTGGCGTAGTTCTCGAGTCTAATATTCGCTGGAGTTCTCGCTGGTCCTCCCTGAATTTTTTGCTGGTCTAGTCCCTAAATTTTTTGCTGGTCTGGTCCTCCCTGGCAAATTCAGCCTTGGTCCTCTTTGACAGAACCCTATTTGATTCTAGTGTCCTCCTTCCTTGCCGCATAATTCTTGGTTCCTTGCATGACTCATGGACTTGCTAGCCTTTTGATTAAATGCGCATCCGTGCTGTACATCCGGGGTTTCTGAGCAGCAGGAATCTTTGCGCCCTTCGCTTCGGCCTTACCTCTTCAAGTCAAGCCGATGTAGGCTTTAACCTTTCAAGCGCAATTAATTGCCGCGAAAAAGTCCGCTTGCCATTGAATTTTCCTGCATCTCGCCAAGTGCAACCTCCCTCACGGGGTTTATGCCACTTGAATGCGAATTCAGATCGAGCACTATGGCGGCGCCCTGCACTGGCGCGCCACGTGCTCGCCTCTTTTTCCCGGCAGAGCAGCTTTAGCCGTCCCTGAGCCTTTCATCCATGCGGAAGGTGCTGAGGTTAGCCCGTCATTCCATGGCTGTTTCGGGCACCCTGTTCACATCGAAGCACCGCTGCCTTTTGCGCGGCAGGTCTTGCCGAGGCCTACCATTGAGGCCCCGCTTCAATACGCCGCCATCTCAGAGTTTCTCCGGGGCCACCAATAATGCCTCCCGCACGCTCTTGCCGCTAGCCTTCCGCTCGCCCGCCCCACTGTGGCCAGGCTGCCCGCAGACGTTGAGCACCGTTGACCACGTGGGCTGGACTGGCGTGCCGCTGAGTGCCGGCTGCATCGTACCACACCTTCAGGGACCCTTACACGAGGCCTCTTACTGAAGCGTCATGAAGTCCAGCTCGCTCGCATGTGCCCCTGGACTCTCTTGGCATCCGACCACTGAGACATTCTCCGCCGGGACATCCCCCGGCGGTGGCTCAACCTGCAGCCTGTCGTTCGCGTGGCCTAGCGCGCCTGGCTTCACTAAATAGTGTCATGCCAAACAAAAGCTCCACACGCGGTGCAATTCGCGCCACAGGCCACGACTGGGCGGTGCAAAGTCTATTTTGCCTGCCTGCTTAGTTGCCATGACTTGTCTGCTTCTTGCTTAAGGTTTCCCTGGGCCTGCACATACCAGCCCTCCCATTCACCTCTCTTACATGGCCACCTGCTTCTTTTGCGCCGCATCAACCAACGCCACAGGACATCAGGAGTCACGTCATTGTTCACGGCATGTGCTGCAAGGATGTTTGGGATTGGTTGGAATTGGACTGGTTGGAATTGGACTGGTTGGAATTGGACTGGTTGGAATTGGACTGGTTGGAATTGGACTGGTTGGAATTGGACTGGTTGAGATTGGATTGGTTGAGATTGGATTGGTTGAGATTGGATTGGTTGGGATCGGATTTCTTGGGATGGTTTGCTTGGATTTGTGGAATTGGGATTGGTCCGAAATCGTTAGTATTGTGCCTGCAGCGATTTGGCAGATCCGGTTGTTTGGTGTATCAGTTGGTTTCGTCAATCCTGCGGTTTCGTCAATCCTGCGGTTTGGCAGATCCCGCGGTTTGGTTGATGCGGTGGTTTGGTTGATGCGGGGGTTTACCCAATTGACAAGTAGGACACCTCTGGCCCGACATTTTTTGCAAATCCGGGCGGCGCTTGTGTACCTTCGTGAGGCACCCGAGAAGGCCGGCGGCTGGCCCATGACGGACGCAATGCAATGCGCAATTAAACTGCGACCGTCATTCTAAATTAAGCTGGTGTGCGAGCCTTTGTTTAGCTTCTTTTCTTGCCTCATGGCTCCGCAGCACCGCTCAAACAATAGCCGTGCGCCTTGATTCCTGCCCACACGTAGGGTGCATCATGTCTTGGGAGAACCTTATTCATGCTTCGTTTGGGGCCGTGTTCGCTCGCTCCATTGACTGTTTTTCTGCACCAGCTATTGTTTATCGCCAGTGACCTGCCTGCCGTTTGCCTCCACTATAAATGCTCTGACTGCCACTCGTGTGCGCCTTTAAAGCTTGAGCACCCCATCCCGTCCGCATCTTTCACAGTCCAGATCTTTCTATTCCATCCGCATCTTTCACAGTCCGGATCTTTCTATTCCATCCGCGTATTTCACAGCCCGGATCTTCCCGCCATGAATTGTGCTCTGCCAGATATCACAGCCTCAAACCAAACCTATCATGGCTCCATTCTCGGCCTCCAGGACGCGCTTCTTATTCTCGAGGGAATCCGCCAGGACGCGCTCCCCCAAGTCAAGCGTCGCCTTAACGATGCTGAGCGCAAGTTGATTTGCGCCGGCTCCATCTATGCGTGGAACGAGACCACGTTGGGCATGAAGCGCTGGACCGACGGCAAGAACTGGCTGGCGTCCAAAGTCAAGGGTCCGTTTCTCATCTATCATGAGCATGACACCGACCGCAACATCAAACCCAACGGTCTCGTCAAGCAGAGCTTTTCGCTCACAACAAAACAAAGCGAAAAGCTCCACCTCATTGCATATTATAACTCTCACGACAGAATGTCCGGCATTCTCCGCGGTGAAGTACCTTCACAGGACCCGCTTCTTCTCAAGTTCAACTTGGACCCCTCGGTGTATTGCAGCGAATTTCTCACCAACGGGACCCGGGAATTCGCCGTCTTGCCCCGGCACCACCACCACCACAGGGTGCCCCCCTCGGACGCATTTCATCTTCTGCAGAAAAGCCCCATGACATTGGGCGGCTTCGATCATATAAGACACCCTGGCATGGCCGACCCCCGCATGCACCCCTTTATGATGACGCAGCCGCAAATGGCCATGTCCAACCTCCACGGGCCGCAACAAAGCCACTGCCAACGGCCAAGTTGGCCCATGGTGGGCCCCCACGTACCCAACTTTGACGCCCAAGTCCGCATAGCCTCCCTGCTGTTGTCGCTGTGCAACGCAGCCACCTCTTGGCTGGGCTATACACACGAGGGGGTAAATCTCGAGCACCCCCACGAAAAGGACTCTCCCCAGATGAACCACGAAAAGTACGCGTATGCCAGGGACTTGCCCCACACACAGCCAAGTGTGTCCCGCACACGAGTCGAGTCGGTACCCTCTATTTTCAACGCACCTCACCCCCGTGCCGGCATCCTCACACTCCCCCCGTTGTCCGAGTCCATTGGAAAATTGGCCGAGTCCAGCAAAGTCCCGATGAACCTTGTTAGGTGCTCCAAAACCCCGGATAAAGAAGCTTTCAAGCCACGTATTCTCGACAAGACTTTTTCGGTCTAGTCTCGCGAACATGACCGGTCCCGAATTTTTTTTTTTTTTTTTTTCACTCGACAGACTCAAGGTAAGCGTCCTTCAGGGTGTTTGTTTCGTCTCCATAGAGGGGTGATGGGCGCATGTGGGGCGCATGTGCCGTTGATGCGCTCGTGCGGAAGTCAATTTAGCGACCACTTATGCTCTTCATCTTTTTCTCCCAGGCGTATTTAGCAGACTTGGAGATGCCAGCAGTAAAGATCCCCTTTAGCGATTGAACCAATGCAGGATATGCGATGATGCCCAGAACTGTGTTCCGTAGCGTCCACCCTAAGTAATTGTCCGTTGCGACGGCGTGCAAGAACGGGCTGTCATTTGCGATGCGGCCGTCGCTGCATAGAAACTGCTCCACGTTCTTATCTTGCAGGAGCTCTCTGGAGTACTTTCCCCGGTACGAGGCAAGTAAACGTCGCTTGAAGTTCCCCGGGAGATTGTTCAAGAGGGCACTCGTGGATTGCGGCGTCAAGTTGATGGTGTATACATGGCGGCATTTCTTAAGAAGCCCCCTCTCCCGAAAGACCGCAATGGCTTGCTCGTACAATTGCTCAAACAAGGCGTGCTGCCGAGAAACAATGTTTTTGACCTTATTGGGGTTTTCTCCGCCCACCAACATGCGTGGATCGCCCATATAGGAGATGGCGGCGATTTTCTCGAAGATCTGGGTAAGACTCACGTGCGTGCTCTTCTTGCTCAAGAGGAGAGTCGCTAGGGCAAACACGCTGTGCAAGTTGTATTGGTTGGCTGCGCGGAGCGACTCATCAGCTTCGTGGACGTACTTAACCGGCTTGTGGAGCCGTCCGGCAATGTACAACGAATTCCATTGCACCAAGTCCTGGAGCGCCACACGCCGTGCCACCACGCCGTACTTGACCACCGTGGTGTTGCAATTGGCGTCTTGCATCTTCACGTAAGGATTGAAGTATACCCCTGCGCCCATATTCTGCACACGGCGAATGATGGGGAGCCCGAGCAGTAGGAGTGCCGAGTAGTGCTTTGGGTGGGCATTGGAGTTTGTGGCATGGAAATGCATGGGGTCTTCCACTATGTGGATCAAGTCCACCTGAGGTTGTACGACCTTGTCGTAACCCGCCTGCTGAATAACACCCAGCCCATAGCCGATGGAGTAAGAAATCTGCGAGCCGCGGAACTGGTCCTGGAGAAGCTGGAGCCGGTGCTCGATTTGCGTGGAAATTCCTCGGCTAGGAGCGGGGCGCAGCCCAAAAGCAGAGAAGCCTCTTGTGAGCCGATACGGCACCAGAAGAACGCTGGCCGTTCTGTGCAAAGACATGCTCAGCCGGTATCTGTCTTGAACGGCCTTAAGCGGGTGCGAAACCAGTACACCTGGAAATAACAAGCCGGATATTCACTGCCGAGCAGTTTACATCCAGACAGGTCCAAATAGGAAGGTCCAACTAGAGAGCAACCAAACAGGAAGAAGAAATGTCCCACATAGGCAATTCACATTGGACACAAAATCTTCCCCCGTCCTGATTAGACTTTCCGCTGACACCCGTTAATTCAACAAGCCTTCCAGGCAGCCAACCAATAGCGCGATCTCGGCCACAGTCTCGCCGATATGTCTGGTTCCTGCATGTGGCACGATGTATGTTTCGAAACTCCTAGCACGGCGGCAACTTGGGTAGCCTCTGGCCCGTGACACCGGCTGGGCAACGGCGACGGGAATTTGCACCCGCGATGCGCGTGACTCAGCGCGAGACTGCGGCACGTGTCCAGACAGAGCGACTCACGTGACCGGGCATAGACCCGCAGTCATCATCAAGAAGAATTTCAGCTCCCAAACCCCTCCCGCCCAACATGTCTTCCAAAACATATAGATCAACACGCAGTGGCGAGGACCAAGCGGTCTCGTTCGAGGACGCAATCATGATCGGTTTGGCCAAGGACGGCGGCTTGTTCGTGCCCTCAGTCATCCCTCGTTTGCCCTCCGACTTCCTCGTCAAGTGGAAAGACCTCAGTTTTCAGCAACTTGCCTTCAGCATCATGCGTGAGTACATTTCTCAGGAGGAAATCCCCGATGCCGATCTCAAGGATTTGGTCGACAGATCCTACTCCAAGTTCCGGGCACCCGAGGTCACGCCCTTGCGTGCGCTCGACGAGAAGGCGGGTTTGTATTTGCTTGAGTTGTTCCACGGCCCCACGTTCGCATTTAAGGACGTTGCCTTGCAGTTTGTTGGAAACTTGTTTGAGTACTTTTTGACGAGAAAAAACGCCGGCATCAGCGACAAGGACAAGAGACATAGGATCACGGTGGTGGGCGCCACGTCCGGTGACACCGGGTCCGCTGCCATTTATGGCTTGAGGGGCAAGAAGGACGTTTCGGTGTTTATCCTTTACCCCACAGGGCGGATCTCGCCTATTCAGGAGGAACAAATGACCACCGTGAAGGATCACAATGTGCACGCGTTGTCTGTAAAAGGCACGTTCGATGACTGCCAGGACATTGTCAAGCAGATCTTCAGTGACAAGGAATTCAACGAAAAGTACCATGTGGGTGCCGTCAACTCCATCAACTGGGCCCGGATCTTGGCCCAGACCACCTATTACTTCTACTCGTACTTCCAGTTGGTCAAGGCGGTGGGACTGTCTATTAAGCCCAGATTCGTGGTTCCTTCTGGAAACTTCGGCGACATCTTGGCCGGCTACTATGCCAAGAAAATGGGCTTGCCTGTGGACAAGTTGATCATTGCAACCAACGAGAACGACATCTTGGACCGGTTTTTGAAGTCAGGCACATACGAGAAGGAAGGCGAGGTCAAGGCCACCGCTTCGCCAGCCATGGATATTCTCATCTCCTCCAACTTCGAGAGATTGTTGTGGTACTTGGTCAGGGATAACGTGACTCACGATGACCTGAAGGCCGGCGACACTTTGAACTCTTGGATGCAGCAGTTGAAAACCTCAGGCTCCGTGAAGACTCCTCAAGAGGTTATTTCTGCCGCAAGAGAAGACTTTCTGTCAGAGAGAGTTACCGACAAAGACACTTCTGCTACGATCAGGCAGATCTATTCGGCAAGTTCCGACAAATATGTCCTAGACCCTCACACCGCGGTTGGCGTTGCCACAACGCAGAGGTTTATCGAGAGAGACTCCAAGGCTGGCGCCAAGGACGTCAAGTACATCTCTTTGTCCACAGCACACCCGGCCAAGTTCTCGGAAGTTGTGAACAATGCATTAGATGGAATACAGGGCTACTCTTTTGAAAAAGACGTTCTTCCCGTGGAGTTGGCGATTTTAGCCTCGGAGGAAAAGAAAATCATACCGGTCGAGAAGGCTTCCTTGGAGGAGGTCAAGCGTATTATAATTGAGGAGTTGGCCGAGGAGCCTGAGGAATGAGTAGAAATTGTCACTTGAGTAGAAGCCATATATTTTTTCAATACATTTCTTCGGAGCAGGGCCAATTAGCAGATATGGTCAACTTTCGGGTCTGTGATTTTCAGCCCTCTTGAGCTTGACATTGCCGTCTTGAATCGACATCTCGTAGCCGGCGTCTTGGAGGGCACCGCCGTCCACCACCTGCTTTGCTTCAAGTTGAGCGACAAAGTCCTGATTCTTGGCATTTTGATGGAGAAGGAATTTGAGGCATAAAATGGACCTTTCCTTGATATAAGGATTGTCATCGTCTATGATGCAATTAGACAAAACCAATTCAAGCCCATGTAGTTCACGAACTCTGTTTTGGGCTTGAGGACAGTCGTGGCACATGAACGCCAAGATCTCCATCAATAGAGTTTTAACCATTGGAAACCTCTTGCCGCCGTCTTTCCCTGTGGCGTCATGGCCCGTATCCCCCTGTGATTTCATGGTCTTGGTCTGCGTATTCTCATGAACCACACGCATAAAAGGTATTATCAACTCGAGAGCATTATAATGGTCTAGAAAGCCCTTGACAATATGAAATTTGCAAAGGTCAGAAACAATATCAAGAACCTTGATGAGTTTAGAGTTGACCGTCTCCAACTCTTCCAAATCTGGCAGTGTGGCCTTGAGGAGATCGCAGGCTTTGGGAGAAAATTTCTTGAATAGTTCAAAAGCCCAGTTAATCAATACAGTCACGTCTCCATTATCCCAGTCATCTTTACTGGTGACGACGAGCTGGCAAACCTCCAACAAAAAAACCGAGTTTTGCCCCTCCACAAAACTCACGAAGGACTCATTGGTCACGAGACGCTCCATAATCACCTGAAGTTCGACTGAGTTCTCCAACTCATCGTAATCACACAGGCTAAAGATGTATTCAAGCAAGGGCGCCAAACCTCGATCCCCGAGCAATTGGCGAATGTTTTCATCAGTGAGAACCCTGCTTAAAAGAATATTGAGCGGGCGCTTGAGGTGAGTGTCTTGGGATTTAGAGATCACGTCTAGAAGGACACCATTAAATGTGTCGCCCACCAAATAAATGCTGCAAGAAAAATTCAGGCCGGCCTTTAGCACCACGTTAGCCAAAAGCTGCAAGTAGGAAGCCAAACACTGCTCGAAAAATTCGCCCCCAGAGTCTATCTTTGCGGCAAAGTGCTGTATGCTCAACAAGAGAAGCGGCACGTCCACGTACCGAGGGCACATCGGTACAAGGTTACGCAAGAGTAACACTGAAGCTCGGAGAGTTCTCAAGTACAACACCTCTTCTTTTTTGGAGGTCAAATGGAGCAGTAGGGCCATAGACAAGATGTCTTCACAAACCTCAATCACCTCATCATCATTCGATAGCATGCTTCTCATTTGCTCATTTGTGGCGGTAGAATTGACAATAATCCCCAAATTTTCAAGATTACTTAAATATTGCAGCTCGGAGCCTCCATTTTGAATTAGGGATTTCGTAGTTGCAAGGGTAGCAAGAGAAGAGGCCGTGTTCATTTATAGTTTTCTCACACGTGCAGCCTGCGGCCATCAAGACCCACCATGCAGGACAAAGCATCAACAAAGCGAAACACCTGGGCCAGATGCACGTGAAACAGGGAGCCCCTGAAATGTGAAACCATTAAAGTGTGTGAAACATACCTACATATGCAAGCGGGATTTTCTGCGCAACCGTTTTGTACCCTCTTTCCTGCTTCAGGCGCTGAAGTCCATACATATACTGCTATGTCCCCTGGCGACCAAGAGGCCAGATTATTATGCCTAATGCACCCGTTATCGGGGAGAATGTGAAAATCACTTCTTTTGGTTGCATTCCCACGGTCTGCCCTGGGACATGGGCAATAGCAAAAAAAAGCTCTTTACGTTAACCTGCATATACGGCTGATCGTAACATGGAGCGGGAAAGCAAAACAGCCAATGTAAAGGGCATGAAGCGAGTGAACGCATCCTCAGCATGCAAGGAGTGCCGTGCACGAAAGATCAAATGCATCAGCATGGGGGACGGGCCTTGTGCAAGCTGTGCAAAGCTTCAGTGTGAATGCATATCTCGTTCTGATGGAAGAAAGGATCGTTACCGCAGCCAGAAGATCGATCGCTTGGAGCAAACAGTGGCAGACTATCAACAGCTTCTTGAGAAAATCTCTCAAAACCACCAGAGCACCACAGAATTGCTTAAGAAGCTAGGCCGGCCCCGCCATTCCTCATCTCCCCGAGCCCCGAACCCCTCCCTTCCGCTGGACGAACCCGTTTTTTTGCGCACAGAAAGAACATATTTCAGCCAGATAGGGTTCTCCAAAGATAGCAACAAGTATCTTCCTATATTTGGGCCCACAAGCGTCATGGACGCGGACGAGCTGGCCCCACGTCAGCATGAAGCAGAGATTCGCCAGCTTCGGGAGAAGCCCGATATCATCGAGTGTGTGCGGTTGTTCTTTCGATGGCAGTATCCGGATATGCATTCCTTTGTGTTCCGAGAGGCGTTTCTCCTCGACTTTTTCGACCCCAATTCGCCGGGTGTATACAGCTCCACGGAGCTTGTATATGCAATTTGTTGTGTGGGGGCGACTATGGCAGATGATGCTGCCCACAGAAATCTTGCAGGGAAGTTCTACCGGATCGCTCGTGAAATGCTTATGGCGTCGCTAGACTTTCCGTCGATCGGCCTGCTTCAAGCATATATGTTATTGGGTCTCTACGACATATACAATGGCAATATCAATACTGGCTGGATGCTCACGGGAGATGCCATCCGCATGGGTTACGGAATGGGGTTTCATGTCAGTCCTGAGTGCAGGCTACATAAAGACGAACCTCAGAATCAAAACGATGATATCTCAAGTAGCGTGAGGAGCAGGATTTTCTGGGGTACTTTCGCAGCAGATCGCTTTATCGGTTTGATTTTGGGCCGGCCCTCTGTGATCAAAGTGAACGAAACCACCATTCCTATAGCGGCAAACATGCCTGCACTAGAGTGGATCGAGCCTTATACATATCCTGGAGCACCCGAAGATGACAAGACTCCATACATTGACATATCCAACCCACTTTTGAACATCACCAAGTTGGCAAAAATTAGCGACGAGATGATGGCAAACGTCTTCACAACAAGCACGAGTCGCTCCGGAGGTACAGCTTGTGATCCTGGCATAGAGGAGAAGTTGAAATTGGTCAGAATGTATAATGAACATCTTCTCCGATGGCGAGACGAGCTTCCGGCGAACATGAAGTGGGACCGGCAAATGCTCAAGGAAAGAGGTCATAATAACCACGTGATGTTTTTACGGTATTTCTACTACATGGTGTTACTTTGTCTCAATAGACCTTTTGCACATGTTATGAACAGGCTGGGGAAGCTGGAGGCACTGCCCAATTCGCTTGAAATTTGTATGGAAATCATTGAAGATTTGCATTGCTGCATCCACTCCTTCATCAAACTCAATGGCGCTACTAGATGCTCCGTCTTGATCGTGTACCTGTGCATCATTAGTTTATCAGTGTTGTTGATGATCAGCAAGGGGAACTACCTGGGTGTTTATGGCAGGTGGTGTTACGAGTTTATGTTGGTGCTTAAGCATGCAACGCACTGGCGCTTGAGCAGTGTTTCTTACAATAAGCTCAAGGTGAAGTTCGAGCAAAATTTGGAGGTCCCTTTCGAGCTTGCACTACGAACATACGTTGAGCTGGTGGGGACCGAAGAAACCAGCATCTTCTGGGCATTGAAAAATCACGAGAAGAAGCATTTATTGAAGCACGAAAGCCACGGTCCTGAGTACACCGCCCCAGAACTAAAAACGAGAGGCGACAATTTCAACTCTTTCGGGGGGCCCCCTGTGTTCATGACATCCGAAGTGAATGACTGGATCAACTTGTTCCCGGAAATACTTGAGGAAAGATGATGGAGGCCATGAAGAGGCCCGAGAAGAGGGCGAAACGTGGGGAATCGTGGACTGCACACAATGCGCATCGTGTCCCCCATCTCCCCCAAACTAAAAGCCGAGACCTACCACGGCAACATGACACCCAAAGAGCTCCGACTCCAGTGCCGAAATGGCGTTCAATCTGGCCCCACATTTGGACGATGTGACGGGTATATGCAGGCAAATTTGATCGTTCTCCCCAAAACCTTGGCCCACGACTTCCAGGAGTTTTGCAGGCTCAATGCCGCACCATGTCCCTTACTTGGATACACGAAGGTGGGCAATCCGCATGAGCTCAACGAAAAGCGATTGGTCCAGGATGACGATTTTGATTTGCGCCGTGATTTTCCCCGCTATTCAGTCTATGAAAAGGGCGTTTTGGTCGATTCGCCCACCGACATCGTGAGTCATTGGCGACCAGAACATGTTGGGTTCCTCCTCGGATGCTCATTTTCCTTTGAAGCTTGCTTAAAAGCAGCGGGGTTTCCGTCGCGGAACGAGGTCCAAGGAAGAGTGGTGTCCATGTACCGAACCAACCATCTATTGAAAAATAGCGGGCGTTTTGTCGACGTGCCGTGTGTGGTGAGTATGCGGCCATATAAAGAGCGCGACGCGGACAAGATTTATGAAATCACCGGCAGATTCCCGAAACTGCATGGCTGCCCTGTGGGGCATGGCTACGTCGTGGCTCGAGACTTGGGCATCGATGTGGATTCGCCAGACTATGGCGACCGCACGCTCATTGAGAAGGATGAAATCCCGTTTTTCTGGGCCTGTGGAGTGACTGCCCAGCTAGCCGCCTTATCGTTGGCCAATGAGGTCCAAGGGCCCATCCTTGCACACTCTCCTGGGCATATGTTGGTTACAGACTGGAAAGAGAATTTTTAAGAGCACGCTCGTGAAAATAGATTTATGGTTTCAGAAGCGAAGGCAAGGTCCATATGTGGTGGGGAACGTGGCGGCCCGATTCTGGCCGTGAGGGCCGCGCATTTTGTTCTCCGGCAAGTGCGAGGGTGTGCGTCTAGTTCCGCTCTTTTCGATATATGGAATATCATCTCCGCACTATCCATTACCACTGATATTCGCAATACTCAGGTGATAAGCCTTGGGGTATGAAATTGCTATTGATGTATGTGCGATGATATGTGATGGTGATGATTCTGAATTCGCGATGGTTCCATGATTGTTTCCACTACCGACCTCACGGACGGTGAAACCCCAGCACCGGCGACCAGAGGATGATGTGAATATCAAACTTCTTTCGGTGGGCCCAGAAAATTATCCCGATGTGCCTTTGGAGGGTATTACTCGCCTGCTAGAAAAGGTCTCCGGCTTTGAGATCCCCGTGGGGAGCCGCTTGACACTCACATCGGGTACCTCCGCATGAGAACAACGGTCTTGTGGGGCGCAAGGGCGAAAAGTGTGCTTTGATCACTACTCGGGGTCTCGTGGCGTTGGAGATCGGTAACCAGCCACATCTTCGGCTTGTCGATCCTGAAGCCCGAGGTGCTCTGCGATCCAGTGGTGGAGATCGGCGAGAGGGAGACTTTAGAGGACTTTGTAAAATATCCAGAGTCCCGCATAGCTCCTGCCCCTGGCCAAGACTTGGTGACTGGATTGCCCTCAGAAATCGTGCGTGTTCTACGCAAGCCAGATGGCGCTTCGGTGTGGGCGTCGCTCCAGGTGTTGCCCGACTCCGGGACCCAACCCGTTGGAATTTCCTTGATGCATGCATATAGATACCCAGACCATGAGCCGATGGCGGCCCACCGCCCGCGAGTATGGTTTCCCCAATGTTTCGAGTGAGTTGAGCCCCATGATGCTCGTGTCTCGCGTCAATTATGGATGCATACTTGACCCCAGGAATCAAGAATCATTTGTCAAGCTTCGAGAGGGGCTTGAGACATGGACACTACATGAACAACAATATGGCCGGCGTGCGGTGCCACTTCATGCAATCGGACGGAGGCTTGGTGGATGCTTTTCGCTCTCTGGGTTGATGGCCACTCTCTCGGGCCCTGCAGGTGGAGTGGTGGGATACCCCTACAATCCCAACAACAACATCCCGCTCTTTGGGTTTGCTATGAGCGGAACCTCCACTGAGTATCCCGCTTTGGAGAAGGCAAGTTCTTCCATGGTTACCGTCACCGCTGGTATGGACAAGCGGATCGCGCTCATCAGGGCTGCTAGAAGCCCGCGAGGGCGATCATACCGGAATTGTCGCTCCTCAACCCGAGCCAAGGGTGTGCAAAGGGTGGCCAAGGGTGTGCCAAGGGTGGCCAAGGGTGTGCTGTTGGGGAAACGTGTGCACCTCGCATGTGATCACCGAGTGTATTTTCAGTGCATTACAGGCGGCGGCAAACTCGCAGACTTGCTGCTATGAATCACCTTTGGCATTGGCGGTACCAACGAACGCATCTTTCCCAATTACTAGACGTTAGCAAAGAATAGAACTGAGCAGATTCGTATTGTTTATATGATATCACGACCCAGCAAGTCCCGGGAGTAAACGGAGCTCACTTTATAAAAATCAATCAATAAATATCAAAGAGAATGACAATACGTACTCCTTCATCAGTTTATGAATATCTTTTAAACCTTAAATGTACGTCACTTTAGCAGACACCTGCCTACACACTAGGAGTCACACTAGGAGTCATACACTAGGAGGAGGTTGACAGGGATGGCTGCGAACAGCGGCCAGTGCTCATAACCTGCGGTCGCGTGGTCAGGAGCAGAAACCTTGTCACTTTGATCTGAAATCTTCAACTTCCAAACTGCACACATGGCCTTGCAATTTGAGGCGGCTTTCCAGTGAATATGGCTTGAACCACTGAAATAGAGGGTTGAGTTCAGATCATTTGCAGCCAGTTGCAGATCGCGTGGTGGCAGTTCGCGTAGTCACTACAACTATTGGGACTTACACGACCGTTTTAGTATCTTTAACTGGGAAATACTCCTTTCGGACTCTTCCCTTCCTCTCTTTGACCTCTATTCATTCGTTGTATTCATTTGTGTGATGCCGTACCATGCAGGCCAAGACCTCTGACGAGTTCCATGAAGGGCGATTACCATGGAGTTTATCGCGATGCTCCTGACAATGCATACTCAACTAGGATTCGGGGTGGCTTTTCTCTCGAGAAATAGATTCGCATTGTCTCTGGAAATTGCACCAGACGGAACAGGGCTCGAGGGTTTTCGCTGTCCAGAGCAGGTTTTTCTGAAGTGCCTTCGTGAGGATATCTGCGACGATTTCCCGGGTGGGGACAGATTTCACCATGACTACCCTAACTTCGCTCTTTGACCGGTATATCACTCTTTGACCGGTATATCACTCTTTGACCGTATATCACTCTGTGACCGGTATATCACTCTTTGACCGGGCCGTTCACACCGAGGACGATCCCGTTGTCTTCGAAGATAACGGGTTGGTGTGTCCTCACTCCGAGTTCCCCCATGGTCCTCAACCATAAAGTCTATACCTGGGTCATATATCCACCTCGGTTTTCGTAATTCCATTCCCTAGGATTCCCTTACTCCCCCAGGGCTTGGTCTGTCTTGTATCTAATGTGAGACTTGTAGTGCAAGCCCCGACTTCCGTCACAGGAGGTCTTTGTTCCAGTACTGCGAGATCTTTTCTTGAGCTGCGGATCTTCCACGCATGGTGTCACTTGTATAGTCCGCCATGATGATTGCCGCAATGTTAGTCCTTGGGTTCAGTATTCTTGGGCAGTCCCTGGTGGCGTGGCCCTTCTGGAGACAGTTCCAGCATGTGCCGAGGTCCTTGGCAATGCCGATGATCTTTCTTGCAAGTTCGTCTCCTAACCTCTGACTTTTGTGGCCTCTCGATGACGAATTCATCCGTGGCGGATGTTCGGCATCCTTGTGGGCTGCCTTTGTGTCCAGGTGTTTTGACACTGGATAGAATGCGTCATGACAATTGTTTGCCTTCATGATCCTCAAGAAACCTGCGTGTACCTCCGCACTTGTCACCGTTTGCGGATCTACACGTGCCACTGCTAACAACTGCAATTTCGGTACGAGACTGGTCTTGATGAGTTTTATGAGTTCATTTGCTGATGTTTTGGGGGTGACGAATTCATGTGCCCAGTGTTTCACTGCTCGTGCTCCCCTCGGCTCATATAACAGGAGAAGCTTGAAATAGGAGGATTTTGCGTCCACAAGGTCTGCCCAGCGGGGGAAGTCCGCAACATAATAGTGGATTTCGTTTTCGATCACCTCTACCCCGGTTTGGTCCGTTCCTTTCCAGGTGTCAACAAGGAGGTAGATGGTCAGTGCCCTCACCGTAGCATTTTCAAACATGTCTGGCCCTCCCTGAGTAACTCCCTTTATCATAGCTGATGCTATCTCGCCGATAGTCTCAAGGTGGCGCCTAGATACCGACTGGACCTTCTTCAATGCCGGGACCTTCTCCCTGATCTTCGCCGCTATTCTCTGATGCCCTGAACGATACTGTTCCTGGTATCGGTCGCGTGGGAAGTATTTTTTGAACAACTCCACGTCTTTGGCCACGAATGCCATTTTGAAGTAAACAGATTGCAGTAGTTTCCGCAACAATACCTTAGCGAACTCGCACATATCGATACTGGATAGCGACTCGACGGTTGGTTCCCAGTCAAATCGCGCGACGATAATGTTCATTGCATCGTTTATCTCGTCGGTAGGAGTTGTTCCGTATAGGACTGGGGTGTCACTCAAGTGTTTGAAGAAGGCGTTTCTGACTTGTCGGTCCCACGAGTCGATGCCATTCCGGGTATTGGGCTCGTCGTCGGCTAATATATCAGTCTCAAGCAACTCGTCGCTCAGTTTGGCATTGAGATCAGACCTGAGTACAGGGAGATTCAGCTCGGCCAACTGTGCCTGTTCCGCAGCATTGTCGTCCTTTTCGGGCAGTCGGTCGTGTGTGTTCTGTCTGTGCTTCGGTCTGAACAATCCGCTGATTTCTCGTATGCACTTTTGTTTTGACTCTTGGAGGTCTGCAATGATCCTAGAATGTTCGTCGCGTCGACGTCTTCTTTCATATTCCGTGTCGGAGCCATGGGGTTTGAAGTTGCCGAGGTGTTCCAGGAGCTTTTCACGGAGATTATCGAGCTCCGTACTGTGTCTTGATATCAACGACTGCATCTCACGCAGGTAATCGACATCCGAAGTAAGATGGTATATCGATGACTTTGACTCATTGAATCGTTTGTTGGCTTCTTCGACACCACCTTGGTATTGCAACAATCCCTTTCTTATATGATTCATTTCGCGTTCGGAGTTGGTCGTGCCTGAGGCCTCAATAGCGTCCTCCGACTGTTTGATTCGATGTTCCACAGACGTTCTTAGATTCGCACGTTCCGTTGCCGATTCGTCGTGCCGCTGATTCAGTCCAACGCTTTCGGTATCTGCATTGTCTATCGCTTTGGATGCTTCAGGTGAAAGTTCTGTGTGAACAACCTTCACCCCGTCGTCAACGCCAGTCATGCGTCGCGTTGGTAAAGGTTCAACGCTGGAATTTGCTCTGGGTACTGCAATCGTCATGTTTGGATACTTGGGCGGAATCGGGGCGTTCAATGCTTCTGCCCTGTCTCTTTCGATAGCAGCCGCGTCTTCTGCTCCCTTGACGAAGTCTCGCTTCCTGTGGAAGAAGGTATCACTTTCCGTGACGATTTCCATTTTCTGTCTTGTGTTTACCAGATCCGCTGAACACTGTTTCTTGAGTTCCAACGTATATACCCGAGTGTCTCCTTAAGCTTGGTGTGCGGGCACCATACCGCATACGGATGCAGACCGGTGCGCGATAACTAGATCGGGAAGGTCTCGGATACGAGAGGAGATATCGTATGATTCCTATACGAGAGCTCGTATAGGGGATTATATATTGGGGAATCCCGCTTCAGTCCAAATATCAGGAGTTCCAGGAATACAGCCACCGGGAGTTTATACTTAGCTAGAAACAAGTCTGAAAGTTAACACGAGGGCTGGACAATGTATCGTAAGGACCTTGAAACTGTAAAATAGATCTAGAAACCTCCCTCTACAATTTGGAGTATGGTGTGAGGGTACATGTGGATATAGCCTCGCGTTGTGACAAGTTCTGAAGTGTGACAAGTTTCGAAGTGTGACAAGTTTTGAAGCGTGACAAGTTCTGAAGTGTAACAAGTTTCGAAGTGTAACAAGTTTGGTGAGTTTTGTCAGTACTTGTTGTATAGCCATGCGCACGTGCGCGTTTTATCGCTGTGTTAGACTCGAGCAGGTTGTGATTAAGTTCTTGATATCTAGCATATTCAAATACAGAAGTACGACTTAGAGGAATGCCTGAGGATCTGATCTAACCAGGCAACACGCTGGTAGAATATACTTTCTAGTCGGCGTTCTGCCAATCTTCGAGGGAATTCCGGAAGACCGGCTCATTTTGACTAACCTTTCCGATGGGGCGTGAGCTGAGCGCGGTTGCAACTGCTAATATGGACGAATTCGGTCCGCTTGGCGCGCGTGCGGATTGGGATCACTCTTGTCTTCAGGGACGCTTGTTGGCACACAATCCTGTAATCAGATTCTTGCTTTCAAGACTAAGCTGAAGCTGTGCCACGTTGGTGGATCCATAGCCACTAGATACTCAATTCTGGTGTGCATATGGATTTTTCCAAATTTCCGTTCCGCTGGTCTGCACGCTTGCCGCCTGTATTCGTGTATACTGGAGCGTGTTCATGCGTGGCCATCACGCGTTACCATGTCCTCGTCAATACTTGGCGCTTGGGTCTTGGACGATCATGGTCAGAGATCCTGGGGATAATGTCCAGTACTGGAATCAACACGGTCAATGAGGTGAGCATAGACATCCTCATCATTACTTAGATGCGTTTTAGATGCATCAAGAGATGTTTTTAGGGGTGGGTGTAAAGCCATCTTTAGTGGTGTCACTCCCTGCTTTTTTTGATTACTGAAAGCACCTCAAATATGTGGGTGGACCTTCTTCGTTTAGGAACCTCAACTCACTTGCTTGGCAATTGTGATAGCAGGCTTGATTAAATTCAGTTAGCATGATACGTCATGGCGTGTTTTCAGTCTGTCTTCAACCTCCCTCGAAGGTTTGTTCAACGCCTGTGTTAGATTCTTGATAAAGTCCAGTGCGTAGAGAAGATGTGTGTTGATGAGCCCTGAAAAAAGTGGATCATCTACACTTGTATGGGAATACTGGCCACGGCCAGTGACGGCAGTTGGAACCTTAGCTTAATCGGGCTAATTTTGAAGGTGCCAATCGGGCTAGTTTGAAGCTAGCATTTGGGGCGGTCCGAGCTTGTATCCGAGAAAACCACGCCATTGAATCCGATAGCTGCAACTGGTGGCCCCACGTCTAAGCCTCGAAGGTAGACGGTCAGAATGGGACAAGCCTCTCTTTAGGGTTCCCGGTTTTCTGGTAACCGCAAATAGCAGCTTCTGTATCCAAGGGCAGCACACTAACCATGGTAAATATGACACCCTCGAAGGTTTAGTCAACACCTCTAGGAGGTTTATCTCGCAATAACCTAATAGACGAATTGCACGATTGTCAAATGATTTGTCAATTTATCCGCAGTGCTTCAACATCGGCGGTTTCCTTCGACCGTTTGCAGTCTGAATCCTGCTTTTGTTGTCGCAGTAGAATTGAATCTTGTCCAGATGTATCCGGAGGATTCATGGACTAAAGAACTGTCCGTCAATTAAAGCACTATTCGAGAATTAGAGCACTACCCATGGACTAGAGACTGTCCAGGCAAAGTCCCCTATCAATTCTCTGTGTAGTGTCTGTCGCCACTCAAGTCCTGAAGCCGCGCGGCGGCCTGCTCACTGGTCAAGTCCCGCTGGGCCTCGCCCAAGAGCTCAAAGCCCACACAAAACTTCTTCACGGTGGCCGAGCGTAGAAGCGGCGGGTAAAAGTGCATGTGGAACCACGACGTGGCTTTCTCGGCTGGCGTGGCGTCCAACGGAGCCTGGTGGATCCCCATGGAATATGGAAACAGCGTCTGGAATAAGTTGTCGTACTTGACGGTCAAGGCCTTGAGCAACTGCGCCAAGTGCGTAGCCTGGGCCCGCGTCAAGTCGGCCACGCACGCCACGTGGGTCTTGGGCAACACTAGTGTTTCGAACGGCCACATGGCCCAAAACGGCACCACCGCCACAAACAGCTCGTTCTCCACCACCACGCGTTT